>CM034151.1:214072217-214417597 GCA_019776745.2 Taxus chinensis
GCTCATAAAATGTGTGATGGAGTTCCAGAACTAAGTCTAAAAGTTATGGAACTAATCCGTATTGAAGCCAAGGCTCCCAAAAATATGTTGATCACTTCATTCTTCATTCTTATGACTTATTATGACCTATTTTATTACAAAAACTGAATTTCGACACACTTTGTTAGGAATTACAAAGATTTTAAATGTTAGAACTAAATTCAACAAAATATGGACAATTACATCATAACTTAAATTAGATAAAACAAAATGCAGTCAAACTTGATTAAAAGGGGAGTAAAATAAGATCATTTATTGTGCATTAACGAGACATATTTTGGCCTTATCAATTGCATTCATGCACGTAACATTAATCTAGTACTTAACACTAGGTACTTACACACATACTCTATATATCTTACAATTAAGTATGTTGCCAATTTATATAGGGTGGGAACTTGTCCTTACTTCTTACATGTTTTTATCCAAAGAATAGATATCCTAAATATATGTTTATCTCCCTCAGACTCATGTATTAACTTAAAATCATGCTATAAACAACTCGATATCATCTTACCTACATCCTATATTTAGCCATGTCCACTTAGTGTTCTTGTCTAGTGGAAACTCCAGACACTGAGAGGGGGGTGAATCACTGTATCTACAAAAAAATTGAATCAGTGTACATTTCTCTAACCAACCACATCTAAACAATATTAACCATGATAAAGTATGAATGTTCAACCATGAGAGATAGAAGAAATCACATGTTAACACACTACGTAATGTGGGAAACCCTTCAAAGGAGAAAAAACCCACTGAAACTAAAGAACTACCTTGGACAAGAATTACTTCTAAATGTTACAGTTGGTTTCACTTTTGATCATCAACTCAATATGGAGATTTAACTCCAAAATTTAACTAAGAATCTACTTGATATTTATCAAGATTCTACTTTCCTGGAAGGTTCAACTCCAAAATTCAGTCAAGCACCCACTAACCTTTTGTAAGCTTCAACTTACAAGGAAGCTTCAATTCCCTAAATACTAGGCTACAACTTAGTCTTATGCAATGTTTTGATCACGCTGAATTGGTTGTCTTACACACTAGATTGTGACCACCTTGATCAACTCTTTTTTCTTCACTTTTCACCTTGGTTAATCTCTCTTCTCATCCTATTCATCTAATGCAAAACTCTAACTTACAAGGGTTCTCTCACACTCTTGTTCTCTTCATGATACTCTCCTTTAACCACCTCTTCAATACTCACACTCTCACATGCTCAATTTTCTGCAACTAATTCATTCATGAAGCCATTGCTTCTAAGTTTTAATGTCCTTAAGAATCATACAATGTCATGTCTTATTCCTCCATTCATTTGCACCTTTTCTTCTTGCATATTAGGCTCAAATTATTCATCTACATCCGCAACACACTCTCTAATTTTTCAACAACATCTTAATACTTGGAGTCTTCAAATATAAAGGACAATAAGCTTCTCATACAACTCTACAACTTACACACCTCATCTAAAAAAATGGCTTTTCTACTCGTACAACGAAGCCTAATTGACATCACATAATTGTTAGCAAGTAATGATTATGAGAACCTTCTTTTTATGAATTGTTATGAATTTTCATGTTCTTTTTAGGGACAAGGAATATGTTTCTAACCTCTGATAATTTTTTATAATCACAAAGATTCTATAATTGACCACTTCTAACCCAATTGTAACTACAATTTTCACTTGTCCTCTAGCATATTGAGCTCTTATTTATGTTTTAACTCTTTTTGAGCATGCACCTTGAGTGGCATATTCATGCAAGCACATTACTAATACCTCTAAGATATTATATTATCTCTTTATTTCTCTCATTCCTTGTCATTTACCTTACACACCTCATTAGATCACATATGTGAGACTAGTTGGCACAAACTTGTACATGAATATTGAAGAAACTCATGAGATTAAACCTTGCCAAATACTTATGAGAATCAATGGTCTGGTGATTCTACACATCATATAGGGCTTGAAGTTCATCACATTATAGTTGGGATCTTTTTCTTCACCCATGTACAACATTAATTGCATGCACAAATATGAGAATATCAACTCATAGTCTAGACTGAGTTGAAAAATTTCAAGAAGTAATATTTCAACTAATTTCAAGCATGAAGGTGGAGGTTTGTGCACTTTAGGACCTCTTCAACAAGAAAGTAATAGAAGAGAAACATTTATTTCTTCTTAACTCCGGAATTTGATAAGATTATGCATGGTTTTGTATGTATAAATTATCAACTTCCAAGGTTGATTTAGAGAATACCATACCTCTATCACTTATGAATCAAATTTCACATTTCAAAGATGATGAAGGTGATGTTTAATTCACTAGGTCTATAGTTTTCTTAATTTCATCGATAATGAATCAAAAATTTTGAGATTCAAAATAGAGTTTTGATTCACCTTGAATTTAACAACGTAAAGTTTATTTTTATGATCAATCCCTATATTTCCACTTCAAAACAGACCTTTACTCCATGCCTAGCCACTCTTTTCTATTGAGGCAAGAGGAAGAAACAAGTTTCAAGAATATTCATTAGGCCTTATTGACTGCCTCAAGAATCCAGATTTGGATAATTTGTGTTATAGAGAAAAAAGGCAATTCATCAAAATAGGACATGTTTTTTAATGGACTATATTGGAAACATGCCATTTGGATATGCTCATTTTGCACCCAGGAACATGTTTTTTCATCAAGGTTCACTCAGACACCAAAGACTTGTTTTAGTCTTGTTTAGCTCTTAGTGGGATACTATCTAGATTGGCATAGTTCCCACAAAATATGAAATATAATTTCCTAAAAATATTCATGAGAAATGAGAAAACATCATGTACAAGATTTTACAGTGAAATATTCATCTTGGAGCTATCCAATCAAGAATGTATAGTCAAATTTCTTCCAAATAGGGAAAAATCCATACAATACCATCACATCTGTAGGCAAAAAATACCACAAAAATGGAATAGAGAGTGTCCTATACACCCATGAGTGATTTTCATATCTTGCACAATTTATTTGAAGGCAAAAAATTCAATATCATGTCTATTGCTTCAGATGGGGGTTTGCTGAGGGTTTGAACAATGATAGAAAAATGGAGAGAACTTTCTTTTTTTTCTCCTTTTGACCTCAAATTTTTTTCAAAATTTCTATATTTGAATGCTCTTAAAAAATACTCTTATGATTTATTTGAAGAAGGCTTGTAAATTTTTTGAGTGCTAAGTGTAGACCCCTATAATTTGGTCTATGTAATTTTATTAGTAAAATTGCACTAAATATCCCAATACCCACTAATTGAATACACTACGCTAGTTATTTACCCTATAAAACCTCTTTAAACCCCTAAATCATGCTAGCACCCTTTTAATTATCTGATTTGAGGATAATTAAACCTTTGTTGACTTTTTAAAAAAGAGACTTAGCTTTCCAAATGTCAATTTAACCTTTCTAAATTGGATTTCACTTGAGTTTGGCCTTTTTGGAATTTAATCCCACATGAGTCCAAAACATCCATTTCCTCTTCCTTGGATGAGAAACCTATAAATACAAGCATAACCCTCCCCATTTTTGCTAAGAACACTCCTCCATTTTTAGAATAGTTTATGCATTTATAGATTTAATAGTTTTCATTATCATTTTGAGCTATCTTTACTTTAACCATTATTATTTCTAAAATATCAAGCTTGAGTGAATGGGATAAACCATTAGCCTTGAAGCCATTAATGGTGTGATCTCACTCTTAAACCCTTGATGGTCAAACAAGCATAACTGATTACTAGGATATTTAATAGGTTCATCTTTCATAAATTTCATGGAGCAGAGAAATATCTAGATATGCTAGGATTTGATTGTTTATTTCAAGTTCTTATATGCATACAAAGAGATAGTTCTTGTTCATCTCTAAACTAATGGTTCATTTTTGAAGTTTTAAAAGCTTTGAAGCTTTCTTGAGTGTTCTAGGCTTCATTCCATAGCTATACCAACTTACACATGAATACATATGGCACGCCTAGTGGGAAAAACCCCATAGACCATTATATGTTGTTTAAATTTTTGTCATTTACATACTTTTTCTAACCATTTTTATATTTTTTTTAGGGAAAACTAGTTTTATCTATGCATTTTCTAAACTTATATGTGTTAAATATCCCTTTAGCATAGGTATTTAATGGGTTGGTGTTAGAAAAGCAGTTAAAGGATTAATTTAGGACCTATTTACATTTTTTTTTAGTTTATATGTTTTTTGATGGTTTTCCAAGGTTGTGTGCACATGTAAAAAATGGTGTTTACTTGTTGGAATGCCTGCATGCATATCAACAAGGGCACATACATGAAACATCGTGTTCTTGATCAAAAAATTGAAGCAGAGATGCACATACATCTTCTATGCCACACACATGTTAAAAGGCTCACGTAGGCATCATTCTAGATGTGAAAGCACAAACCCACCCTCTGTGTCACTTTTCCCTTTTACTCAAGACATGTACACATCTTCTGTGGCATGTACAAATTAAAAGGATCGTGAAGGAATCATTCTAGACACACATGCATAAATATCATCTGTCATTTTCATAGACCTGTGTACACATTGAAAGGGGCACATACATACCTAAATTTACATGCACATGCCAAAAGGGGCGTGCAGGAATTCCCTATCAGAATTTAATTTTTTCCATAAGTTACATAATTTAACATGTTGGGTTTTTTTTACATTCTTGAAGGTTTTTTATAGTAGTTTGTATGTTTTTGTTGATTATTTTCTTTATGCTAATTTAATTTAAGGTGTTTGCATTTATTTTTCTTCTTTATGTTTTCCAAACACTTTAGCTAAGTTTCTAAATAGGAAAGAACTTCAAAGTTGGCTAAAAATAATTTTAAATTCTTACAATTTGATTAAGTATTTTCCATTTTTTACAAGTTTAGTGAGGTTTCGTGTTGCGTATGCTCTTTCCTTGTGTCTTAAGATGATCTTGGAAATAAAAAACAATGTGTTATTTCCTTTATATGATGTTTTTACAACTTGGAAAATTACTAATTATTGTGTGTAGGAAAAAAATCCTCTTGCAAACGAATTAGGATCAAAATAATACTAACGTATTTGATGTAGGTTATCAAACAGTGTGTGAAAAAAACCACACTAAGTTTTAAAAAGATAAAAAAGAAATCACATTCAAAAAATTGTATATAAAGGTTGGGAAAAGGGTACGTCCTTATCCGCTTAACTAGAACGTAACCCCTTTAGAATAATCCCTTAATCTACAACAATGGGGTTGGTTCTAGGAACCCTAAAGTAGTCCACCACTGACTAACCTCTTGGAATAAATGGGAAACACCTCACTTTACCCACTTAACTAGCATTATCTTTGAAAGTGAGCCCCAAAATATTCTCCATTGCAACCCCAATGAAAGATATATGTGAATGCATTCATTTCTCACCGTATTTGAAGGGGGTAAATTAAAGCCAAGATACTCCGAGGTTATTCATTGTGACTTTCTTGGTAAAATGAGCTCATAGAAGATATTTGTTGTACCTAGTTGAGCAAACTACCTAAGGAGCCATTTATTCAAGAGGCCAAATTTTGCTAGTCTAAAACATTGAGTCAAAATACCATCACAAAACAATGAATTCTTTGGATTCAAAACCTTGTTTTCCAAACAAGGGGAGAGACCCTTGAAGTTAGGGTCTAGTGATACTCATCACGAATCTTGAAACGTATCACTTTTGTTTAGTTCTTCAATTTCCCTAAGGCAAGGAGAAACTCTGCCAAATTAATACTAGATTGTTTCACAACCACTTGGTCTATTCCCTTGTATAATTTTTGTCCATTTGGGACAAGAGATGATATGTTTCGCGAGTGTTATCAATAGATATTTTTCACCACTTTTTTGTCCATTTATGCTAATCCATGTTTGCGGATGAGTTTTTAAACCTCTAAAGTGTGTGGGTACGTATTTACATCTTGATAGCCACTTAGTCTTGATTTCAATATAATCATCATAGTTTTGATTGGTTCATCATTTGATCCCCTTAGAACATGTTACCTTGTTCACATTTTCTTAACACAATTTAGATACCTACGTCACATTTCTTGTAAACATGATCTAAGTTTCCACATTGTGGTGATACACTGCCCACATTTTAGCACTTCCTTAGTATACTTTTACTTAGTTTGAATTCATATCTTGTCAAAAAATATTAAAAGGTTTTTCTTACTTTGTTTGTGTCACTTCAATACCACTTTGGCAATAATATCTTGCTTCTCCATAAATATTGGTCAACCTGTCCAATTGGTTTAGCTACGTGACTTAAATTTTTAATCCTCACCCTTTAACATTTAGGATTTTTTGGTTTCGAAACTCATCGTGGTATCCTTTGATTGGGAATCACGTTTACGCTTTGTCCATAGTTACACCTTATTCATTTTGAACTTGACTTACATATTGAAATAGATTTGGCTATCTTACGTCAAAAATATCATTAGAAGTGAAATGTATAAACATTTTAATTGATTGATCGGTTCCCTATACTTGCATGATTTTTCCTTGTATAATTGAGATTGCATATACTTATACCTAGAGTAGATCATTTTCTCTTGGATTGTTATGGCATATCATTCTTCAGACAACAACTAGGCCACTTTGAGACATTTAGGTGAGATAAATTACGATACACTTAGGTTGATTATAACTTAGTCAAATCAAGATAGACCTCATGTAGAAAAAACAGCTATGCCACCTATGATAAGGATAACAACTAGAAGAATGGAACATGAAGCAAATATGAATCCCTTCGGGGTTGATAAATCTCTATGGAATAATCCCTTTATGGGTAATAACCTAAACACTCATTTTTCCAAAGTAAAAGTTACTAAAACGTGGTTTGATCTAAGCAGAAATGACATTGATTCATCAAAAGGTGAGAATAACCTTGATCTCACATGATTTGATGATCTCTTGTACCTAAATAGAGACCAAATACTTACACACATCCTAGATTTAGGAGTCAAGCTACCACAGGGCCATGACATGTCAGTTAAAATGATTAACATAAATGAGGAAGGGTCAAAAAGACCTCCTCTTATTGACATGCACAGTAAGAGTCACACTAATCCCTTTGATATGGGATATGCTTCCACTTCCAATCCTGAAAATAACAACTTTAAGAATGAAACACTAAAAAAATGATGGAAATTTGAAGATTACCATTCAAAACCTCATGTAGGGTCAAAATAGAACACAAAAACAAGGATATACCTCCTCGATATGACACAAAAGATGACCACCAAACTGAATAAGAGGTCATTGAAAGACAAATACTTAAACTCAGCTAAAGGTTGGCAAGCTTACACACATCTAAAGACACAAAAAAAGTTTCACAAAAGGAGAAACATAAATCTAAGTCTAGTGAACTACACATTAAGTCTCACAACGATGAAGCATTAAAGTCTAGTTTGAATAAACCACTACCTCCAACAAAAGAACGTCTCATTACAAAAGAGCTACAATAAATAAAAAACATGCTCACAATGTTACAAGAAAGTAATGTGGGCCATAACAAGAAATATCAATACAAGGAGTTATGTCCCTACCCTTTCAATAGAGACATGTTACGAATGTTGTTCCCAAAAAACTTTGATACGTCTAAGTTTGATAAATATAAAGGTTATGGTGATCCTCATCATCATATAAAATACTTCTACATGGCTTTCCAGGAAGTTGAATATAGGAACAAATACCTTATTTGTTTATTTCCTCGCAGTTTGGAGAAAGAAGCAATAGAGTGGTTCCTACACATACCCAAGGAAACAATTGTTACATGGCCTGCAGTAGCTAAAAATTTTATATGACACTTAGCCTTTAACATGGAGAGTGATATAACCATGCTATACTTATGCACTAAAAAACAGAAACTTAATGAATCCTTCGCTAGTTTCTTACAACAGTGGCACAATTTGGCTAGCCATTTTCCTTGTAATATCCCTAAAACAATGGTTAGAATATTTGTACCGAATATAAACCCAGACATAGCCTTTCATTTATAAATGCACCGTGTCTCTAACTTTGAATAAGTTATAAAGAAGGGAAGTAAACTTGAAAAGGCTCTAATAGAAAAAGGGACTATTGAACCCTTCTCCAAGGATAAGCATATTGAGTCAAAACCTATAGAGAAGAAAAAATTATTTAAACAAAACAATAATGTTGTAGGATACTGCATCACTAATTCCAAAAGATTCCAGGCTTTCCAAACTGGTCCTCTTCTGAAACTCACACAAGGACCTCATCAAGACAAAGACGAAGCACCCAAACTGACGTTCATTCCTCTAACTAAAACGTTGTCTACCATGTGTCTTAGGTGACATGGAAAGATCAAATATTAATAGGGATTGTTCAAGATTAAATTGATCTACTGGAATGTATTTCCAAAATGTTACTCCCATGTATAAAATGGGTTAACTAACATAGGAAAATTCTAATTACATGGTTTCAACATATATAGATCTACCTAATCCTTTATAGCCTCTGTTTGTAATGGAACCACTCTAACTAAAACGTTGTCTACAATTTTGAAATAGTTAGATATCATGAACATCGTGTCACAATACCCTTCCTTGAAGATACACCTAAAACATGATGTTATAAAGAGCATGAGTACTGTGACTTTCATCGTGTCAAAGGACACAACACTCACTGATGTATGAGGTCATGACACTATATACATGACCTTATTGAAGAAGGAAATACTGAGGTAGATTTACCTAAATCTGGGGAAGGTCCTAATGAAAACATGGGAATATTCAAACAACCCTTCCCTAACCATAAGAAATAGGAGAACAAGAATAAAGATCAAGGGGAGTCATATAATAGTTATAGGGGTGCAAATTATGTGTATACCTCTACAGATAATCCTTTCACTTACCTTATAGGTTATATCCAATCATCTGATGAAAAATTAGACACCATTAGAATTATAGGTGACAATTGTACCATAGGAACGCAAAGCATGCACTTAGTAACCTAAAAACCTACTCAATTTGTCCCTTAGGAAACTCAGTATGAGTTTTTAGACCTGTTAGAGAAAACCACTGCTAAGATTTCAATTTTAGATCTTCTAAAAATCTCAAATAATCATAAAGACATATTGTATAAAACTCTTCAGAGGTATAGAGTATCCACAGATGTAGATCCTGTAAATATCTAAGAAATGATCGAAACCTCACTTCTAGTGAGTCTATTTCCTTTGAACATAATGAGATACCACATAACAAACCTATTTATAATATGTTGTTATATATAGAAGTATTTTTTACTCATTGCAAAGTCAAAAGAGTTCTTGTAGAAGGTGGATCTAGTTTGAACATCTGAACTTTGAAGCTTGTCAGGAAACTGGCTTGTAAAGAAGCAGACTTGGATCCTAATACCATGACTGTCATGGCATATGGTAATGAAGAACGTGAGATGACTGGTACCATAATGATACCCATAGAGATAGGGCCTACTTATCATGATACAAAGTTTCAAGTTCTTGATTTGGACCTCCCATATAACATGCTCTTAGGACACCCATGGATTCATGCCATAAAGGTCATTCCTTTGAATTATCATCAATGTATAAAGTTTTCTCATGAAGGATAGACAATCACCATTCTTGGTGACCCTGAACCATTTACACATTGTAGAGAGTTGTATAGTTTCTCATGAGAAGTGTATGAGTGTCCTTTTGTAGATATTGTGGTTCCATTACAAACAGAGGCTATAAAGGATTAGGTAGATCTAGATGTGTTGACACCATGTAATTAGAATTTTCCTATGTTAGTTAACCAATTTTATACATGCGAGTAACATTTTGGAAATACGTTCCAGTAGATCAATTTAATCTTGAACAATCCCTATTAATATTTGATCTTTCCATGTTGCCTAAGACACATGGTAGACCATATTTCCAATCCAAAAGCACTCGAGCTATTTTCCTTGAGTCCCTAGAAATGTTTACTCCTAGTGGTCTCTTGTCAGATGAGAAGATGTTAGATACAACTACTAGTTGGTTATCCAAAGGAACTATGGCTTCATGTCACCAAGCTCCATATTTTATTAAAGCACACTACATGATGCCCGTCATGAGATATCAGGGGGCTGGATGTGGACCAGATGCACAAGGTAGATTAAAACCCATTCCACTAACCCCACGGATGTATAATAAGAATGGCCTTGGCATATAGCCTCATAGATATATGCTTGCAGAAATAAACGAAACTTCCTCTGAACATGAGGATGAACTATCTAGTTTAGACAACGAAAGAAATTCACAGTATAGCTTATACGAATATCTTTCTCTATTAACCTATTTCTAGATTTTACCATCCTTACCGTTTCCAAAACAAATCAACAAGTCACTTCCCAAGTTTACCTAGTTTATTCTAACCTAATTTATTGGGATCAACAACTTCACGTGTCGATTGATCTATTAAAAAATGATGAGGAAATTGAAGAGTTTATGGGAATCATAGACAAAATTCCAATAGTCGATCATAAAAAGGGCTTCTCCATTGATCTATATGCATGTGAATATTTTGGGGAAGAGGCAGAGATGTGTGGTCAAATGAATATCAACAAGATCAAGGGAAAAATTAGGACTAAGAAGCCTCATCAAAATAAATAGATCGAGACACATAGTGGAAACTTGTTTGAGACACTTGTGGAAAAACAATTAGCAAAATCGATTGAAAAAGTAGTTTACCCACTCAAAGATGATGATCTCTTTAAACCACCTATGGAAGTAGATTTGAATCTTCCTCTTGATCCTACACGGATGGAGGATGCATCAAAAAATTATGTTGAAGAAATAATTAGTATCAATATCAGGAAAGAAGAAGAGCCTAAGATGTTAAAACTCGGAGCTTCATTCTCAGTATAAGAACAAAAAATCCTCGTAGCACTGCTATGAGAGTGTGTGGATATATTTGCATGGTACTATGTCGATATTCTAGGTTTGGATCCTATTAGCATATAGATTTTCATGCATGCAACAGTGTGGGAACGAAGTCCCTCCTCAATGAAGGTGAGTCTTTCTTCATTGAAAACCAAAACTATATTTACATCTCTACATTCAAAATTGTATGTGGGGGGTGTTTTGGAACATCAATGGGAAGAAAAGTGAATGAGGGAGATGGAAGGGAATGAAGGAAAATAGTGGAATGGAATGAGTTGAAAGAACATGCAAGAGATGGAATGGAATCAAGGAAAAGAATGGAATGGAATGAGTTAAAAACATATCCTAATATTGCACGGAGAGGAAAGATGAATAACTAACACAAATAAAATAGAGTTTGAGTTAGCTAAACAAGAATGTGTAAAAGGGAACACACGTGAGCAAGTAGATAATCAAAGCTTGATCACTGTGAACTAGAATAATAGATTAATAACATTGACAATAAGATCAAAGACAATATTTTCGTGCAAGATTCAAACATCTAACATCTAATGAACATAAGAACATCAAATGTTACAAGAGACAATGAATGAGACACAAAATTTTAATGTCATTAACTCCAAAATATTTTCACAAAAAAACACAAAGATTTTTCTTGAAACAAATCTTGCACAAAAAATTATTTTCTTCTCCTCTCTCAAAGTCACCCTTTACAAATGAGCCCCTCACTTCCTTTTATAACCCAAAAGTTTGTTACAAAGTAGTTAGGGTTTTACATGATCATTAAATAAGGCACTTAAGTGACCTTTGATTTTTTCAACCAAATTTATTAAAAAGTGACAAAAAATAGAAACCACTTAAGTTAAAAAGTCATTTAAGGAAAAATACATAAATAAAAGAAATGGGTACATGTGGACGCACTTAAATGACTTGGACACACATGTAGACATCCTAGTTAGGAATGCGCCACTGAGATCAAGACACCTAGGATCAGTTCCTTATCCATTGGGACAAGAGTCTGCCTATCCCAGTCGTATGAGAATGAACTCATTAACCGTGCTCCACAATCCTCCACATGATAAGAGATCTAATATTGAAACTCAAGCAATTCATCCACCCGTCCATTTGAGCAACATCCTGGTGTGAGAAAGTTCATCTTCATTCATATTCACATTCACAATTATGCATAATTCTCCACATGCTCCGAATATCCTTCCATGCATTTGTCGCAAGACTGTAGTCATTACACCACCTTGGCTTGTCAAAATCCAACTTTTGATCTTTCGCCATTAAGAAGATCTTCCAAGAGCCAAAATTGCAATTCACTTCTTAGAGTTATGTATTTTGTCTTTATCACCATCCCAAAGTGTTGGCATTCTGATTCACTCATGATCGTTCGATTCGAGAACACTCTAACTTTAAGACTGGTCAATGAAGTATTGCGCACGCTGCTAACTGAGAGCTGACAGAGACACTTGAATGATGTGGCCTTGCTTGATGATCCACACAATTGTACTTATCATTGGTCTTGTTTTTCAATGAATATCTCTGCAAGATGATCAAGTGAAAACAATTTTTGTAGACATGATTCTCCCATTATCGATCTCTACTGATAACAATGACTTTTGACTCCGAAGAGACCAATGCCAATTGCTACGACTTATACCGTATAATGAAAAAGTTAGAGGTTGCTTTCACTTCAAAGCCATTGGAATTGAATTGCCACACTATGCGGGTTTCATGGTGCATCCATGCAAATGATTACCAATTCAGAACAAGCGTCAGGAAAATTGTGACTCGCCTTCGGTTGATATGCGATCGTAGAATTGACGTATGTCGACGTGCCCCAAGTTAGTATCGGTGATGTTCTCATACTCTGAATGGAGTGTTGAGGTGAGTAGAATGCTTGGGAATACATACCGCAACATCATTTTGTTTGAATATGACATGATTGTGATAGAAGCGTGATTTCAGGCTATTACTTCCATCTTACAAAACTGCACAAATCACCTATAAAACTAGCCTGGTAAAATACCAAACGTCACCTTAAGCATCTAAAAATTGGTGAGGAAGCATATGAAGCTGAGGATAATTGAACAAAAAAATTCATTTTTCTTGACAATCATCTGAGTCTAAAATATCAACTTTCAAAGTGAGTCACCTTGACAGGCTGAAAACTGCGCATGTAGCGAAATCATGTAATGAATTTTATTTGACTCTGTGAAAAATATCAAACGAACTGCTGTAGATTTGAATTTTTGTAAATAAGTACATGAATGTGGAAATAATTCAACGAACCAAACTTTTTCTCTTGAAAATCATCTGGGCTCGAGATATGGATTCTCAAAGTAGGCCTTCCGCCAAGCTGAAACTGCATGCGCGGGAAAATCGAGTAAACTCAGTTTTTCTTCGGTTTGTGAAAAATATCAAATGAGGTGCTAGACATTTGAAATTCAAAAAATGAGTATAAAAATATGGTAAGAATTCAAGGAACCAAACTTTTCTTCTTGATGATCATCTGTCTTCATGATATCGAGCTCCAAAGTTAATTACTTTGATAGCTACAAACTGCGGAAAAAAATAATAACTTTTTAAAAAATAAACAATATCTGGTCGAAATGGCTCCACGTAGGATCAACTTTAATTTTTTTCATTCGCTATTTTTCCATCTTTCTGAATTTTGGTTTCTTTAGCATGAAGAATTACTTTGATTTTCTGGCAATGCATGGGTTGCACAAGCTTGATATTTTTTTAGCAGCGAGTGATATTGTTTCTTCTTCCCTAGCGCAGTGATCAAATTTCTCCTTCTTAAGCATGCGTAGTATCCTTGGTATTTTTTTCTTAAAAAAAGAATAATAAAATAAATCAAATCAAATTTAATGCATGCGTGGGTTCTTGTTTTGGATTTGTTTTTAAACTTATTCCTCCTCCCAAAGCATGCGTAGAAATTGCTTGGGTTGTTGTGTGGATTTGGTGAATTCCTCAAAATACGTGGAAACTTTATTTTGTTAACTGTTTTGTTTTTGTTTTTTTAATCTATTCCAACACATGCATTGAAAACTTGGACTGTTCTGGCTTTTGTTGTGTGGCCTTTTATTTTTGGTCTGTTCTGGCTTTTACTATGCGAAAAATTACTTTTGACTATCCTCCTTTGCCAATGCGTGATCTTTTCATGCCTGAACAAATTCTCCTTCCCTCACGCGTGGTTGTGCTTTTCTCCTTGCTTGCTTTGCCTAAAAAATTATTCTTTTTTATGGCTGTGTTGGATACTTCATCAAAGTGGGATTTGGTATATAGTGTGAAAAGTATTTCTTTGCATTTTCTTTTATATTTAAAAAAAACATGCACAAATTTTTTGTTTAATGCTTTCACCTGTTGCCCTCCCTCTGCCAATGCGTGGATGTTGTTTTTTATTGTCTTTTGTTGTCTTTTTGTTGTCTAATATTTTCAAGCTTAACTTGTGTGGCCTATGTGGGCTGTGAGTGGTTATCTTTTCCTCACGCGTGGGCTGTTATCTTTCTTCTCCAGGCATGCGTAGGTATTCCTCTTCTTGACAGCTGTGAGCTTTGCTAATGCGTAGCTTGGTCTTTTGGTATTTGTTGGATTTCTATGATTGTCCTCCTTCACCAGCATGGAAAAATGATTTGGCTATCCCCTTTTCCAATGCATGGAAAATGATTTTTATTGAAATGGTTTTATCCTTTGCAATGGCCTTTGCTTAGATTGTCCTCTTCCACGTATTTCTCCTTCACAATGGCGTTCACAGACTATTGTTTGATGGATGTGATAAAAATATTATTATGTTGCTTAGAAGAAGTAAGAATAAATTTAGAAAGCTTCGTATGACTTTGTCCAATGAGTTCGACAGAGGAATTTATGAGGGTTAAGCCAACTTCTCCTCTTCCCAAGTAGCGGAATTAATTGCAGGGGGAAATGGGGAAAGCAACGGCCAATTACCAACGGGAATGGAAAAGTGGGCTAACAATCCCCGTTTTATTTCCCCATGTGGGAAATCGGGATATTTTTATCCTATTTTCCAATTCATTAATTTGGCAATCATGAGAAGAAATCCCACAAGCGGGGATTTAAAACAATTTTTCTAAGAAAGGGGAAATCTGGGCCCAGGAAGCCAATTTGGCATCCTTGACAATGTGAAGTTGTTGGTCCTTTCTCTCCCTGGTATGATCCCAGTTATAACTATTAATACGATGGATCCTTTCCCCCTGAAATCACCCAGAATAATAAAAAGACTCTTATTTTCCGTATAACCCGATACACCCTCCTAAGAGGAACCCTCTATCATCGTAGCTACGATGGGAATCTAATTCATTTCGAGGATTTGACGGGGTCAATCCAAGCACTTAAGGAAGCTCATGTAGGCATGTCTGGATCACACACCAATGGAACGGACCTTGCAAAGAAGATATTGAGAGTGGGTTTGTAGACACCAAAAATATGCACCCCTGTCTCAAACTCATTGCAACACTTCATGACATTAAAATAATACTCTTGATACAATTTAATTAATTTAATTTAATGCACACAACACCACATCCCTAAATTATAATTTAATTGATTAATTAAATAAATTTGAATGGATATCCTCAAACCTCACTAACCAACTAACTAGTTTACTAACCTTCCAAAAATACCACTAGAACACCCCTAACTTATCCACTAACCACCTCTTCCCACTTAACTAACCATGACTAAAACAATCTTCTATAAACAGTTACACCCTCATCCTAACCAACTTGGCCCAAGTTCAAGTCCATCCCCCATCATGTATCCCAACAAATTTTAAATCATTCACAATCGATATTGAAATAGAAGAAAAATCGCTTGTTTTATCACTTAACTAAATTAACCTGAAATCTTTAGTGATCTATATAAGTTTGACTCTCTCCTTCCTTTGAGACAATTTGTTTTTGATTTTGTAGGGTAAGCTTTGATCTTCCAGAGTAAAATCTTACTCAACCAAGCACCAACACTGTTACACTACTCAATTTGACTGTCACATCATTCATTTCTATCATCAAATCATCCTTTCCCATCCACTTATAAAATCACTCACACAAGGTAATTGATCTATTTTGTCTATTTTTAGTCACTGGTTATAGGTAATATTTTCTTGTGTCTTGCTTATTATGTCATACAATTCTCTTCATTTACTTTGAGTCATAGATAAATTAAGTTTGTGAATCTGTTTTCATAGACTATTAAAATTTACAGCAATCGTAAGCTATTGGCTCAATCATTGGCGATTCCTATCTAATATTTTCCTTTTACATATTTCTAAAAAATATGCCTAACTGTTCTTTCCTTTTTCTATGGTTTTCTAACTTCTTGCCCAACATGGTGATTTCATATGGCTCTAGGTGGTAATAACTACTCCATTATTGATTCTTTCTGTATTCTTTATAGTCCTCTTTATTGGGATCAGTATGAGATCCTCCATGATTTAGATCTTTGTGCAATTCATTCCACACCTTTTGATTACCTTGAAGCCATATTTACATCACACACAATGTATCCATGAGACCAATGAAGAACTTTGGGATGCGTATTACGAGGCTCAAAGGCTCCAAAAAGACCTTGCATAGTATGAGCACAACTACGAGGCTGATCTAGACCTATCAGAAGACTACCATACTACACCTAGATTTCATACTGACAGTCACATTAGCATCACTGATACTGACACCACACTAGCCCATATCTATGAAACTATGAAGGAAGTATCTAATTTCTTTATGGAGGACTTCATTTTTGTACCTAAATCTGACTTCACTGAAGAGGAAGGCCTAGTTGACTTTGTAGGGTCTAAATTTTCTGAAAATTTATACATGGATCAAGAATATGATCTGTAGTTTCAAGCTTGTCATTATTATGTATATTTCCACCTAAATAAGTGACACCAATAGTCATATTTTCACTCTTATCATATTGAATCGACATATTGTAATCAATAAAAGCTTAATTACCTCTGAGAAGGTTGATATCCATCAAAGGAACTATTTGGGCTTCACGGGACTGATTTTTTCTAAACAACCTTCCCTTTTATCTTACTAATATTTTTTTATTTAGATGTGTTGATTTGTAGGCTTGCTTACAGGGAAACGATCCTTCTTTACTTCCTATACGGTGTTCCATATCACACAATCCAAATTTTTGGTATTCCATAAACCCCGCCTCACTCAAGTTGAGTTTGGTTGTTACCCCCTTGAAACATCAAGAAAACCAAAGGTAAAAAGCTGTGATCGCCATTCCGGCATGCCTGGTGGGACCTTTTTCGCTTTTAATTGGTTCAAGTTATCATTAATTTGGTCATTGTTTTCACTAACTCCCAATCACCAGTGATTGGCTTAATGGCCCGTAGTTAGCCCAATCACCCGTGATTTCCCTGTACTATTTTCTTATCATCTCATAATCAGCTTGTTATTTCTTTTTTTTTTGTTTTTTATTTATACTAATATGATTACAAGATATTTCCCTCTGGGATATGTACTTTCTCTATTTGTTAGACATACACTTTGGAAGTTGCTAAAATTTGAAATAAAATAGGAGCACTCTCACGGTGACTTTTGAAAACCATGTTTTTACCTTCCACTTTGCATTTTTGTTCACTCGTCCTCATCAAAATTAATATTTTATTTTCAGTCTTAAAATGAACCATTGCATACTTGTTGATCATATATTCTTAAATAGGGGATTTAATATATTACATCCACTTATTTTCCCTCTCACACAGGCAAATCTAAAATGCACTCAAACAGCTCCCACCTAGGTGAAACTGATTTGGATTTCATCACCCAACAAGGAAAATAACTTGGTTTTTTAGTCGAGTATAATCTTCTATTTTTTGGTATATACTAGCTCAGCACCCAAATCCCTTATCATGTTGGGATCATGAAGTGGGGGGTAGGCCCCAATACCATTCCCATACCGACAACCATACAAAGTTGAGCCTCACGTACCTTCAGGTATATTGAGGACTTTGCCCTTAAATGTACCTGAAATCAGTTGTAGACAACCATTTTCTAGGACCTTTGTTAGCCATCTTACACATTTAAATTTTCATAATTAATCAAGATAACTACAAAACAACAATTTTCTTATTTTTTATTGTTGTTTGTAAAACAACTCATCTAGTTGCTTTCCCTTTTCTAGGTGTTTTGTGTATGTTTGTTTATCATGGTACTTACTAGACAACAAGCACATAATCAACCTTTTGAATACCTATTTACCTTGTCATTTTCATTTCGACAATAGGTCCCACTTCATACTACACCACTTCCTGCAACCTTTTCCTCAGCAATGCAACCACGAGCATTTCTTTATCGAACAAACACATCCAACCCTTTTTTTGACACCAAAAAAACTTGGACTGAATTAGGAATCGATTATAAAAATGAAATAGGAAAAAAATCCTTTCATTCCCCACACCAATATCAAGGAAAAATTATTTATACGCCAGAATCATAACTCATTTTCTCCCACAACATCTAAACCTCCTTTTGTACAATAGGGGAGACCTTGTTTTTAAAGAAATGTTAGACTTGAATCCCATTACTCTTAATGCTTACTTAGCAGCAAGAAATGATCGAATGCAACCTTTTACACCCCAATCTACTCCACACACTTATAATCCTTCATCTGACCATTGCAAAAATCATTCATTAAAACCAAGATCCTATTGTCCAACAGGTGTATCCCTACACTTAAAATCAACTTGAAACACTTCAAACAGTAGTCAACCCAATGGATTTCTTCTAGCTCTACTAACCCATTTGATACATCAAATAAACAATCTGTTCACCAACCAATCTGAAGTTCACTCGAGGTCTCCTTGGTATCCCATATATGATCTTCACATGATCACATCGCAAAACACATTTTCTCAACAATCCACATCTTCACCAATTCCTTCTATAGGATTCATACCTCCTCTAAGTAGTACCACTACTTCCTCGTATCCACTCCTCCAATCCTCCTCATAGGTACTAACACCTTATTTGAGTTATCATCTCCCTTTTTACATTTATTCCTTCCCAACAAGTTACTACTCCCCTCTAGAACATCACTATGTCCATTCCCATAATAACACCATTAGTTAATACTAGTGTCCATTGCTAGTACACATATCTGTTTCACAATACCTGTCACAACCTTCATAAACTATTGACACTCTACACTATAGGTCTATACCTCAAAAAAACATGCTGCAATATAGTATCACACAAAAAATGTTCCATAATAGAAACCTTCCCTTTCCGCTTCGACATAACTTTTCAAAAAACACCTATATATTCACAACCTTTTATGCATGTATCAATGCCATTGCAGTATCAGTATGTTCAAACTTCACAACAAGGATCCTCATCACATCAAAACATCCCACAAAAAAACATTCATTATCATCAAAACATCCCTCAACAAAATATCCCATATAAAAAACACATACCTTAGCAGTATATACCTCAATAGAACATTCCACAATATCATATCCTGCAACAGAATAATCTTTATCATCACAATGTCCCATATCAACATCACATTCCTCAGAAGAACACACCCTAATAACAAAACATTCCAAAGTAGTATCAAGCATACTTACAACCCAATCAGTATCTGTATCAACCTAGTTCATCCCTACAACAATCAATAAAAAGTGACCCTCTTCAGTCTCTTTTAAGCTGCATATCTAGTTTAGAAGTTGTTTCATCAACATACAAGAATGTGCTCTCTTATGATTAGATTTACAATGAACCCATTCATACTTTTATACCATATAAAATTATATCCACCTCACTGGGAACTTCCTAAACTTACTAATTTTTATAGTAAAGAATATCCCCAACAACATATCCGTGCCTTAAGTAATGCATGTTATCTGATAGCTCATGATCAGGACCTCATGCAGAGGACCTTTCTCATGTCCCTTGTTGGTCCTACCTTATACTAGTACAACAACATTGTTCAACATACCCTTTTCTCTCTTGCACAACTTACACAACTATTATTAGATAAGTTTTCCATCAACATCGCCTATAAGGTCACCATCAATTACCTGTACATCATTAGATAATTTGAAGATGAGTCCATCACCTATTTTTTCACCTGTTGGAGGGCCACTACTAATAAATTACCCCTTATGCTACCACAACCATAACTAATTAAGAGCTTCTGTCGTACCTGTGTCAAACATATCTTTTCCACTTTACGAATTCAAACCTTCCAAACTTTTGATGAGACTTTTACCATGGCCCGTAAACTAGAATTTTGATCCCTAGAGAATGGACGGGTAAAAATTCATCCTAAGCAAACAAAAATGGAGTTCCCACCCAAGTCAACATCCAATTTAGGTAAGTCTAAATCAGCCACAAATGCCTTCATGGTCAAATTTGCTCCTAAAGAAAAGCCTACCACTGAGCGTGTTCGTCAACAATGCAACTATACACCCATAGCAAAAATGTATGTCATAGTTTTTGAAAATATCTATCTTGAACTTAATATCACTTCCACCCATTCAACCTACCAATATATCAGTTTATAAACCCATTTGGTATCGAGATAATTATAATTGAAAATACTATAGATTCAATGGTCATAACATTGAAAGGCGTCGCACATTTCATAATGTGCTTCAAGATTTGATTGAAAAATTTGACCTTCACTTAGAAAATCCAAACGTACCCCAAAATCAAAGCCTTGACATTTTTAAACAACCTTTCCCAAATCACCCTTCATCTTCCGAGAAACCAAAAAATTTTTTTGTTCACACCATTAATACAATAACTAAAATTAAGCATATCCCTCAGTCTGTCTTGTCACTTAACAAAACAAAACCCGCAGAATCAACACTAGTACCTAATGAGCCTAAAATTATGACTACAGAGTCTCCCATATTCAAATCATTGCTCAAACCCTCCCAATATCTTTTTCATATACCAAATTAGCACTTGCATAATTAATGCCAGAGTCTGACAATCTTGAAATTGTTTAACTACTTCTTGCTACTAAAAGTGTTCCCACATCCTCGCTAGATGCTATTACCAAACCCATAACGTTGTCCTCCTAAACAACTGCACCAGTGCTTGCACCTAAGTTTACAAACATAACTATAGTACCTATTGAAACGTTCTTAGCGAGACCATCCCCACCTTAACCGACTGGGGATTGTAGATATCCTCAACTCCCAAAAATGAATAATAAAAAATCCACAAATCATTTAGATTACATCAATCACATCATTCAAACCCCTCTCTCTTCATTAGCCTTGAAAAGTACACCTATTTCATCTAAAAATTCAAAAGGACCTAAAAAACAGGGTGTATTTTAGGTGTTTAGAAGTCCTTATTATGATAAAACCTATCGTTTCTGTGGTCCTCCATCTTTCCGTCCATATTTTCATCCAAGGGACATACCCACTTCTAGAGATCCTATTTTCATGTCAAAAACAAGACCTATGAGACATTCTGAACAAAATTCCATTCAAGATCTTTAAAGTCCTCATTATCTCCCTCTAGATCAGAATCCCTCGCATGATCCTTCTTCCATCATAATGGTTAATCACCCTAATATTACAAGGGAAAACCCTATGCACCAAGCTCCCACCGTGAGTATTTATTCCCAATATGTTATTCCATAATGGGAATCCACATCTGATCATCACCCTCCATATCCTACACACTCCTATTATCCTCTACAGGCGTCACTCATACAAAAGCCTCATCTTCCACTTGTTGTAACAACTAGCAAGCCTCCATGACCACCAAGTAAAAAACCTATTGTCAAAAAATATGCTTCACCTCCTCCCAAGAAGAATGAATGCTCGACCTTATTACCATCTACGTTTGGACCTAAAGGATGTTATGCCACCATTTTGGACAAATTATTACAAGATTGACTCATCACATTACCACCTCCCAAGCCATCAAATCATCATGGGTGGAAACCTGCCTCGCATGAATTTAATACCTTGTGTGATTACCATAGAACACAAGGCCATACCATAGAATGTTGTAGAGCCTTTCATCAGAAAGTTGAGAAGATTGGCAATTTTCTATTCCTTCCTTCTCAGTAAAATACAACATCGACATCAACCTCAACATCATTAAAAGAATCTATCCCTGAAACATTGATTCACCAAGTTGACGTAGTTCATATCACCACTCGCTCATAAGACTACAACAAAGGATCTTCCTAGCCTCAGAAAGGTAACGCTTATGTCACTGTACCTCCACCCATTGAGATATCAAATTCACTTAATAATATGAAGGTGTTCATTTCTTTAGCTCCTGAAGAATCTAATCAAACATCTTCATCGAAGGCCAAAATTTGTATACAAACAATAACACCACCTTATAATGTTATACAAAAAGTCATCAAACAATTGCACCAATCACCTATCCAGATGTCACTCTATGATATTTTCCAAACTTCACCTAGTCATAAGCAAGCCATGATAGAAGCCCTAAAATCTATTAGTATCCCAACTAATGACTTGATCCCATTTACAAATTGTTTGGGCGCTCTGAAATCATCCACATCCATATCATTTGAACCATCTGAAATCCCTTCTCTTAGACCAAAAGACCATAACTTTCCACTCTTCATCACTTCTTAGATCAATGATATATCTATCAAGAGGGTCATGATTGATAGATGTGTGACCATTAATATCATATCCTCTCTCACCTTTGATCAACTTAAGGTTCCCAACATGGTTATATCTCAAACCCTAGTCCTATTCTAATCCTTTAATGAAACTATCACACCCACATTAGGTACCATTATATTGCAAGTCAAAGTTTTCTTTAAAATGTTAGCTGAACTCTTTTACATTATAGAGGGAGAGTTCTAATACATGATATTAGGAAACCCTTGGATACGCACCATGCATTATGTTCCTTCCACTCTCCATATTTTTCTTAAGTATTAACATGAAGGTAAGACCTATACTATCTCGTCCAATCCGAACCCATTTGCTAATTGTTACATGATGTACCACCCAAATGATGTACTTGTACCTAAATCCTCATCTAAGTTGTCTGATCAAGTATCTACTAGCACATCGATATATTCCTTCGAGTTACTAGATGATTCCTATGTCATTGAGGCCATGAAGCATATTACCCTTGGGGAGTATAGCCTCCTCATGGTTAATTCCATCCCTTCACTGAAAATGTATGGTCGCCCCAATAAACAGCCCATGTATGACCCTGATGTTAGAGATGTTATCTCCTATTGCCCAACCTATCTTAAGATAAACCTTATTTATGGTGGACTTGATAATCCACCATCCCATCCTGTTAATCCATATCATGTCATGTCATTCATGTTAAACTTCAAATCCCTTGACAACCCAATTTTTTCTCGCATGTACCTTCATCGCTGCACATGGAAGGGTTTTGGCCTTGGCTATTATGAACAAGGCATTCATGATCAACCTCTCTTGCATACCCTCAAATATCATGAGAGTAGTGAAGTAGGTTATAAAAGATTCACCTCCGACATGTATGAAGCCACTACATCTAAAATTGCTACGCCCCTAACTATTTATGAACTAGAACAGAAATTTTCAACAAACCCTAAAGACCCCATGAATACTGTCCTAATGAATCCATCAATAACATTAATGAATCTGATGACTATGAATCACACTTCACCTCCATCAAAATGATACTCTTCTTTGACAGTGTTAAATGTCAAGAATGTGGAGGGGACGATGCTATCATTATACCACCATGGAATATTCCCATTCCCTTATCATTCAAACTCAATTTTGAATGTACCAATAACATGGAAGAATATGAATATTTAATCATGGGATTACAAACAGTTATTCTCTTAGGTGTCCAAATTCTAGAAATCTATGGAGATTCATAACTCCTCATCAGCCAGGTCAAGGGATAATATCAATGTAAAATTAAAATATTTAAAAACTATAAAGTTGTTGTCACTTTTTTCCTTGGCACATTTGATCACTACATTATCCAAGTAATTCCTTGATATTCTAATAGGTTGGAGGATACTATGACATCCCTCAGATCCCACGTCCCTTTTTAAATAGAAAAATCAAAGGATAAAACTAAGATTTCTGTAGTAATCCAACGCTTAGATCATCCTTCACATCAAAATGAAATACCTTACATTAACATCATTGATGAAAATACATCAGATTTATGGTACACACAGATATACGACTATCTCACTGAATCTAAAATCCCACCATATCTATCACAAGGTACTAAATGATCATTTCTTCAACATGCCACCCATTTTTCTTTCATAGGAGGTATCCTTTATAAACATATTTTTGATGGTGTATTATTGTGGCGTCTTAAATCACATGAATCAAACAAATAAATTAAAGAGGTCCATGATGACATCTACGGTGGCCATTTGACTGGAAATTCCATTGCTAAGCACATCATACGACTAGGGTATTACTAGCCTATTTATCACCAAATACTGTTGTTTATACGTAAATAAGTGCATTAAATGTCAACTCCATTATGATCTTATTCATATTCCTAGTCAAGCATTACAACCTACTTTGGATTTATGGCCTTTCTCTCAGTGGGGGTTAGACCTCATCGACTCGATAAATCCAAAATCATCCCAATAATATCACTCAATCATCATTGCAGCTGAATGCTTCACTAAATGGGTTGAAGCTATTCCTTTAACCTCAAAAAAATTTGGACCCATTATTAAATTCATATATCAAAACATTATATGTCACTTTAGCATCCCTTATAAGCTCATCACAGATAATGGAAAATCCTTCAATAATAAAGAACTTAAAAATCTTTGTGATACATTCAACATCAAAATATGTTTCTCAGCACCATCCTACCCTTAAGAAAATGGGCAAGTTGAATCCTCCAAAAAAAACTCAACAAAATCCTTATGAAAACTATAAATGATGCAATAAGGAACTGGCACATCGAAATCCCATTTTCCCTATGGGCTTATCGATCTAGCATCCACACACCTATCAAAACTATGCCTTATTAACTTTTTTATATCTCTGAAGCCATCAACCCCATCAAAATTAAAATCCCATCACTTCATGTTTCTCTAAAGGATTTTATCCCCGATGAAGAGTATCGTCAAAATCACTTAGCAAAACTGGAATTATTAGATGAAAAGTGTCTAGATGCTCTTGAACATCATCAATTTTATCAAAAATGTACCATCACAACATATAATAATCATGGAAAAGAACGCGACATTAAAATTGGTGACCTTTTATTTAAAGAAAATCAAAAAGTTACTAAATTAGAACAAAGTAAACATGGAAAGTTTTCCCCCATTTAGATTGGTCCATATATTTTCACACACAAATATGGGCCAGGAACATATCATCTCACTTCTCTTCATGGGGAACCTGAACATGAACCTCTAAATGTTATGCCCTTGCACCCTTTCTATTGTTAAATGATTGATTATCATGATGACAGTTTCGGTAAAACCTTATCATTCCATCATTATAGCCAACAAATTCCTTTGCACAAACCCCTTCAACTTATTTCGTCTCCCATACCGCTATCCTAGAATGGGGCGTATGGGTTTAGGTAACCTATGCATTTTTCCCCTCCTTAATAAAATGATTTATTAGGGTCTTGCCTCCAGCTCAAACCAAAGTGAAAAACATCTATGGATGCTTCCTGTTAAACAAATAGAATAATCCCTTGAAGTACAACTATTTGAATATCATCTTGTCAAAATTAAAAAGTAGATTAATCTCTTGAAGGATAATTATCATTTAAATTCATGGACCGATTCCTTGAAGGACAACCGTCCAATTCAAAAAGTCAAAAATATAGACCATACCTTCAATAGATGGCTACAAATATATAGGGCTTCCCGCTTTGATCAACCTTCAAAATACATCAAAATCAAAAGCATCCAAGAAAGCTTCCTACATTGATCAACTTTCCCATCATAGAAAACTTCCCACATTGGTTAGTTTGCGTCAAAAATATAATAAGATATGGGGCATTGTTTCCCTATAAATCCGTTAAGAGGAGAACCTTTCTCCCCCACAAAAGGCATACACCCATAAGGTCATTTCATTTATACTAGAAAGAATATATTTTTACCTAAATCCATTATGATCTACACAAACTATCCATTGCCGATCTTATTTATTATTTTGAAAGGATACAAGTACAAGTGTTATTTTTGAAACCCATTTTTACACATTAAAATTTATAAGTGGGGCATTCTTTCAAATTTTATTTTAGTCATATTCTAATTTAACAATATCCAAATAATATTTACACATCAAAGGTCATAATCAAAACATAAAACATTCTAGGATCATTTGAATTCTCAACACATCCAACACATACAACGTATACAAAACAATATATGAAAAAAATAATAATAATAATAATCATGATCATGATCATGATCATGATCATCATAATCATCATCATGATCATCATGATCATCATGATAATCATCATCATCATCAACAACAACATGATCATGATCATGATCATCACGGTCGTCGTCATCATCATCATCATCATCAAGAAAGGACATAACTTAGACCATGATGTAAATGTAAAGCAACTACACATCTTAGAGGAAGAAAACAATTATGAACAACATGTTAAACTGGTTCAAGAGGAAGAAAATGTAGAGATAAAGTATGAGGAAGAAATGGAGGTCAATAATGAATAAGATACTCAACATTTTCAAAATAATCTTTCTTTGGATGTTGTGTATACAGATTCGAGAGTTGAAATAGTGAAAAAAGTCAAATAAGGGTGATTACTTCAAGAAAAAGCCACTCTTTTCTAGTTTTGAAGATGAAATAACCCAAGAAAGGAAAAAATAAGATGTCAAGAATAGTTTGATAGATCAAGAGCATTAAGGATCATCACATATGAGTTTGGATCAAATGCAAATTTCCAAGCACAAGATGGAAAAGATTGTAAATAGTCCAAGTATAATCATTTAGCTCAAGAAGACAATTGATTCAAAAAGGTAAGCTATGTTAAGAAGAAAGGTACATCCAATGAATAAAAATGGAGCAAAGAACTCAGTAAAGAATTACATTCAAAGGCTCGTTTTCAACTGGAAGAAAAGCAAGAAAGTGAGAAAAAACTTACAAGCAAAAGTATAATGGGAAGTGATCTCTTTTCCTTGGGAGTATGATGCAATAAAATAACTCTTGAGGCTAGGACCGTAGGTGTGTTTTTGAATGATTTTGGTTTTATTGGGTTCTTAGGAGTCTTAGGAGTTATTTTATGTTGCTTGGTTGGGCTAGAAAAGTCAAAAAGTTAAATTAGGCATTTTTCCTCCATTTCTAGCAATTTGAATGTTTTAACTTGTTAGAGCCAATTTTAGCTTGTTTGTGTGGAGTAGGTAGTTTTTTAGGGTCACAATAGGTCAATTAGGGGGTTTTGGGATCATTTTTATGTCTTAATAAACACTTCTTTATGGATTGAAGTGAATTTATTCCTTGATAGTCTCATCTTAGCTCCTAGTCTTAAGGGCATACTTCTATATGACCTCTTAATGAGGTAATCATGCATGTAAACCATGGTTTTATGTAACTAGAGGGATAAAATATAGATAAATAGTTATAAATATCATTTTAATTTTTTTGATCATTTATCAATCAAAGGATAACATATTTGGAGCTCCAATAATCATGAAAAGAAAGAAGATATAGTTTGTAAACTTTTTCCATTACTTTTCAAGTCTGTGTATCATTGTTTAAGATAATTGCATGATTTTGTTCAAGTGAAGAAGAGATATAAGATGTTGGAAGAGAAAATATAATCTTGTTGGTATTTAATTTGTATAGTTTCATTGATGATATGATTGTAGTTGTTTGATTATACATTAAGAAATTTGTAACAGGGTTTGAGAGTTGGAACTCAGTCAATATAGTCTTATAATGGGGAAGAATTAGAGAAAGAGAAGGTGATTTTCATGAGTATAATGTAGGATTGTGTACTCAAACCCCAAAAATACTTGAAGAAGAGAAGGATTCAATATTGCTTGTTTTCTAACAGTCGAAAAGCTAATAAACCCTATTTTCGAGGTAAGATAGTAGCAAACTTTTGCATTTGCATGGCTGGGTGGTGTCAATAACTTTATTTATAAGATATTTAGTTTACACATTTTTTCACATACATGACCAAGGTTATTTGGAACTTTGAAGTTAATAAAATTCAATTTGGTGAGAAAAATATTGTTCTCAGGTTTAGTGCAAAACCTTCCGAGTGTTTAGTGAGAAAATAGGATTTGGGGAACTTAAACTCAAAGTGAGGTTTTGAAACTATTAAGGTAGTTTCATACCATCCTAACATAATATATTTTAATAATTTCATAGTTTTATAAGATATATAAAAAATAAAGTTTGTAAAAGAAGGTCTGCAGTCCTGTGCATGCATCAAGGAGACCTAATTTAAGGTCTAAGACTGTGATTTTGAGGCACACTTTAGAAAGAAAGCTATTGTGAAATTTATAAAACAAGGATAAGCCCCAAATAGGTATTTAAAACAAAAATCATTTCGTATATTGAGGAATTACACCAAAATTTATGCTAATATTTTCTCTTAGGCGGGGCTAGTTGAAAAGATTACGCCTAGAGGAGACATAAAGAAGGAAGAGACACTTACATTGGCAACTGAGCCAAAAATTTTACCACACACCTAGAGAAGAGAAATGGGTATTCAAATTTGGTTTTAGGTTATTCTGAAATATTTTATATTATTCTAACCTCTAGCTCACCAAGCACCATGCCTTTGAGAAGCTTAAGGTGTAGTTTTAGAACTAGGTGAGAAAAGTGTGGATTTTGAATGATTTCTTCCAACTTGGTGATGGACATGGCATTATTTGAGGTATATTAACTTGCTATAGTTTTTTCATCACCTGTTTTGAACACTGGAGGTCAAAAATCATATTTGAAGGCTTTCTTGTATTGAGGAAAAGTGTGAAAGTGCAAATTCTAAGGGAATTTTTTAGTTATTTGAGAAGCTTCACTTGTGTGAATGGTTTTGTGGGGTATATTCCCTACATCAATTTTTTCTATTTCACAGTTTCAACTTCACATCTCCTAGTTATATTCATTTTTTATATTTATATATATGTTATTTGTCATGACTATGGGAATTAATATATGTGGATGGTTTATGACTAATGCATCTTATTCTATGTTCAATTTCACTATTGTCTATTTTCTGTTTTACATAATGGATTTTTCATTTTTTGTCTTATATGTGTGTAGTCTTGTCTTATTTTCTGTGTATGACACTATGTTGCCCTTTTTTGTTTGTCATTATCCTTCTCTTGTATGGCCTTTGTCCTATTATGTTTATAATATAATTTCATGTCTCGTTTGTATAGTCATAAGGCCTTTTTATGTGTTATATGCATGACTCTGTGTGTCATCTTGTATGCTTGTATCATGGCTGTGTTTTTTATATTCAATTTATTGTGATCTATATTGTGAACATTATGGTCACTTATAACAACATTATATATGATTATTATTGGATATAGTTCCATTATTTTGATTGAAGAAATATACATTACTTCTCACTCACTTGAAAAAGAGAGGGCATTATATGAGGATGTTTTAGAAATATCAAATATGAGGATGTTTTACAAATATCAATGGAATATATAGGTATATAATTATAGGTGAAAATTATAGGTTATGGGTTACATTATAAATTCATCACATTTATTAAAAATGAAGAGGCGTGATTATTATGGCATGAATAGATTATAGATTCATTGTTAAAAAATTAAGTGGTGTGATTATTACAGTAGATACATGTTACAAATTTATTTCATTAATTACAAATGCAAGGGCCATAAATACCTTACATACTATTATTTTATATTTTTAGAATATTTAATAACTTTAAGATGATCAATAATTTAAAAACCTAGATCTTTCTATATGAGTATGTTTTATTAGATAAAGTGCATTATGGTAATGAAACCCAATGTTACTAGGCATTATAAATTATGGACCCATGTGGTTCCACTCCTCTTTGATCGGTGAATATTTAGCATACTAATATATCAATTTATTTCACTATTGATTTAATATTTTCAAACTGGGGACTTGATCAATCACTTATCCTCCATGATGATTATTACAATACCCAACTCCCGACATCATTGGTAAGAGGGAATGGTACTCCCTCCATAGACATAATTTAGCTCCACACATACATATTTCTTCCCACCTTACTTATATCTACTTTACAAATTTATGATTTCAATATTTCCATAGTTAAATATTATATTGTCATTATATGGACATTGACTAAACTCTTGTGTTGTAGGTTTCACTCAATAAATTAAAAACATTGAAAAAAGAGAGAGCGCGTTTACACACTCAAGTGTAGATTTTTATTAATTATAATATTTTATTTATTTGATTAAAATGGGGGAATTTAGAAAACTAAATCTAGTAATTAAATTCTTGATAATTACATATTTGACTTATATCACTTAACTATGACTTGTACACAAACAAAGTGTTAATGCATTATCCTACTTATCTCTATAAAGTTAGAAAATACTCCTCATTATCTAACTTATTTCTATTAAATCTAAAAAAATTATGTAAATTATTATAAATATTTATTACCTCCTATAAATATTCTTCTAATGTTCACATTACAAATTTTGACTTTCATACACTACTATAAAGTAGGACACTTGTACTATATGTTATTGTCTCGAGATAGGTACAAGTGTGTTTTACTTCTCAAAGGTCAAATTTATTTATTTTATCCAAATTTAATTTCTATTTCATCTATAGTGAAAAATTATATCTCATAGAAAGGTATAAAATTGAATCAAACACTCTCATATACTCACTTGGAAACATTTGCACACATTCATCTCCTAATTGGAAACAACAAGCAACACTTGATCTTAGTCTCTAGATATATATAAAACATCCCCTACTCTTCTTTAAATCAATAGCACACATAAGCTACAATATATAAAGAGGTCAAAATTACTTCACACTCTTCAAAGATATCCAAAGATAGTTCAAATTTATTCCAATGTATTACCAAGTGTTATCAAACACCTATAAAATAAAGGGAACTTCAAGGGTTTATATTTACAAGAAATCAACTTCATAATTTTAATTCATCACTCTTTTGTAGCACTCTATCTATGATCAAGCATACATTTTATTTATAGATAATTTTATTTTTATTGGGGCACAAGTGAAAACATATGGGATCAATTTATAGATTTCATTCACACAAGTTGCATCATCACTAAGAGAAATAAATGGATTCTGAATCCCTCATTTAGGAAAAAAAGTATAGTTCTTAGTTAGAATAAAGAAGGGGGTTCCCACCAAGGGAACTCCAACTTCAAAAAAAAAAAAACCCATATTTTATATAGAATTGTGTTAGTGTAACGCTTGTATAAAATAAAAAGGGGGTTCCCACCAAGGGTACTCCAACTTCTATATTTAATTGTGTGTTTGAAGTGTTGGTGTAGGATAATTAAGGGTTTGCTAATTACAAGTGTATAGGAGAATATTCTTGAAATAATAAAAGTACAAGAATCATAAAAATTACCATTATTAAAGTAATACATTATCAAATTTTTTAAAAGTAGTGAAATACCTATTGCCTAGCAAGAAAACATCATAACACATGTCTTAGCTTGATGTTACTGGAAAGGAAGGTTACAAATTCCAAAGACCATAATAAGGAAATTTTAGCCTAGTTATAGTCTATTTTCCGTGAATTCAAATCCATAACATCTGTGAGACATAAAAATATAATTAAACCTATATTCTTTTGGATTACTATTTTTATCATGTTCTTAATTGATTAATATTTCTTTATTATGTATATTCATGTTCTATCATATTTTAATGTCATACTATTTATTCATAAATTTTAGTTGAACACTAGTCTCTATATTTCTAACCTAATTAGTATATTACTCATTTTATGTAATATAATTTTTGTTAAATCAAATTGACAACATTGAAAAATGTATCTCTAAAAAGGATTTCATTAAGGCAATGTTGATTTCCAAGTATAAGGTTGTTGAATATTGAGATTTACAAACAACTAAATATGGCCTTCCTAATTTAAAGCACCCTCCTAATGAATTGGTCGTGTACATCACTGTTGATCCATTTAAAGAATAAATTAATCAAGATAATGTACAAAATAAACGTGACCCTCTTCTCTTTAATGAAGAAGAATAATATGATTTTTTTAGTTTTTCACTAATAATCTCAATTAAGGCGACTCTTTTCAATACATAGTTAGAGACGAGGTTAATAGAACACCTACATATTTATCACATTTATCAAATATAGAATTTCCTACATCTTCTATGCCTATGTATACCCTTAGTATGTGGGAACCTCTTGTTATTCAACATATTCCAATGTTGATTCCACTTACTACTACTATTTTTCCTCAACTTTTTGTGGATGTACATGGAATTTTCTACATACACATGGACCCTTGTATACTTCATCTTAATTTTATTCCCTCAAGAAATTATTTTATGAGTTACAAGATGAGGTGTTACATTTATAACTAGTTGTTCCTACAAATTCTTGTGTCGTGGATTTAGATACATTACTTCACAATCCATTATCACTGTAGACACCACTTATTCACCCCTAGATGACCATACACATATTGATCACATTATCATTATTTACATTATTATCACTATCCTAAGTGCAATATCTGTATAATCTAATTTACCATCGCAAACTCTCATTTACCTACATAGAATCTTATTTACCATCTCCTAACCATATAAAAAAAATCGGACATAAATTACCCTAAATATCCAAACGCTCTAACCTCTTCCTTCCCAAATTCCTAATCTCCCTTAAATGTCTACAACCAGATGGGTTGAGACTCTTAGTGTGATAGCATAACATGGAGCATCTCTCAAAGTTTTGGACTTTGAAATCGAGAGATCTTTCTGGATGAAGGTCGGTTCCTATTCCTTTGTTCAGGTGCACACAAATAATTTGCACAAGATCTACTCTAAACCTAATATATCTTTCTAAGGAGACATGATTAAGAAGATGCAAGAAAAATAAACCTAAGCTAAAAGGGTGATGCACCAAAGGAATTTTAAACACTCATTTTGCAATCTAACACAGACCATAGAAATGCAATACAACCACCATGCAAAGATAAAAAAACTACAATGAGAGATCAGAAGACAAAAATGAACACATGAGAGGGTTGAGAATCATCCACATACATATATTATTTCTCCAGAGTTGATATAGTACATTACAGTAGCCTAAAGGAGAAAAAAATTGTATTACAACTTGAATGGGTGGTTTGGACTCCACGAACTCATCTACAGACCAGAGGAGAAGGGAGGGTGCAAAACAAAAATGTCCAACCCTTTACAACCATCACAACTTCTTCTTTTATAGATATAGTGAAGAGGTTGGAAACTTGATTTGAAGCTCAGCTTCCAGCCATCAATACCACTGCAAATACACCCAAAATCTGTCGAGTCCGCTTCTCTATGTTTGTTTTACATGTTGAAGAAGGAAGAACAGTGGATCAAAGCAAATCTGATCTGGTTGTAGGGGAAAATTGAATTGCATATTAATGGCATGAAGATGTTTTCCCATTTCTCACCCACCTAACCTTTTAAAAACTAAATTTTTAGGTTTCCATGGTGTAGATGAGGTTGAGACCTTTCTAATGTTGCCAAATTTGTTGAATTTCGGGCACTAGATTGAAAGATATGTCCATTTGAATATTTGAGTCGGGTCTGTTAAAAAATGGTGAAAACCAGTTTAGCAAAATAGGTCCACGGGCCCAAAACTCACTTTCCACTTTTTGGCACCAAATATACAAAATGTAAAAAATGCCCCACAGCCCCGTAATTCATTTTTGTCAAAAAACAATCTTTGGGCTCGTCGATCTGCATTTTCAATTTGGGTGAAAATTCCTCCCCAAGCCCATCGCCCCATATTTAATTTAGGCCTAACACATGGCTCCTTTGGCATCAGCACAGGTGTGGTTCATTTTTATACTTTACGCCTTTTGAGCCAAAAAGTTAAAATTGCCCCCAACAACCCGCCTTCCCACCTTGAATTGAAGCATGGCCAGGTGTAGAGCTGGCACTAGTTTGGGGACTGCTTTTGGATTCTATTTTTGAAGTGGGGCCAAGAATACACGTGGTGCCTTCCATGGATTTTCTCTATTTCCTTATGTTTTTTCTAAGTCCTTTTATTTTGTGAGGCCATATGTCTGACCCAGGACACATGGAGACTTGGCACTTGTCTAAGTCTAGCCCTTGGGCTGCTCCTCTTGAATTTATGCGGTTGAGGCCTATGACACCCTTTGCTGACTCTGCCCATCTTTAATTTTCAACTGCTGACTCTTTCCCTTTTCAAACTTGGGACACGTGGAATTCTCGTGCTCATTTGGGGGACCCACTTTTAGATTTACCTTTAAATATGCAGCAGGATGACACATGGTGCCTTTAGCAAGTATGTGATACTTAGTCGATTCAAGCTATCAAGCTATCAAGCTATCAATTTTTTTGTCTTATATTTAGTTCTTTGAACAATCTTTTAGCATATTAGCCAAATTTATTAGATATCACCATCGATCCATGATCAGTACTGACCTAGTCCCAAAATCCATTTACCATCAAGTATACCTTTATACATGTCAAAACCCCTACATTCTGCATCTTCTCTCTTTCCAGATCCTGTCAAATTTATCTTGGTACTTGTTATCTAAAATTTACCCCAAGGTAATTTTGATAATTTGCACAATTTCTTCAGGGATTGAGTGAGCATAAATTATTTGAGGCCTAAAATCAAGTTTTAAGGGGTCATTTGGCTTGTCTCTAACTTCCCTATCCAAATAAAATCTAAGTTAGAAAAAATTTCAAAATTATGAAATGATGAAGTCAAGGGCCTATTTTAGTGCATTGCGGGTCTGAGGGTTGCGGATGGAACCAATGCGGGTCGTACCAGGGTTCGTCGTAGCGAGTTTGGGTTCAATTTGCAAGGGAAGCAATGTATTGCAGTCAAAGAGGAAGTTTGTGTCTCATGCCACACAAGTTCACATGTGATAGTTGGAACCTACAAAGGCAAAATTGCTGATTTGCAAAGGAATCAACAATGTGGGAAAAAATTGTACCAGGTGGTCCGTGAGATGTCAGGACACGTGGGATGTGAAAAGCTGAAATTACCACATAACAAAGGAATTGGAAAAATCAGAAATTTTTTGTCCCACACAGTCCGTGGGACACTCGAGACATCTCAACATGTGGGACCTGAAAATCCAAAATGACCGCAAGTTAGTGTATTGTGGAAAAAGCCGCAAAACAAAGTGTCATAGAACAAAGTGGAAGAAAAAGACATAGAACTAAGTCCACAGAAAATGCCGTAGAAAAAGGTATGTAGAACAAAGCACCGCAGAAAAAGCCACGGAAAGATGCAGAATAAAGTCCGTAGACAAATCCATGGAATGCTGCAGAAAATCAAATCTGTGGAATCTTGCAAAAAACTAGAAAATCCACAGAGCAAAGGAAAACTATAGTTTTTCGCGTGAAACTTTGAATGGCCATAAATTTTTAATTTCTCAAAAAAATCACACAAAATTGGTTCCATTGGAATCATGGCTCTGATACAGATGCAAAAAAATCAAGAAATGTATGAGCTGATGATATTTTGATATTGAGTTTTCTGAAAACGTTCCCAGTTTTAGAATAATGTTGTAAATGGTAGTTGAGATGCATTTAATGAAGCATGGTCATCATTATCTATCTGTTATAGCACATGGAAAAACATGGGGGTTCTTTTGTATGTAACATACCATCAATTACACTCATTTATGACAACTTGAAATTGGTTGAAAATACAAATCCCGGATTGTAATTCTCTCTCTCCTTCTCAATTCTATACATTGTAATCTTGGGCTCATTTGTAAAGGAGTTGGTAATTTTATCTCCTGGTCCCTCTCTATTTCTTCCCTAGGGTTGACTGTGGAGCTTAAGCCTCCTCTCTTTGCTTTGTAAAGGCATTTTCTTGCCTATTTCCCACTAATGATGTACTTTGTTAACTCATAGAGCAATAAAATCAGTTTCGTGATGCATTTTTTCCATCCATTTCTTATTTTATTATCTCTTCTTTCCTCTCACCATTGCAGGGTATACTGTGCATATCTCTAATATCTATTGTAGGTTTTGGGAGATGTGTTTAATGGATTTGAAGTGTTGTTCTGTGTGAACTTTATCTTTGGTCTATGATGCATCTTTTCCATCCTCTCCATTCCTCACCCCTCTCCACTTTAGGCAGTTGAGATTGTGATCAACAACCCCTCCTTTTTTGGTGTATCACCGCTTTAGTGTAGGTTCTTTTTTCATGCATTCTCTCTCTCCCTAGTCCCTTGGAAAGTTAGATTAGGATTAGTTAGTTTTTTATCATGCATTAATGTAGATTGTGGATGGTATTTTAAGATTAGGTGCTAGCCTTCTCTATAGGATCATCTTAAGCCTGCAAGTCTTGTTGACAATTTTTGCACTTCTGCAAAAATGGGCAACTCGAAACTTCGTTATGATGGATAGCATTGGTGAAGTATACTTAAGCTAGGGGAGTTTCTATAAGAAAATATTGTTACTGTTGAATTAATTAATGATTACATGAAATTTTTAGCTATGTGCGCTATTGCAAACATAACATACCACATAGTCTGTAATTTCTTGACTATCTTCAGAAAAATAACACAAGGCCCCAAAGGACAGCTATGTTATCTCGATAAAGACATCCAATTACAGAATAAATGAAATTTTGAGTCTTGAAACAACAAACATAAATGCAGATTGCAGAAATCAAAGTTCATTACTGGATGTTACAGGTATTCTTAATGATCTTTCCTTCATGATTAATACTCTCAATTATATTATTGGGTTGTTTAGTTTATTTTACAATCCATAAAGAAAGATGAAATGCAGAAAGAAATACACAACTCAATTTTAGAATTCAATGTCTTATTCATAAGGAATTTCAAATGTCCTCACACAAACTGTGGGATGTAACTAAAAAGTAAAATACATGTACTAAAATAAGAGGTACACAAGCATGAAAGAGAAAATATAGGAGTATAATTGAACCCATCATTGCCTTAAAGTTTCTCTTTTGGTTGATGCATATTCATCTTCACCACTGAAATTATTGTACCTGAAAAGAATAAAAGAGGAAAATTAGCAGTTAAGAGCTCGGGGTTAATCCATATTCCTACATTGTCCATTTTCGTGCATATGGATCTCTTAACAATAGGATATATAGATTACTTGAAGATCATACTGCATACATGATCTCATCACTCAAAATGAAGGAGGAAAGAGAAAAGGAAACTATGGACATAAGAGAGACCAAAAAGCCTAAATATTTTCTAACTATTTCCTTAAGTGTGCAAGTACAGGTTCTAGTAAAGAAGAAAATAAATCATGTCTTACAGTCTTCACTGTTAGATAAAGGTTAGAGTTCTCAAATGACTTCCATCCTATGGTACATGAAGTAGATAATTCAGAAGTATATGTTCCCCATTGCAACTAAAGAAGAAGGTATTATGAGGAAATTTTTGACAGGGCTTCGCCATGTGAAATAGACCCTTTAAAACTTTCCAACATACATATCAAAGCTGTAATAAAAGGAAATGCAATATTAAATAGATTGCAAGATCAAGAAGAAATAAAGAAGTCTGAATGCCCACATCAAAGGAGTGATACCAAAATCTAGGTTGAAATACCTCAAGCCACAAATTGAAAAAATACATGGGTATATATAGATTTTGGAAAAAATAATTCATTCATGCAGGATAGTTAAAAGTCCATATACAGATTTATTGCAATACAACACTAAGGAAACACGAAAGAAAAGCACCAATTTCATCAATTAAATTGCACTACTAAAGACAACTCATGCATTATGATAAAGATGCTATAGAGGTTCAAAACAAAATCTGAGTACATTTTCATAACAAAATAAAAGATATTAGTAACTCAAATGCTCAAAGAAATCTCTAAAGTGGGGATCACAGAGTTTAGGCAGAACTATCAAAGGCACCACGAGCCAAAGTTTCAGAAGAGTAATAGATCATGTAGAAGAGAATTGATTTGGTAAAGAACAAAGCTTCATGTTTTCATCAATGGCCGAAGATAGAAATTTTGTAGAGCATGGATGAGACAAATGGAGCTGTAATATGCAAATACCCACAACATATATGGATTTAGCTCACAATGAGATCAAAACTTAAAAGATATACAGATAAACCTTCAAGGAAAAGTCAAGATCCAGGGATATCAAAGCTAAAAGAATGAATACCCAGAAACTAAAATATGCAGATCTAGATTTATAGACAGAAAATAACCAATACCCACATCAATAACAGTGACAATATTGAAGAAATCAAACTCAAATAGAAAATGCTAAGGGAAATCTTCATGAGCAACGCTCTACCGTGATAAAATTGACAAGATACTTGTAAAATATGACCAAGTGGGTCTAAGCATCAACCTGATAAGAACAAGAAAGGAAAATCATCACGATAAAGATCTAGCTCGAGCCACTGTAAAAGCATGGAAATCAAGAGATTTACCTTGAAAAGTGAAGTTACAAAACTCCAAGAAGTCCTTCATCAAGCCACCAAGCAACATGAAATGTAGTGAAGCTTCAAGTTCTCAACATGGCAGCCAAGAGATCACACAGAATTCCAAGCCCAACATAGAACCATTTTGCAGAAGTAATGAGCTCAAAGTTTTCAATAATGGCGGAAAATGCCTACAGCTACCTTGCTCGACAAACAATACAGAGGAATGACTACAAAAATGCAGGATAAAACGAGCTAAGAGAATCGATCTGGTAAAGAACAGAGCTCAAAATGCTTCATCAATGGTGGCTGATGAAATTTCCATAGAGTTCACTTAGCTCAATTGGAGCCCAAAAAAAAAGAAAAAGAAAGAAGATCGAAGTTAGGGGTCGAGTTACCCTTTTCTATGCAAACTCGAGAAGTGAGTCAACATAACTCAACCACGGTTGAAGCATCAATGATCAGAAATCGACAAGTACATAGATCACCGTCTCCAGATTGATCCCCAAATTTGAAGCAAACCACCATGGTTAAATTTTTTACTGACCACATTCAATGCAAGTCAGAAATGTAGAAGATCAACGAATGAGGTTACATCGTGCAAAGGATCGAATGGAGGAAATAAAATGACCAAAATCAATGCAAACTGTAGCTTGACTCATGAAAATGGCAGGGCTTTTAGCTGACTGAGCACTTTTTATTATTTTGAAAAAAAATGTCAAATTAGTCCGTAGGCCTGATGAAATCTGATAGGATGTGGAGGGGTGGGCCCTTTTTTTGTTTTGAGACATTTTGGCAAAGGGCGCAAAGTTCGTAAAAATGACTCTTGCAGCCCTAATTATGTCATTAAAGGAACAAGTCAAAATGTTGATCCCGCCTCAACAACAAATTCAAAGAGGAGTGTCAGATCAATTCTGATATTTTGAGACTTTTTTTCAAAAGGGCATAAAGTCGTAAAATGGCCCTGTGACCCCCGCTCAGGCAAAGGGGAAATGTCAAACGTTGATCCTGCCTTAAATAAAGTGAGAATGTGGAGCATTGGGTCAATTTAAGAGTTTTTGAGCCCCTTTTTCGAAAAGGGAAAAAGTGATAAAGTTCACCCGTGCGACCCCGGCTCAGGACCAAACAAGGCCATCATACTCAATAAATTTAAAAGTGGGAGTTTGGACCATCAGAGTCAAATTGTGAAACTTTGAACCTTTTGGGAAAAAAGTGAAAAAAGTGTTTAAGTTAACCACGACTCTCCACTCACACATCAAAAGTTAAAATTGGGGAAGTGGGCTGACCGAGGCATTTGAAAATTTTAAGTGTTTTTTGGAAAAAGTAAAAAAGTATCACAAGTAAGCCACAATCCCGCTGTGACTAGATTCAGACATGTGTAAGGCCCAAATTAAAAGCAAATAGGTGGGACGAATATTCAAAAAATGCAATTTCTATCAGAAACACGAAAAAGAAGGATTTCCCAGGCCTATTTTTGGATCAATTTTGTCCTACGTGGATGATATTTTTGAAGTAATAAAAGATAGAGTTCTTCAAAGAACCTTCAGTCGAGCTCGAAGTCTGTACGTCAATGGTGGAATTTTTTAAAAAAACTCACACAGAAAGCTTGAATGTTATTAATGATGGCCACAGGGAAAATTTTTTACAGAGCTTTGCTAGCTTGAATGGAGTTTAATAATTTAATTACCAAAAAATGATTAAGTCTGCAATATTTTGCATCTTAATTCGAGTCCTAAGTTCACTAGATTCAACCATGGTTAAAAAGTGCTGATATTATCACTACAAATGGATAAGGTCACATACCTTCAGCAAAAGGACAAATCAACAAGAAGAGAGAATCTACATGCACAAGGAAGAATACTTGGTCATCAAGAAAAACTTATTTTTAGCAAATTATCACTCATGCTTTTCTTAAAAATAGAACAGTTGACTGCAGTTGACTGAGTTGTAACCAATGGCTGTTAATGCCTCTTTGTATTTGCATGTTCTATTTTTATTCCTTTATTTATTAATAGATGAAGGATAAAAATAGGATGCATGGGCGAGTACAATTCTAACCTATTTTTAGGAAGGGTGGGAAATAATTTTGCTATATATTGTGTGCCTTGGCAAAGCACAGAGTGAGGAATTTTAGATACAGGAGTTTTGAAGCATTTTCTTCCAGTTTTGCCCTCTGAATGTGAAGTATTTTCTGCCTTTCCAATTATTTGCAGTCTTGTGTATGTTCCATTAATCTTGTGAATGTGAGTTCCCTGATTGATCATCTTACCCTGTTGCAAATTCAGTAATTTCTGTGATATTAATGTGCATGTTTAACTTAGCAGTATTGTTGTGATACTTTCCCTCAATACACCAAAGTGTTTTCCCTTAATATTCTGCAGAAAACTGTTGGCTTGTGCATCAAAAATCCTTTCCATATCAATTGTGCATATACTCAGTCAAATACCTCATACAAATTTGGTGTATCACCCCAGTTTTAATTTCATTTTATAGTCATTTTTTACCCTTAAACCCTAGAAAATCAGTTTAGGATACATCAATAAGGAACCGGCCTTGATACCGGAGACTCACCTCAAAATAGGTATACCCACAGACCTGAGGTGTTTCCATTGTATCTACAAAAGAGAGAGATCCATTTTACAAGCTTAGAACACCTACAACCATCTCTCTACAGGGTGCACTTTCGAGAGATAACAGTTTTTGGCATGCCCGGTGGGACAACGAATCAGATCTGCATGCAAGTTACAAATATCTACAACAGATTCACAACAGATTTACAACAGATAAAAGTTACTTTCGAGACAACAATTTATTCTAAATATTTAAATATCTATTTGGCGACTCCGTAAAGCTGATTTCAGACCAGTATTGCAGCATGTTCTATGCCTAAAGTGACTACAAGATCATCGGTAAGAGGAATTCCTCCTAAGTTTGTTTCTTTACCTTTGCATTCTATAAGAAGGAGAAGAGTTGGCAATACTTTACCTTATAATAGCCCTGGTTTTGATAACCCTCCTAATATTCCTTCACCATGTATCAATTTCTCTATTCAGATCCCAGTTTTTCAAATGGCTATTCAAGCACCTAGAAATTTATGACCTTTACTAATGGCAACCCATTAGTAATCCCAGTTTACCATGACATCCCTAATTCTGCCATGAAAAGTTTTCCATCATTCACTGGTGAAAATTAGGTTACACCTATAGAGCACATTAAAAATGTTGCAAGCCTTATGTGCAGTTCATAATATCACTCATGAAGATGTGGCTTTGAGACTTTTAACTGCATCCTTTAAAGGACAAGCCTTGCAATGGTATAGAAATCTAGAGATTGGAAGCATAAGAACTTGGGATGATTTAGGTGAAAAATTGCTGAAACACTTCTAAGATAATTCAGATCATTTGTCCCTCATAGAAAAGTTGTCTACTATTAAAAGATCTCCTCATGAATTCATGTCTAGTTTCAACATTCGTTTTGCTAGAACTTGGGAAAGAATCCCAACAAGTGTTAAGCCTCAAGCTGACCATGCTTTCCTTTATTATCTAAGAGCTTTAAAAAGTGATATTTCAACTATGATTCAGTCTATGGGAGGTAATATCCTTCCAAATGCTTATGAAATTGCTATAAAATTTGACAACAACCTTATTCAAGCCGTAAAATTAGCACCAAGGCTTTCAATTCCTTTTTTAGCAAATTTAGCACCTATCTCACAGCCTATTACCATTGTGGAGCCTGTTATTGCAGCCCCATCAAATGATGTGTTAAAATTTTTGCAGACTTTTGGAAACAAGCTGACTTCAATTGACAATAAAGTTTCATTACCTAACAGACCTTATCAGGGTCCTTATCAGCAAAACAAACAAAATAGGCAGTCTTACCAACAGAATAAAAATTATAGGCAACCTTATCAGCAAAGGCAATTTGATCCAAAGGCTCCTAGTTCATCTAATGTTTTAGTCCCAGTTAATATGGCTACTGAAGAGTGGTGTCAACCTTGTAATCAACCTCATTCAGCTACAAATTACCCTAATGCTTTTTTGAACATAAGTCTTCTTACACAACCTCAATCTAAAAACATTATTCATGCGTCAAATGGAGGTTGGGAAACAAGAAAGTCATGCTCATAAAACACCTGAATAGAATTTAGTCAGTTTTAGTGAGGATGATTTCATTGTAGTTACTACTAGGGCTCAAAAAAAGGCTACAGAGAGTAAAAAACAACAGAATAGGCCTGTTCTACCTACTATCACTGATAAAAAAACAACTACAAGCCCAAAACCAACTAACAGTGCATCTGTTCCTAAAAAAATAGGTTTGACAATTGGTAAATAACAACAAAAAAAGCTACAGCCTAATCCAAGAAGGTTATTTATACCTCATATATCAAAAGCAGCTAAAGCAGAATCAGTTTTTGCTAAAGCCTGTGCTAAAACTGTAGAGTCTGTTTCTAAAATTGTTGCTTCTTTTAACATTGTTGATGTAATGAAAAAGCATAATGTTAACATCTCAATGTGGGATTCTCTAAGTATTCCAGGACAACAAGATTTACTTTCTCATGAACTAGCTAAGCTACAAATTTCTTCTAAAACAACAGAAAGGGATGTCTAGAAAGAAGACATGGTCCTTGGGACAATGGAACAAGACCACATCAAAGAAGTTAAATGGATGGTTCAAAAGTCATAAATGCTCATGACATCAATAAGACACCACATTTTTATCTATCATTGATTATTGGAGAACATATTTTTCATAACTGTATGGTGGACAATGGTGCAAGTAGCACAGTTATGCCAAAAGCAATTATAAAAAAATTAGGCCTGTAGTATGAACCTACAGAAAAGAGTGTCTTATAGTTGGATGGAACTACAACTAATATAGTAGGTGTCATTAGAGATCTAGAGGTAAAATTGCATGCTTTCCCAAATTTTTCCATTCTATAAGATATTACTGTTGTAGATTTACCTCCTTACTTTGCTATATGCTTATCTAGAGATTTCACAACAAAGATAGGAGGTTATCTCTCTTCAGATTGGTATTTCTTATTTTTCACTACTCGTTATGGGACCAAGGTTACTATCAATTCAGAACCGTTGGCCAGATTTCACATTGAGCCTCACGCTTCTAATGTAGTAGCTAATTATGCAGCTTTAGACCAGTCTGATTTTGATAATATAGCTCATGTTTCAGCATTAGATGGTGTTTCTAACTTATTTATGGATGAAAAGATACATGAATAACATGATCATGATCCTTTCAAAGAATTTTAAGAACATCTGTTTGGTGTGTATTTCTTGCATGAAGAAAATACACCAATTCCCTTATTTTCCAAAATAAAAAATGCAATGGAAGGGATTTGGAAGCTTCATTTCGATGGAGATAAAATTAAGAAAGGACAAGGAGTGGTTTTGATGCTCACTTCCCCAACAAACAAAAGGTATTTCTCAGCTTTGAGTCTCCAATTTTCATGCACTTGTAACGTAGCTAAATATGAAGCATTAATTCATGGCTTACTTTGGGCCAGAAAGAGAGGTATTAGCATGTTACAGATTTTTGGTGATTCTGAGTTGGTTATCAATCAAGTAAGAAATTTCAATGTTTGTAAGAATCCATTAATGAAGTCTTACAGACATAGAGTTTCAGACTTAATGGAATATTTTGAAGCTATTAACATCCAATCCATTCCTAGAATAGAAAATAAGCATGCAGATAGACTTGCAGCAATTGGTGCTAGTTTTGAAGTGCTAGAACAGATTGAAAATAACAAAATTCAGCCTCATATAAAGCTAATTGTCAAGCCTTCGATACCTGATAATGGTTTGAATTGGCAGGTTTTTGAAAGTGATGATCAAATCTGTAGGTTTTTACAGCAAGAAGCTGAGTTTTCTGCAGTAAATCAAGATAAATTACAACACTTATATGGTGACCAGATTGTTCAGTTAAAGACAAATAAACTGCCTTGAGGTCTGGTCACATTAGAAGACATCTTCAACACTAACAATCAGTTAAGGAAGGTCAAGACTAAGATGTCAACACATGCTGATAACTATGAAGAAATCTCAGTTGATGAAGGGAAAAATTTGTTTCTTGGAAAGGTATGTTCTTTAGCTGAAAAACATTCTTTTATTAATCTTTGCAAGGAATTCAAAGATTTTTTCGCTTGGAAATACCAAGACCTGAAAGGGTTTGATCCCAGTTTAGCACAACATACTATTGAATTGTAGCCAAATTCCAAGCTAGTTAGGCAAAAAGGAGGCCTGTAAATCCCAAAATAGAGCCTCTAATGAGGAAAGAGTTATCTAAGTTGATTGAATCAGGTATTATCTTTCCAGTTAAGCATTCAAGTTGGGTAGCCAATCTTGTTCCTGTTAGGAAGAAAAATGGAGAAATTAGATTATGTGTGGATTTTAGAGATCTTAATAAAGCTTCATTAAAAGATCACTACCCACTTCCAAATATGGATCAGATTTTGAGAACAGTTTCTGGTTCAGATAGACTATCTCTTCTAGATGGCTATAGTGGATACAATCAAATTTTAGTCTGAGAAGAAGATAGGTACAAAAAAACTTTTACCACTAAGTGGGGTACTTATGCTTACAAAATAATGCCTTTTGGCCTTTCAAATGCGGGTGCAATGTTTCAATGTGCAATGGACATGGATTTTCACATCTTGTTAAATAAATGCATCCTTGTATATTTAGATGATGTTACTGTATTTTCAAAAAATTCAGATGAGCATCTAATACATCTAAGGCAGACTTTTTAGTTATGCAGGCAATTTGGAATATCTTTGAATCCACTAAAGTCTATCTTTTCAGTACATCAAGGAAAATTACTTGGTCATATTGTTTCTAAGAAAGGTTTAGCAATTGATCCTTTTAGAATCGAAGCCATATCAAAGCTATCATTGCCTCATCATAAAAAGGAATTACAAAGTTTTCTTGGAAAAATCAACTTTGTTAGAAGATTTGTTCCAGATTTTACATCATTGGTTAAACCATTGACAACTATGCTAAAGAAAGAGAAGACTTTCTCTTGGACCAACGAAGGGAGAGAAGGGTTTGAAGTAATCAAAGTAGCCATCTCTCAAGCTCCTACTCTTGCAAATCCAAATTTTGATAAAGATTTTACAATGTATGCACTTGTAGGAGTTGAAACAATCTCAGCCATATTAACTCAGGTTAATGATGAAAATGTTGAACAACCAATTGCTTTCTTTAGACAAAGCTTGCATGATTACGAAAACAAGGTACACATTTCTTGAAAAAAAGTACTTTCAGTAGTCAAAGGGCTAAAGAATTTCAAGTACATGCTTTCAAACAATAAAATTCATGTTCTTGTTTCTCATCCAAGTGTGAAAGCTTTCTTGTTAAATAAAGAATTGAATGAGAAAAGAGCAGGATGGATAACGAAAGTTATGGAATATGATGTTGATATTCATGTTGCGAAGATAGTTCGAGGAAAATTCTTATGTGAGCACCTAATTACTAATATGGAAAAACAACATGAATTAGAATCAGAAGATCCAAAATAGCATGCCGAAGTTAAGCATCAACAATCAGATGTCATGGTTCATCCTGAAAACCAGCAATCCGAACTTTCTCAAGAGGTCCAAGAATCAAGATGGATGACTGATTTAGTTACCTATCTATAGCATGGCATCTATCTGGAAGGTATGGAAAAGAATAAACGAAGGTATTTTAGATTACAAGTTGTACCCTATGTTTTCATTGATGGTGTATTTTTCAAAAGGGATATAAATGGAATCTTGCTGCGATGTGTTGACTATGACAAAATTCAACAATTATTATCAGAATTCCATGAAGGACCTATAGAAGGTCATTTCTTAGCACGTACCACATCCTTTAAAATAATGAAATTTGGTTACTATTGGCCCAACATATTCAAGGACTGTTTTGAATGGATTAGAATGTGTAAGAAATGTGCTTTCTTTGTTGGAAAAGAATGTTTAGATTCACTACCCTTACAACCTATTTCAGTTGATTAGCCTTTTATGTTGTGGGGTATTGATTTTATTGGCATGATAAACATGCCTTCTTCGTAAGGACATAAGTGGATTTTTACTTCTACAAATTACTTTACATGCTGGACTAAATCAATTGCATTGAAAGATGCTAATGAAACTTTGATACTATCCTTTTATGAAGGTATAGTTTATAGATTTGGTGTTCCAACAACTATCATATAAGATAATGCTTTAGCATTTCTCAGTGAAAAGGTAACAAATTGGGTTGTAAACCATGGAATTTATCTAATTTTTTCATCTAACTATTACCCACAAGGTAATGGGTTAATTGAAAGTACTAACTAGAATCTTTTAGATATCATCAGAAGAACACTCAAAGATCACAAGAGAGCTTGGCATCTAATGTTGAATTCAACACTTTGGGATGATAGAATAACTCCTAAAAGATTAGTTGGCAATTCACCATACAATATTATTTATGGAAAATATGCTAGAATGCCCATTTCAGTTGAGTTACTCACATTAGATTTGCTACATCAAATGGAGCTACTTGAGAATGAACCATTGCAGGTTCATTATGTAGAATTAATGGAGTTACAAGAGCTAAGAGATCAAGCTCATTTAAACATGGAAAAGAATCAGAAATAGATGAAGAAGAATTTTGATAAGAAATCCAAATTCAGAATCTTCAATGAAGGAGATATTGTGTTAAAGTGGGATGTTGATCGTGCAAATACAGGAAGACACATGAAGTTCACTATAATCTGGAGTGGTCCTTACATGATTTCAGCTTGTAAAGAACACAATTCCTTTCATCTCTTGAGGCTGAATGGAGAGGAACTTCCCATTCCCTTAAATGGTATGTTTCTCAAACACTGTTATTGAAAATCCTATAGTTTTTGTTTAAAGTAGGATTCCCCTTCAATAAGTGCAGTCCCTACACATTACAATGTATTTCAATTCAATAAGTGCATTTGTGCACATGATCTAGTTTACCAGATCCTTTCCCAGTTTTAGTTCATTTTGGAAGGGTTGGACCTTCAGGAGAGGAAAATTTTGGTTGCATGTTTGGACTCCATGCCCAATGGATAAGATCAAGGTATTGGTCTACAAGCTAGAAGGTAGCTTTCCCCGCAGGATCGCCAAAAATGTTGACAATTTTTGCACTTGTGCAAAAATGGGCAACTCAAAACTTCATTACGATGGATAGCATTGGTGAAGTATACTAAAGCTAGGGGAGTTTCTATTAGACAATATTGTTACTGTTGAATTAATTAATGATTACATGAAATCTACAGCTATGTGCGTTGTTACAAAAATAACAGATCACATAGTCTGCAATTTCTTGACTATCTTCAACAAAAGAACACAAGGCCCTGAAGGAAAGCTGTGTTATCTCGATGAAGACATCTAATTACAAAATAAATGAAATGTTTAGTCTTGAAACAACAAACATAAATGCAGATTACAGAAATCAGAGTTCATTACTTGATGTTATAGGTATTCTTAATGATCTTTCCTTCATGATTAAGACATTCAATTATATTATTGGGTTTTTTAGTTCATTATACAATCCATACAGAAAGATGAAATGCAGAAAGAAATACACAACTCAATTTCAGAATTCAATGTCTTATTCATAAGGAATTTCAAATGTCCCCACACAAGTCGTGGGATGTAACTGAAAAGTAAAATACAACTACTAAAATAAGAGGTACACAGGCATGAAAGAGAAAATATAGGAGTATGAGTGAACCCATCATTTCCTTAAAGTTTCTCCTTTGGTTGATGCATCTTCATCTTCAACTTATTCTCTCTTCATCTTCACCACTGGAAGTATTGTACCTGAAAAGAATAAAAGAGGAAAATTATCAGTTAAGAGCTCAGGGTTAATCCATATTCCTACATTGCCCTTTTTCGTGCATATGGATCTCTTAACAACAGGATATATAGATTACTTGAAGATCATATTGTATACATGATCTCCTCACTCAAGATGAAGAAGGAAAGAGAAAATAAAACTATGGACATAAGAGAGGCCAAAAAGCCTAAATATTTTCTAACTATTTCGTTAAGTGTGCAGGTACAAGTTGTAGTAAAGAAGAAAATAAATCATGTCGTACAATCTTCACTGTTAGATAAAGGTTTCAGTTCTCAAATGAATTCCATCCTATGGTACGTGGAGAAGATAATTCATAAGTATATGTCCCTATTGCAACTATAGAAGAAGGAATTTTGAGGAAATTTTAATAGGGCTTCGCCATGTGAAATGGACTTTTTAAAACTTTCCAGCATACATATCAAATCTTTAATAAAAGGAAATGCAGTATTAAATAGATTGCAGGATCAAGAAGAAATAAAGAAGTTTGAATGCCCATATCAAAGGAGGGATACCCAAATCTGGGTTGAAATACCTCAAGCCACAAATTGAAAAATACATGGGTATATATAGATTTTGGAAAAAATAATTCATTCATCGGGATAGTTAAAAGTCCATATACATATTTCTTGTAGTACAATTCGAAGGAATACACCAAGGAAACATGAAATAAAATCACTAGTTTCATCAATTAAAGTGCACTACTAAAGACAACTCATGCATTATGGTAAAGATGCTACAGAGGTTGAGAACAAAATCTGACTACATTTTTAGATAAAAATAATATATATATTAGTACCTTGAATGCTCAAAGAAACCTCTAAAGTGGGGATCACAGAGTTTAGCCAGAAATATCAAAGGCACCAAGAGCCAAAGTTTCAGAAGAGTAACAGATCACGTAGAAGAGAATCGATCTGGTAAAGAATAGAGCTTCATGTTTTCATCAATGGCCGAAGATAGAAATTTTGCAGAGCCTGGCTGAGACAAATGGAGCTACAATATACAAATACCCACAACAGATCTAGATTTAGCTCACAACAAGATCAAAACTTCAAAGATATACAAATAAACCTTCAAGGAAAAGTCCATATCCAGGGATATCGAAGCTGAAAAGATGAATACCCAGAAACTAAAATATATGAATCTAGATTTCTAGATAGAAAATAACCAATACCCACATCAATAAAAATGAAAATGTTAAAGAAAATAAACTCAAATAGAAAATTATGAGGGAAATCTTCATGAGCAACACTCTTTCGTGATAAAATTGACAAGATACTTGTAAAATTTGACCAAGTGGGTCTAAGCATCAACCCGCAAAAACAAAAAAGGAAAATCATCATGATAAAGATCTAGCTCGAGCCACTTTAAAAGCATGGAAATAAGAGATTTACCTTGAAAAGTGAAGTTATAGAAATCCAAGAAGTCCTTCATCAAGCCACCAAGCAACATGAAATGTAGTGAAGCTTCAAGTTCTCAACATAGCAACTAAGAGATTACACAGAATTCCAAGCCCAGCAGAGAACCATTTTACAAAACTAACGAGCTCGAACTTTTCAATAATTGCAGTAAATGCCTACAAATACCTTTCTTGATAATTAGTACAGAGGAATGACTACAAAAAATCAAGATAAAACGAGCTAAGAGAATTGATTTGGTAAAGAACAGAGCTCAAATGGCTTTGTCAATGGCGGCCGATGAAATTTCAACAGAGTTCACTTAGCTCAATTAGAGCCCAATTAAAAAAGAAGAAAGAAGATCGAAGTTAGGGGTCTAGTTACCCTTTACTATGAAAACTCAAGAAGCGAGTCAACAAAACTCAACCACGGTTGAAGCATCAATGATTAGAAATCAACAAGTACACAGATCAACATCTCCAGATTGATCCCCAAATTTGAATCAAACCACCATGGTTAAATTTTTTACCGACCACATTCAATGCAAGTCAGAAATGTAGAAGATCATCAAATGATGTTACATTGTGAAAAGGATCAAATGGAGGAAATAAAATCACTTAAATTGATGCAAACCTTAGCTTGACTCATGAAAATGGCAGGTCTTTTGGCTGACTTAGCACTTTTTATTATTTTAAAAAAAAGTGTCAAATTGGTCTGTAGGCTCGACAAAATCTAATTGGATGCTGAGGAGCGGGACCTTTTTGTGTTTTGAGACATTTTGGCAAAGGGCGTAAAGTCGTAAAATGACCCGTGGCCCTGCTTTTCATTAAGGGAAAAATTCAAATGTTGAGCCCACAACAAAAAGTCAAAGCGTAGCATCAGAGCAATTTGAGATTTTGAGCCTTTTTTGAAAAAGGCGTAAAGTTGTAAAATGGCCTGTGACCCCACTCAGGCAAAGGGAAAAATTCAAACATTGAGCCTACCTCAAAAATGTCAGAACAGAGCGTCAGGTCAATTTGAGTTTTCGAGCCCTTTTTTGAAAAGGAGAAAAGTGATAAATTCACCTGCGCCCCCGCTAAGGATTAGACAAAGCATCATATTGAATAAGTTAAAAGTAGGAGTTTGGAGCATCAAAGTTTTGTGAAAATTTGAGCCTTTTGGGAAAAAGGTGAAAAAGTGTTTAAGTCACCCACGACTCCACCCATGCATCAAAAGTTAAAATCGAGGAAGCGGGCCGCCGGGGAATTTTAAAATTTTAAGCCTTTTTTGGAAAAAACAGAAAAGTATCAAAAGTAAGTCGCAATTTGGTTGTGAATTGATTAAGACACGTGTAAGGCCCAAATTAAAAATAAATGGGTGGGCCAAATATTCAAAAATGCAATTTCTATAAGAAACATGAAAAGAAGGATTTTCCAGGCCCGTTTTTCGATCAATTTTGTCCTACGTGGATGATCTTTTCGAAGTAATAAAATATAGAGTTCTTTAGATAACCTTAAGTCGAGCTCAAAGTCTACATCAATGGTGGAATTTTTAAAAAAACTCACACAAAAAGCTTGAAGTTATTAACGGTGGCCACGGTAAAAATTGTGCAGAGCTTTGCCAGTTCGAACGGAGCTTAATAATTTAATTACCCAAAAACAATTAAGCCTATAATATTTTGCATCTTAATTAGAGTCCTAAGTTCACTAGATTCAACCATTTTTAGAAAGTGCTAATAATATCACTAAAAATGGATAAGGTCACATACCTTCAGTAAAAGGACAGATCAGCAAGAAGACAAAATTTGCATGCACAAGGAAGAATACTTACTCATCAAGCAAAACTTATTTTTAGCAAATTATCATTCATCCTTTTCTTAGAAATAGAATAGTCGACTGCAGTTGATAGAGTTGTAACCAATGGTTGTTAATGTCTCTTTATATTTGCATGTTCTTTTTTTATTCCTTTATTTATTAATAAATTAAGGATAAAAATAGGATGCATGGGTGAATACAATTACAGCCTATTTTTAGGAAGGGTGTGAAACAATTTTGCTATATATTGTGTGCTTTGGCAAAGCACAAGGGGAGGAATTTTAGATACAGGAGTGCTGAAGCAATTTCCTGCCAGTTTTTCCCTCTGAATGTGAAGTATTTTTTGCATTTTCAATTATTTACATTCTTGTGTGTCTTCGATTAATCTTGTGAATCAAAAATTATTGGCTTGTGCATCAAAAATCCTTTCCATATCAATTGTGCATATACGCAGTCAAAGACCCCATACAAATTCGGTGTATCACCCCAGTTTTAATCCTTTTACAATCTTCTTTTCACCCTTAAATCCCATAAAATCAATTTAGGATACATCAATAAGGAACTAGCCTTGATATCAGAGACTGACCTCAAAATAGGTATACCCATAGACCTGAGGTGTTTCCAATGTATCTACGAAAGAGAGAGATCCTTTTGGAAAGCTTAGCACACCTATAGCCATCTCTCTACATGGTGTACTTTTGGGAGATAATAAGTCCCACAACTTGAGAGATTGTCCAATGTTACAAAAATTACACCAAATGCCCCACCCAAATCTAAGGCCACTCAGGGGTGTTGTAATTTCGTGATAACAGTACTATCATACTTTCTCCTGCATCAATCATAGTATGTTTATTGCCACTTGTTCAAAAATACCTTTTTGTCCCTGATCACTGTTGATTCCCGATCTCCATTGATCTATATCATATTAATCATTTTATCAAGTATTATATGTTTATCAATCTATTTCCATCTAATTTTTTTTCTTGCAAGATGTATTATTTGTAGATGACTATTCCAGGATAGGTCCACCCCATCCAAGCATATATGACATATCGATTGTACAACATCCTTTCATTTGGGAGAATTTTGATATCATCCATGAACTCAGCCTGTGTGCCATTTTCATCACTCCTGAAATCAAATATATTGAGGAGCAACTTGATATGATACAAGAAGAACGAGAAGTGGTGGAACAGTTTTGGTTTGACTATTTTGAAGACTTCAAGCTCACTACAGCCCTAGCCTAGGCCACCTATCAAGTTGATCAAGATCTCTCTATCCCTCTCAAATTCTAATCTTATTTTCATTATCTTATTACTTAATCAAATCAATTTCCTGAAAATACGAGTTGACATCCATCGAGGAAGCCCATTGGTTCCTTGAATCATCCTTATTTGAGAAACTCATTTAATCCTTATCTAATATCCATCTAGTTTAGTTTTTTTTTCATACATGTTATCTCATTTGGTGGAAGGAGGAGTCTCATTTTTTTTTTGTGTGCCCATTCTTTTCGACATTACATTTTTTGGTGTAGGTATTACTAAACCTTACTTTATTTAGAGTTTTTGGTATTTCAGTATAATAGTAATAACTAAAATTCACCATAAATAAGCACTTCACGTGGATTTTTTATCCTTTACCTATGGGTTTTTTAACTCTTATATTTTTTTGTATGATGGAAAATTTTATCTGGAGAAACATATTTGATCCTTTCACCCAAAATGTCTTGATTATGTCTACAATGATAATCTTCTTACAAAGTCTTTCCCATTAATTCTTAAATATTATTCCTTACAATTGTTATACAATCTTACAATTTAATTTATCATAACATTCAGTCCATTATTTAATTAACTCATAACATACTTCTTTATCAAATTAATGACAAGGTCCAATTCATTAAAATGTCAAATAATAAACAATAACCTTATAAAACTATTAGTTCTTATGTGCTATGATACAATATTTTTCTTACTACGATGCATAGTTCACTTGGAGATAGTGAGCTTCATGATATATTCAAACAAGGATTACTTTCTCCTTTAAAAAAATATATCATGTTTTCAAACTTTTTATCTTTCTATGAATTATTGTATATCCTAAAGGATTGAGAAACAAAACTTATATCAATGAAAAAGATTCAATATTTTTCTAATAAGCAATGTGCACCCAATAATAAGTTTCAAAATACAAAAGGTTTTAAATATAAATCTAATAGAAAATAATGAAGTAAAAGTAATTGTCAATAAACTAAATTTCAAATTACAAGCACCTCCTATAAAGAAATTCACATAACTAATTTCATCATTGTATAGTGTACTTAAATGATTACTTAAGTGTAAAATGATGTCTCTCCCTCTTCCTATGGAGATTGATTTGATAAATATTCACTATATATCATTCTATGGTGATACATATTGTGACTATCATCATTGAATTGTCAATCCAACAAATCAATACTACAAGATCAAGCTTATCATCCAAAACCTCCTCATGATGAAAATTTTCTAGAGGAATATAGACCACCACTACATAAGAATTAAAATCTCAAAATATTCAATAATCAGCTACCTCAATATATAACATATCCCAAAGTTAATCTTGAGGTTTATTATACTTATAATAAGCATCCTTTTCTACCTTGATATAGTTTTCCTTTAGGTGTCGTAATTGTAATTATCACTATTAGTCCACCTTTAGCACCTTCTACCATGTTCAATGATCATGAAATCATGGATGATGTTTCAAACAATAATGCGCCATGTATTCACAATTATATTGATCAAAAACCTATCCGTGGTCTTAAAGTTGACATTAGAATTTTTGACATTTTGTGTAAATGAAATTTCTTAAATCTTTGTGATATAATGTGAAACAATTTTAACGTACTTCCCAAGCTACTCATTGATGTCTTGGGCGTATTATGTTACCCCTTAACATGGGGTTTTCTATCCCACATACACAAGTTTTTATTCTCTAGAACATTTAGACATGTCACATGTTTCTCAAATACCCTTAGCTTCATACAATCCATGTTATTGCTTATATTATTCATAATTGTGTCACATACATATACTATTACAAAGTTCTTAAAGTATAAGGAATTTGTTATGATTCTCCTTTTCCAGGTGGAATTTATTCTTGATTCTACTCCTTATGTGGAAAAAATCAAACATCGGATACTCAACCAACTAATTCAACAAATTTATAATAATATAGAAAGCATTCCTACACTATCATACATTCAACATAATCCATGATAACAATCACATAAATCTAATTAAATGGATTCTTAGCAAGATTTACAATCAAATAAACATGTTTTATAACTGTAGACACTAAATCACGAAATTTGGGTATTATTTAGTCTCGGTCTTATACTACTATTCATATGGTTATTAAGTGAAGAAATTACTAATTAACCCCCGTCTTTGGGACATTTTATTTTGATATCTATCGTCACTCCCAACCTTCACTACATACTTTCCTAGTCTATTTATGTTGTTCTGTGCTATTTTACACTTGATTGGGGTTCTGAAAGGTGTCCTAGTCCAAGTCAGGGTGACCTAATCCTTTTTACACTTTCTCGACACTTTTTCGGCACTTTCTAGCCATTTGAACATTCTATACTTTTGGTGGTCAGAATCTTCGAGGTTAATTATGAAATTAGATCAAGAGAATCATACAAATATAAGCTTATCAGACCATAATGAGATACCTAGCATGAGGCACTACTATCATCACCTAAGGTTGCATCCATATAGAGGTCATTTGCATCCATCTAGCTCCGTCACATTGGACAAGGTTGGTTCATCTGCATAACAGCTCATAGGAAGGAATTTTATTCTATTCCATCCACCATTTTATTACATTTTATACACATATTTATTGCTCGCTACTTCACAAAGTGCGACTGGCATAAGAGTACCTAGGGTATGATCACACACACACGCACACAAAACTACATCGGGTGTAAGATGTAGTGCAACACTAAGTTAGTAGGTCCATCATTGTGGCTACTGAGGATAGTCTTACCCCTTCATATGCATCTTTCTTTTTTTAAGGATTTGACTTTTATCTTGGGGTATTGCAGGCGATAATTTATTACAGATATTACGGAGACATCTAACGTAGTTTTAGAAAATTTAGTGTGATAAAGAGAGAACAAAAGAGAACATCCAACGACTTATCAAAGGATTGTTTTAGGCTATTTCTACAGAAAATGGTGACTAGAAATCATACTAGGGCACCCACAGGCACCCTGATCCTCTCTTAGATGCCTCAGTCCACTCAGATTGCCAAGATCTCTAAGTTTCTAGACCTCGGCATAATTGTTTCCTTCTCGAGTTTATCCATCCATTTCTGTGACACATTCCAGTGAGCTCGTCAAATCAACTAAGCTCCTTCCAACCCTTCTTTAAATATTAGGGTTTTTATTTCTACTCCTTTAGTTACTTAGGTCACTTTTTTTATATTTATTTACTACATTCATTTACTATTATTTATTGTTGTTCCTAGTTTAGATTAAATTAATGAAATCCAAATTTTATTTAATTAATAACTAAACCTTAAAGTAGCACAATCTTATGTCTAATGTGGTACTCCATTGAGGCATGTACCTCCTCTGGTGGTCCATCCTGCACATTCTCTTACATTGTATATCTTGGTTATTCATTTTCTACTTTACATAAATTTATGGTCACATGTTTTGGTAGGTAATATATTCTATTTTTTTACACACGTGTTTCATGAGGTATATGATCATGATGCAATATTCATATGACTCTACATGATTTCAAATAATGGATTTCCCTTTTACTTAATATCCTAGCTATTAGGGGAAACTTTTACACTATTAGGAGCTAGTGTTCTACTTATTACATTACTCTTTTAATATCTTGGATAATATTATGTTAAATATTGTGATGTATCCAATTTATTTAGATTTTAAGACTAACACAAGTAAACCATACCATACTTGTATATCTTTTTTAATGTGTTTATTTGATATTTTCTATATATTTTTATACATTTGATTTCATATTTATTATCTTGTGTGTATGCATCCATTTTCCTGTCTAGGTGTATGTATGACACTAAGTTGTCCTTTTTTTGTGGCCACAGTTATTTTTATTGTATGAACTTTCCCATTATGAGTGTGTTACACTTGTGTATGCCTTTTTTGTGGACATTTTGAATTTAAATATCATATATTACTCAACGTTATGTGTGATCTTATGTTCTTTCATACTTGTTGTGTGTGTATGTGTTTGTCTATGTGTGTTATTGCATTATGCCATGATATCTATGATGTAATCTAATTTAGGGATAGGTTCTATGTGGTGGCCATCTACATATTTCTTCAATGTGTTCTAATAATTCTTCTATTTTAACATGAAATGGACCCAATTAAAAAGATGGGGAATTTGGTGGGTTATTATAATGATTTTAATGTAATGGGGAACACAAGAAAAGTGTTAGATTACATAAATATGGCTTGTAGGTTACACGAATAGTTTTACTGAATTACAAATAGGGATAAGTGATGTTTCTGTATAAGGAGATTTCCATAAAGTTTTGGAAAGTATTTTGTCATATTAGTATCCTAATCTTTATATTTTCACCCAAATTAATTTCAATAGTCATGAAAATAGATCATCATTAAAATACACACATATATAACCAATTATTTCTCCACTCTATCTTTACATATTTCAATTTAAAACTTCTAATATTATGAAAATGTAGAGTTTCATTTTTTTGTATATATGGACATTAACTACACTCTTGTGTTATAGTTTGTGCTCATAAGGAAATCCTACATCCATTGAAATAGTTAAATATCATGCCATTGACTGGAGGAAATTTTTTCTTACACACTTAGGTATGTTTTTCCTTTAAGATAGAAAATTTCATTTGCTAGCTTAAATGGGGGAAAATGTAAACACTTAAATTTGGTACATCAGTGCTTTTTAACACTAATCTCGATTATAATATTTAATCATGACTTGCACATACAAAAAAACGATTAAAAATATTATTATACGCATTCCTAAATCTTGAAAATACTTCTTATTCTCTCTTTTATCTACTTAAACATCTATCATATTGATCTTACAACTTATATGCATCTTCTATCTTATGTCAGATTCTTACAGAATTCTATTTACTATCTTTTACCTCGCTCAACACTATCGTACCATATATACATAAGTGTCATATACTTCTAGGTCAAAGCATAATAATGTGTACAACCTAGATCATTATATTTTTTGAGTACATTATAATTTTCTTTCTTGGAAGGTCCTCTTATAGATAAAACTAGAGAGGAAAGGACAAGTAGAGAATAAAACTTGCAGAAGGTATGATAACGATCTAAAGGTGATATAATAAGTTGACCTAAGTGTGATATATGTTGTTATTACTTAGAAAAAGTGGTGGTAATCTGGAGGAAATCTAGGGAAATTATTATAATGGTATCTCACAAGTTGCTACAAATTTACCCTAGCTCTTTCTTGTTACACCCTTTAAGGCATGCAATCATAGATTGCAATGCACTAACCTATAAGATAAATCATTAGTTAAATAATTATTATACCATATTTTCCTTGGAGATCACAAAACGAGTCCCATAAACATCCTAATAATATCAACAGATATCCTATGATTTCTAATTGAAATATTAAGAATTTGAAGCTCTCCATTAACCATACTTCCATGTTTTCAAAGTGTTTGTGCCAAACTAAGGATATAAGTGTATTTGTATAGTTGCATTTGATTTTCCTAGATATCCAGTAAAGAAACTTATATTTCACTCACATTAGAAGAACAAAGTCAACCCTACTTACCTCTAGGTTTTTATATGTAAAGTACAATGTTTCCATGCAATGGATACACGTTGAGGGAAATTAAGGATTATTTTAGGACTATTAAATATCTTTTCCAAGTGATATTTTTTATGGTTTGACAAAGGTGGAGGGAATTTTGTATCATTGTACATAATTATAGATTTCCATATTCTAATTCCAATAAATAATTTATAATAAATCACCTTATAATGTTTTCTTGTGGAATAAAGGAGCACATGATAGGAACAATAGCCTTAGAAAAGAACACATACTCTTTCATTCCCTAATGTTTTGTATGCTATATTTCATTTCAAATAGGAAATTTAGAATGATTAGTTGATAATACTCTCTTGAATTTATTTCAAGTCTATGTGTCTTAGATGTAGTCAAATCATTCAAGAAGAGTCAACTTACTATATTCCTTTACTTCACTCTAGGTTTATATGTGTACACTTTCTTATTTTACCCTAAAGTATAGTAAATTATTTTTATGCTTTCTTTTCATATTTTTGTAGTGTTAATTGGGTCAATTTTTATTTTTTATGTCCTTAGATGCAAAATATGTATAACACTACTATATTATATTTGTTTGATATTTCTTATCCTAGATGTTATATTATCCCTATTGTTGTGATTGTTGCCACATATATTACTATTGTTTATTACTACTAGTTCTCATGTTTGCATAATATATGTCATATATCTAATTGGGAGCACACTATTATGTGTTTAATTAATGTATCTTATATCTTTAATATTTTCTAATGCCCAATCTTATATGCTACTACTGGTCACGTATGATCATTTCTTGAATTTCATATTATATAATTTCCCACACGAATATATCTTCTCTATGTTGACATCCTACCATGTTTGAATATGTGTTTTATATAGTTTTCATAGCTCGTGATTTATATACATTTTCCATATGGCGTGTTTAAAAATTTCATTTGAGATGAGAAAGTATCATGCACATTCCCTCATGTCAAAAGGGAGGAATATAGTTAGAGTATTTTAAATATTCAAAAGGATTTAGTTAGAGCATGTGCACTTACATGTAGAGTAACTTTTATAAGGTTTACTTATAGTTTTAGAGATATTCAAAATTCTTTCAAAGAGACTGTATTTTTTTTTTCGATATCACATTCAATTTGAGATATAATTTAAATTGATTATTTTCATAGTCATAGACATTATAAATGGTATTGGAGTGGCTATATATCTTTATTTGACTTGTAAATTTATAGTTTCTAGAGTATTATATCACGTTTTAGGAATAATGAAATGATATTGGAATGTTTTGTGTTGTTTCACATACAATAGAACCCCATTCTTTTCCTAATGGTGGGAGGATTTCCTATCCCCTCATAGTGTCTTATTAGTTTCAAACCAAGCCAATTTTTAATCCCAAATTTTCACCTCCCTAAATAAGATGGTGACATTTTATTATTATATTAAAGATCATAATCAATCTATTCTTTCACTAAACAATTAGCAAAATGGTGTTGTATTCCAAATAAAATATCCACTATAGTTGTGTTAATAGAAACACGTGGAATTCACATCTATGGTTAAGTAGAATTTACTAGTTTCTCTCTCTATTTAGAAACTTTTAGTTCCAACGTTACATCATTTTGGGGCATGTCTCCACAAATTTCTCTACCTACATTCTAGAAAAATATTGTTTTGGCAGTTAGATCATCTAGTGCATGTAAATCACAATGAACTCTCTAACAAGTTCAATAGTGATAACATAGTTTACATACCAACAAGTAAGTTCATTCCAATACTATTTTAAAATATTTAATTTTCACTATCTTCAAGCTTTCAAATTTGTTATATCAATATAAAGACATTGGTCTACTTGTATTTACATTTGGTTACATGTATTCACATGGTATATAAATACATTCTAGCTATAATATCCTGAGAGGTTATTACATGTACACATTTTCTTGTATTCCTTTAACCTATGTTTGTGTATTTCATTTCACATACTATATTAGACACGGGAATATATAATAAATGTATATTGGGTTAAACCACTTGAAAAAATAAGTTTTGGAATCATCTAGGAAATTCAGAGTAGTATCATATATTTTACTCTTATATGTTATGTACTTCCCCTTTCTAGTTACCCCTCAATCATTGTGATCAATTTCATCTACCAAATATATACAATCACAATTATTTCTAGTGTGCTCAAAGTCATCCTTACATCTTTAAATAGATCTCTCTTTCTCAATTTTCCTCTCATTTTTACCACGTAGATATGAATGTTATTCCAGGGTTAGATTAGAAAAATCTCATCTTCCACTACTAATTACATCCTTTAAATGGGGAAACATTAATTTATTAATTTGGGAAGTTACTTTAGGTTATCCTAGGCTTCATTTTTGGGTCAACTTGCATGAAACATTAATAAAGAGTCACACGTGCACACATACACACACATGCTCACTCACGCGTACACAAACACACACACGCACGCGCACGCGCACGCGCACGCGCACGCGCACGCGCACACGCACACGCACACGCACGCACGCACACACACACACACACACACACACACACACATACACACACACACACACACACACACACACACACACACATACACGCATGCACACACGCACGCACGCACGCACGCACGCACGCACACGCGCACACGCACACGCACACACACGCACACCGCACACACGCACACACGCACGCACACGCACACACGCACACACACATGCACACGCACACGCACACGCACATACGCACACACACACACACACACACGCTCTAAGATCATTATAAACTCTTGTTACAAATGAAACACAAAAATAACCTTGTGAATAATTACAAAAGAGTCTTATATATATCCTACATATCTCAAGATAATTTATATAGTAAGACCAAAGAGGAATTCAAAATATGAAGCTTTCCCAATCTAATTTTTTATGTTTTTCAACCGTCTATTTTTGAATAAAAGATAAATGTAAGTTACATATTTATTTATCTAGTTGTATTGAGCATATCACATTCAATTTTAAGCATTAAAAATTCACTCCTTATGAGATAATTACATTTTCTCTGATTCTTAGTATGTAGTTCAAAACTTTCACATAGTGGGGTATCGGAGGACTATTTGGGCATCGGAGGACTATTTGGGCATATTTTAGCCAACATATTCCTTTTTTGTTTCAAGTTACTCTAGCATTTAATCAAAGGAGAATCCAATTTAGCACTATCACACAACATCACAAACTGCATGGTTGTAATTATCTAGCAAATAAAAGGAGTATGGGAACATTTTGACTAAGATACATGAAATATATTAATGCATGACAAAAAAAGACACCCATAGACAAGGATGGTATCTATTCTAACCCCATATCAATTCTATCCCACACATAATTTCAATCAATCAAAATTTTAGGACCAATTGGTAATGCCTCTTTAAGCCAAAATCTAATCCTTACTTCTTTAATGAAGTAATCCTTCAAGAAAAATCAAGTTTGGTAATTCCATGACACACACTTTAGTATCTCTCTTCACTTATCTTTCCAGACTATCATATTTTCCCGTAATTTCATGTTCCTATTATTGTTCTTAATTGTTGTAATTCCATAATCTAAATTAGGTAAAGTTTCAATTTTGTTTAGGTCCATTAGACCTAAAATATTTAAATCAATAGCAAACCTAAGTGTATTATTTAAAAATTCTTTTCATGTGTATACTTCAATAAAATGTTAATATTGGCACATACCCATATATGGAAATCCTTGAAAGTTTATCAGATTTATGGTTTAGATATTCAAGTTATATATATACACACACAAACACACCATATTATTTTACTTAGATATACATGCATGCACACATGTCGAAGAAGAGAAAAATGTACAAATAAAATTGTCTTTAGGAATTTAATAGTAATTAAATTGTATGTTTATAGAATTATTTTTTTCTTATTGATTATAGGTCAAAAAATTTCGCTATCAACATATTGTTTTGGTCATTAGTTGTATCTTTATCCTTTATTCTCTCATCCTCTATCCTTTATCATACATACATCTACCTCCTTTAGATTTCTTTGGAAATACTTTACCGGGAATGTGAACTTCACATTCTTGTCATGCTAGAAATGATGAGTGCACATTCCTAATAATATTAGGGAGTTTTGTTAGCTAAGGGTGCACACTTGAGAATGGCCATATATTTTTCATTTATTGACCATTAATTGTACCACCCCGCACACTAATAAGTCCTAAATTATAAATTTGATAATCAATAAATACACAAGCACCATTGTCCACGTAGAAGGCTATAATTAAAAGGATCACTCTGTTATTTAGAAATCAAAATGTATTCAAAGGTAATTCAATTATTCGCATGAATTAATTCAAAGGGAATCCAACTATTTACATGAATTTAGTAAACATTCTAGAGAATCAAGCAATCATCACCCATTTCATTCTCTCCCTAAAATTCATAGTATAGACACATTCACTTGCATGGCTTGAGAATTATTGATTTATACTTGTGTGTTATTTTAATATTTTTGTAACTAGTGGAATGTAAGGAACATCAAGCCAAGAGAAACATGAAGCTTGGTTAAAAATCCCCCATCTTTGCGGGCCTAAATTTTGTAGCTCAATTAATATTAGGAGGAAGATTATTGATTCCCTTGTAATCATAATGATGTTTCATAATATTGAGTGATTGTAACAAAAAGAGGTGAGTAATGAATTTTCATTTATAATATTTAAATGAGCTTGAGCTTACTCTTAAGTATCTATAAAACTCCTAACTTATAATGGAAAGAGTAATATTTTTTTAAATTTCTTTGAAATTATATATTATTATTTACATCCTTGATTCGAGATAGATCGTTCAAGTATTAAACCAATGTTTGTCGACTTGTTATGAGTTTTATTTATTTCTACTGTCTTTTTTGTAAGGATCTCTACGTCATATCTATCAAACAAAGAATTTACCACACATTCTTCAAAATGATTTGAAATTATGCTCTCCAAAACTGTTCGTATTTGTTTAGAAAGAAATTTTGCATTTGGTTCCTTGCCATTATCATCAATATTATCTATATTTCCCACACCAATGATCACCTCAAATCCCACAATGGTGAAGGAGCCTTCTTTCTGCACTTCACTTTTTAGTTCTTCAGGGGATGGCCCATAATATGGAATGTTGAAGGAATCAAACTTTTCTTCTTCGATAAGCCCCTGTAATATATTAAAATGGAAAGAATAAAAAAATCCTTTAAGAAAACCAACATTTTGACAAGAAAATAAAAGTGTTATATACTTAAACTAATGATTATCCATGAAAACGAAGGCAACATGACCATACAAACAAAAAATTGCATAGAAGGGAATACAATAGATGGTTTCTTTTAGATTAGTAAGTATTAATTATTGTAGGATAGATAGTTTCTTATAGAGCAGTAAGTATTAATTACTAATGCTATTAAGATATTGTTGAACTTGTTACATGTGCATTTGTATGCAAGGGGGGAGGGGGATTAAGTTGTAGGTAAACTATCTAGTTGCCTAGGGTATCAATAGTTAGAGGGCACCTAAACCGAAAAAATTTCAGTATTTTTAGTTATTTTTAAAACTTAGCATTAAAATAATTTAACTCAAGATTCAATATTAATTGACTTGTTTATCGATATTATTATATAGTACCATAAATTTCACATATACACATATAACAAGGTACTATAGTATTTTTGTAAGTAAAATAAATATGTTGTATTTCTAAGCTCGTATGATTTTCTTGGTAAAGTTTATCATTCTCTAATGTAGCTCCAAATTATGTAGGTGTAGTGCCCACTTCCCTTCGACACCTTTTTGTTATTGATTTCAATACTGTCGACTATACTTATGGATATTATTGTAGCTTTTGAATTAGTGGGATGTTAAATGTTAGCGAAAATGCACTGTTGTTTATTTTGATTCATATATGATGCATGTGGATTATTAGAGACATTTAATATTTATGTCGATATGTTGTTGACATGGTTATATATATATATATATATATATATATATAATATATAGATATATATATATATATATATATATCTATATATATATATATATATATTTCAGACATGCGATATTTCGTCATATTGAGTAGACCTAGATAATTGAACTAATCTTATGTTCATGTGGCTATTAAGGAAATTGTAAATGACATCGTTACTTGTTTAGATGATGTTTTGATTCATATATAGATGATTGTGGAGTTATATTGTATATTTATTTTGGATGTTTTGTTGCGGCCATGAGGCCAAATGAGGTGTTATGTGTTTTACAGGTAAACATGTCACAACAAACATCGGGAGGATTGGAGACCAACCACATTAGGATGTTAGATGAATTAACCAAGGGTTACCATGGCAACAAATATTTTGTTATGTGTGTGTGTGTTTGAATTATTGTTAGGGGATTCCCATGGTGGGAATCACTTCCAATTGTGACCAAGGGTTATGTGTTACTCTTGCATTTAGTTTCCTTTATTTAATTTTAGTATGTGATTATTCAGTGATGTATTTTTCCTTTAATTATTTATTTAATTTTTTCTAGATTAGTGAGTTAATCATGTTGCTAAATTAATTAAGAATGGGTCAAAAGAATTCATTTATTATATTTTACGGCTCTTGGGTTATGTGTTGTAAGATTGAGTGCTTGTGATCTTGAGTGTTGTACACTCTACCCCCTCATGGAAATTTGAATTTGGCCTTAAGAGCCAATTTTGAAGGTTTGTGGGACAATTTAAACTTGTCCCACACCTCTTAAATTTCTATTTCAACCCTACCTATGGGTTGGGTGGTCAAATCTAGACCCCATTAGGTGTTTTGGGAAGATAAAAAATAAAAAAATTTATTGCACTTTCTTTCTTGTAATTATTTTTAGTCCTTATGGGGTGTGGGATTGGATTGTGTGTGTAAGTAAAATGTCATTTATTCACCCACTTATTAATTTTGCTTTGGAGTTTGAAGTTCGAATTGTGAGGTGGAGTTGAGGATGAGTGATGTGGCATCCTACATGGAGCCACCTCACCCTCCTCTCTCCATTTTCTATTTATTCAAGCTATTTTGCTTGTTTAGGGTTACTTCATTTCTGTGTGCTCTTACATTTTTGGGAGATAGAGGATTTTGGAATGCTTGTGGATTTTTGGGAGCTTTTGATGATTGTTTGGACTTGAATAAGCTTGGTGTGCCACTCCTGGATCAAGTTCTACCATGGAAAGATAGGAGTTATACTCTCGTAAAATGTTTTCCTTTTTATATTGTGTACATGTGCATATTTTTTTGAGTATTTTGGTATGCTTGTTGGTTGTTTGGGTAGATTTCTTAAGTGTTGTGTAGGAGGGGACTATGGGGATATTTCATGTATGGAGGTATAAGATTTATTTCCATGTTTTGGAGGGAGTTGGGTTGGGTGGCCCACCTTGGACAAGAAATTACTTGCATTTCTTACTTGGTCTATTTTATGAGGGAACCATAAGAGATTTGTGGGGAGGCATAAGAGAATGTGGGAGGTATAAGAGTTACTTGAGGGAGGCATAAGAGTGTGTAGGGATTTTGAGATGTTTTATTGGAGACTTTTTAGGTGGGCACCCATTTCCCATTGGGAGGCATAAGTGAATTCCCCATAGATCTTACTCCTTTGGATTTTACATGTTGAATCCTTCTGTATTTTGTTGCTTTCCTTCTTGTGATTATAGATGTATTGCTTAGATTTTGGTATGGTTGTAAAATCTTGTATTGTGATATGGAAACTTGTTTTGTAGCCATGAGTTGAATCCATTTTTTCATTGCAATGTGGTTGGGGCTCGGGGGCCAATGAGGAGGATGGCTTCTTCTCCTCCTCATTAGAAGTCTTGGTTGGGTGGCGAGTGTTGCATCTGCCCCCTTTTGTTGTGAGCAAGTGATGAGAAGATGGAGTTTGGTTGGGAAGTTGATCTTAGAGATATGCTTGAAGACAATTTGAAGTTCATTTTAGTCCTTCTTTCTTGTAAAAATTTCCCACTTTAAGCGGAAGACATTGTATTAGTATTTGTGACACACACACACACACACACACACACACACACACACACACACACACACACACACACACACACACACACACAGGTTATTTAATAAATGCATATTACAAATATATTTTTAAAAAGGGTATTTTCGGATTTACCCTATAAATGAAATAAAATAAAAGTGTGTGTGTGTGTGCACTTTTTCATTTACCCAAAGGAAGATATAAATCAAATCTAGATTTATAACTAAAATATTAAAATACCCACAAATCTATTTGTGCTAACCCAACCAAAGGGAGATAAACAAAATAATTTTTTTTATATACTTTGAAACCCTAGGAGAGGGTGTATACATGATAGGAAAATAATAAAATTTGAAATCCTTTGCAAAAGCTTGGAGTGACCTTCAATGGCTCCCCTTCCTCCTCCAAATAACCTGCAAATACAAAAGAGAAAATAATGAACCAAATGAAATTAGAAGGAAGCTTTCATAAGGATGCTTTAGTGTTAGAATGCCCTTTTTCTCATCAAGGGACCAAATTGAATCCATCCAAGGGATGAGATTCATCCCTACAAAAAGTAGATGGAGAGTGGGTGAGTTGAAATTACATTTTTAATTTAAATGTTTTATTTCAAAAACATGAGTTGACTTTGTAAAGGGTCACTTTATGGGGTAAGAGAATGTTTATTCTAACCCCATGTAAATTAGGGACCTTGTTAATTGTTCAAACCTTGTGGAATTAAATACCTTGGGTATTTATTTATTTTGGCCCCTTTAACCCTCTAAATTTATATATGAAATATTTAACTATCGTAGAAATTTAATTTTTTATTAAATTAACACTTAAGGAGATTAAACATACTTAGTCATATTCAATGTATTAAAGTATAATGTAGTTTTTAAATAGTGTGTTATCATGGGAAATTATTCACTAGAAATTAATGCCTTAGAAACATCAATGTGACAACTATCGTTTTAGAAAACTTGTGGGCACACTTTTCAAAAAAATATTCCATAATTTTTTCTAGCTAACCCTAGGTTGTTCTTGGGTCTCGTGCGGATGTTTTTAGTTGGCGTTATAGTAGGTGTGTAATTTTCTAAGAAAATGTTTATGTATATTTGATAATGTCACTAGTGTATTCGGTAGAGGAAAGTATAATCAAGTACGAAAAAAATATTTAATTCTTTATTCCTTATTTTTCAAGCAAAATGTCTAGAAATTTTATGTATGAATCGGTAAGCTTTCTCAAATATAAATATTTACAAAACCATTGTATCTACATAAGCATTTTATTGTTTTGCAAAAAAGTGATGTTTTGTTCAAATTTGAGTGCCATCACCTACTTGATATTGATAAATCAGACTTGCAAGCAACCATGTATATCAAATTGTATTAGTTGCATTATGAGTACGACTTGCTATTAATTTTGTCCACACATATAATATTTATCGTACTTCTCTAATAATTCTATAAGATATTTTGTATTCTTTGTGATTTATTATGATCTTTGATGAAATTTTAAAATACAAGAATACAAAAAAAAATAAAATTATTTATTTGATGGGAAAAAATTATTAACTAAAATTGTGAGAAGGGTGTCCACTTGTTGGCGGACGTGGATTTCCAGCTAGACTGGAATAATCTTCCGTGCCACATCACTTAACTCTCCACCCATTGCATTAAATTTATCCCTTCTAATTTCCTCCGCATGCATCTAGACTCTTCTTTTTCTGGAAACTTTTGAATTAAAACAAGAAGGGAAAAAGCCTTGTTTGTATTGTATTGCAAAAAAGTATATACTCTGTTTTTTTAGAAAGAAGAAGAAGGCGTGTAAACAAGATCACAAGAAGCTCTATTTTTTGACAGATTGAATACAATACTTTTTGTTTTATTGTATCTATGTGCCCCCCTTTCTTACACCACTCCAATTATTACCTAGGGTGCTCGTAACCTTTAATCCAACTCTATTTCTATGTCCATGACAATTCTGAAGTGGAGAGAGGATTGAAAGCTTTAAGAAATTTTATTGCCATATTTTTTTTAATATTGGCAAATAGTTTTTTGAAAGGGACTATACCCTTGAATACAAAATAAGGCCTTTAAGCCGGAATAAGAGTGAGAAGCATAGCAGGACTAACCAAGTCCAAGTAGTACAATAAAAATCAACGTAGCCCAGAAACAGCTACACAAGCGAGACTTAACAGCAAAACAACAGCAAAAAAACAGTAACCTGACAACCAAGAAACAGTAAGAATAACAAAAGAGAGCAGCTAGAGAGTATGAAAATTACAATTATTGTAATGGAAGAGGATAGGATGGCCCATGTAGGATTTACGTTTGATATAAGTGTGTTGAAGAGGGGCATAGAGAATTGAATGTCCACACTATCATGCACAAGAAAGGATACAAGATGATCAACCTAGAGTAAATTTGATCAAGGATGATGTTGAGGAACAAGACATCAAATTTGTGCCAGATGTGGGGGAGCATCACAATGAGAAGAACAATGACTTCCCTAGGGAAAGAATGCTTACAAGGTGGTGAGTTACTGTAACGACCCAAAATTCTCACACACGTACAACACAGTAAAAGACAGGATTTTTTTTTTTGACTTGCTTGACACATAACATGACGCAACATGTCGTCACCAAGGATACAACTAACACTGTGAACAACTTGATACAAGGATGGCCATAAAGGCAGCACGGAAACGTTCACACCTTTCAAGGACAATTTACTTTTCTTTCTTTTTGACAGAGACAACATAGAAGTCCAACCACAAAACACACTTACAGTTAGGGCCAACCACAATGAGATATTCTTGAGGGTTATTTATTTTAATAAGACATCTTGCAATTCTTAGCTTATGTTTTCAAGGAGGCTCAAGATATGATTCATACAATTCATCTTACCAAGCTAAGTTTATTCTTTTTACACTAAGTAATTCACTTTAAATCTTCTCTATTATGACATTATTTGTTTAATTCATTTATTTGATAAAGGAGGTAATTTAATTCACAAGGCCATCTATTCACACTTACGCTACTAGAACTCGTTCATGCCCTTATGACAACATGGGTTCACGTTCAACATACTTAAGAGAAAATTACAAGGCACCTTGGAAAAAGTTAGAGGAAGAAGGTCGAGTTGAATTCATCTTTAAGACCTCATTAGTTATTACCGAGGTTTAATTGAAGCTTGAGGTTTTATACAAAATTATTAAATATTTTACTTAGGCTTCACTGAATGAGCTTTTACGAAAGAAGACGATTTACCTTTCAAATGGTTGAGAGACAGATTTCGTGGTTTCGAAATTGATTCCTCCTACTTATTAAATCTTATTATCTTATATCAACTAACAATTTGTTTCACCTTTAAGTTCATTTAAGAATTTCACCAAAAAGGGATAGTGTTCACTAGTGTAGCTAGGGATATCAAGTTATATAAAATTACTTAACAAAGGATAGTTTCATCTTAGATCACTTATGGAATTACATGTTTTCAAGTTGGATCACCTCTACACTAATTTCTTTGAATATAAAATATTATCTTTGTTTAGCTTCTTTAAGGGTTAACCGACCCATTTTACTTTACTTATAATATATTGTCACTCAGTCTTAGAAAGATTTAACTTGACAATTTATTCTCAAGATCAAAGTTTTACAATCCTCATATCAATGTAAAGATTGAATACCATTTCTCACAAAGGTAAGTTACCAGTTTACCTACAGAAGGACAAGACAACATCATCACGAAATTTCAGAACAACCCAAGGCAAGAGGTCTTCTAAACCCCTTTGCAAGCACTATTACAAAATTTACCTCACATTGGACATTTTTACAAGGAACTTCATAAATTGCACTGATGAAACCCTTACAACTCTTTCCTTTAATCTACTGACACAATCCATCTGCACAAATACTAGCTAGAATCAGTTCGCGAGAACTGAGCATGTTAAGGCTACACATTGCAACAGTAAGCTAACATTTAACAATATCAAGAAAGGAATGTTCTAATTCAAAAAATGGATTAAATCACAACCCACAACTCCAAAATTATTCGCATGAGAAAGAAATCTAAACCATCCAACAAGGAGAAAGTCAAAATACCAGTAAGAACAAAATCACATAAATCAAGGCAAGACCTTATGGGTTAGGAACAAGAAAGTCAAGAGTGTTGATATATTTCCTTCATGTAATCCTATAGATTACGTGATTGGAATCCAATACGAAATCCATCCATCTAAAGAGGTCCAAGAGAAGACAAAACATACTAATTATGATCGTAGGCACGAAACAAAACGACGTTATCCAAATCTCCCAGGGGGAGGCTTCATAGTAATAAGGGTTCGACGCCCTTAAAAGAAAAACAACTATAGTTTCAGTTTTAACCAAGGAGTTTTACCACTACCTTCTTATAGGATTTCTAAACGTAGGACTAGTTAACAAAACAAATCCACTCTTCCAAAAGCGTACAAATGAGACACAAAAAGGGCCATTATTCTACCAACAAACCTTATCCTAATCGTCAACTTCTCTACATAATATAAGGGAAGGCTAAACCCAAAAGTCGTTAATAATTTATATATATTTCCGACAATGTCAATAAGTATTTTAAAATAAAAAATAAAAATTGATTTCCTTAACAAAGCCACAAAATGGGACTTTTAGTATCCGAGTTCGAAGAATAAGATATTCGAGTTCGAAAGAAAAGGGATTCAATACACGGTGGGTAATACACCAGCGATGCCCCAGACTCAAAATACCTTACCACGAGTGCAAGCACAAAAATAAGAACCAACACACATATCCATCAGGAAGGTTACGCAGTGCAGTCAGGCCTAGAAGTTCTATGAGCTCCTTGCCAATGGTATAGAAGATGGAAATTTTACCCGATCCATGTGGGCTTATCAAGGAAATGTCTAGAAAATATCAAACAGATGAATATAATAGCCACCTATTATATTATCACTGTAATCAGCTGTCATCTAACAAGAAACGAGTTCACGAGTCCAATACCATGGATTCACCTACAACTTTTGTTTCAGTCCAGCTATTAATAGCTTGCTCGCGACCCTTAATAAAAATTGGAGAGATTTCATTCAATTAAACTTACAATGTTTCCCCCTTACTTTAATCAAACAAGAGTTTGAACCAGGAAGTAGGTATAGTAATTCTCTCAACACGTAGAGGCCAAAATAGATGTCAGGTTATTCATCCTCTAGAACTGGGTACAAAAGTCAACCATGTACAGTTCTAAAGCAAAACCCTAATGCCATTTTCTAATTAAACAAAAAGTAAGGAATGCCCACAGGCTTAAACAAGTTTTAGAACACAATTTCACTATTAATGTACCTTTTAGCAAACAGGAGAGCCCTAAACAGGAAATACGTATTTATTCAACCAAAAAGAGATATGAAGGCTTAACCTTCCATATAGTAAGCCTTCAATTATAAATACCATCACATAATTCTTTTAAAAGAGAGTCATATAAGCAAACGAAACTCTATAATGTTTCCTTCCCTACGAACTAGACTGCATCACTCAATATTGCAGTAGCCCATTTAGACAAATATGAAATAGAGTAAGCTATAAGAGAGGAAAAGAACATTCCAAGCAAAACCAGCGAAATTGGAACGAGATTTAAAGGAACAGCCAACACATTCAGGCAGCGATTTAAACAACCACGAAAACATTTTGTCTAGGTGCCATTCAAGAGGAAAGAATATTCATTTCAAGATACTGAAAGAAGGTAGAAAACTATTACAAGGAGTAGATTTAACATGCCTGATTAGAATTCTTCCAATCCAACAAGCACGTCGACCAGGGCTCGGGCAACAACAACACAACCTGTGCAACTTCTCTTCCTCAGCCTGATGAAGGTCCAAACTCTGTTAATGGCCATGCTTGGCATAGGAAAGGGGTGATTGAAACATGCCTTCTTGAAATCCTCGGGAGCAACTCCGGGAAAATAGAACCACTCTGCTCTGAGGAGCATCACGACCACCATAAGAAACCCACACAACCATCGTCATGAATTCCATATCCAAAGAAGGTCTGTACCTATTTGTATATCTATAAACCCACTTTTCCAATCTCAACTTCAGTTGGGTATGTTAGAAAGTTGGATTTCTGCAAGGGTTTATTAATTTAATGGCACCAAATTCACCACTGCCACATGCGAAGATGATTTTTACCTGCTCCTATAGCTATAGACCCCCTTTTCCCTTTGCCCACAAACCCAACTATAGTCTCCACCAAATCCTCATGCAGCCAGCCAATAATTGGCGTGAGCAGGTCAGCAGGTCACCAAAAGAAACAAAACTAGGGCATACGTTTAATATCTCCAGAAATCTCCATATGCATCTGATTGTTTCTGATTTGGACCTCCTAACCTTGGTGCTCTTATTAGGAGCAGCCCTAGTCTGAGAAAGCAAAAAAAATATCTTAGTACAGACTCCATATCCATAAAACAGTCCCTAGACTTAGTATCCTCAATTAAGGCTAACTAGTCACTAGATTGTTTCAATGCAGCTGCTTTGCCCTTAACGCAAAGTTCTCTGCGAGCTCGTGCTAGCGCCACATTCACGTGGTGAAAAACAGCTACAAATCCAACCCCATGATTTGAAGCTCGAACACAAGACATAATGATTACATCACGCTCCTGGCTCTGAAAGGCATCTACCGTGATGATAAAAAAACCTTTTCCTTCATCAGATTTGAGGACAGCATCAAACTCTCGGTGCAAACATTTCAGCTGTAGCTTGTAAGGTGTGATAATTCCAACATAAACCTTTATGCCTGCCAACTCAGTGACTCGTTGAAGGAGCTCATATAATCGGAAAGAAAATCGTGCTTCATGAATATTCTGATATGAAACAGATCCGCCTCCATGAGATCCTCTTCCATGAGCTACATCGTAAAACAAGTAAGGTCTCAGTAGAGAATCATAGCAAATAAATTTCATCAGGTCTCCTGGTAACACTCTCACTGTCACATAGTCGATTCTGATAGAAATATCTTGAAGGAGAGACCCGAATCAGAGGATGCATTGATACAGAAGAGAAAACAACATAGTTGGACAACCTGCCTGTTGGAAGCACTCAAAAAGCTTCAACCAAACTGTAACATGCCTGTTGCCTGGCTATTTACTGTTACAGGCTGTTGCTGTGGATCTCCGACAAGAACACATCTCGCAGCACCCAATGAAAGTGGAGGTAACACGCCTACTTCACTGGCTTGTTTCCACACCCCTCCTCCACAAGGAACCAGTCTCCATCTGCATTCCCACGCTGCCAGCAACAAGGAAAAATCCCAGATAAAAAAAAACAGTTCATGAGACCACACAAATCCTTCACCACACAAACTCACGCGTCTAGGACAGAGTAAAGCACGTAGACCATGGAAGTCAGTAGAAGATTTGCAAATCAAAAATTTAATAAATGAAGGAGGAAGTACGGCCACCAGCAAGAAGGAGTTGAACACGCCAAGAAGGATGTAGGGGTCTTTAATGCAATGGCAGGTAAAAGACAAACATAAGGAAGATCAAAATAAAAATCTGATTTCAGAGCTAAGCGGCCAGCAGGGAGGAAGACATATGGTGGGTGGGTAATAAAATTTGTTTCATTAATCCTCACCAAACATATGCCAAACAAGGCACCAAAAAAAAATAGCAAGAATATGGCAGGAGGCCATACACTCTACCAGGCACCCTTCTTGCTAGAAAACAAGGAAACCCTCCACCTCATGCCAACAGAAGGAATATGAACCATAAAGGCAGGTCGGTGGTTGAAGGCACGCTTCCATGATTATGAAATAAGTATGCGATGGATGCCTGACAAGGCTTATTTTATTTGACATAAAATTATTAATCATATTACTAGCAACCAACCGTTAAAATCGACAAGGCGAAAACACTAACGTTTCAAAAGAAATGCAACAACGTTCAACTCTAAGAAGCACGGTCGTCGCAGAAGCAAAGGCGCAATGATGAACGGGGCATTATGCAGTCAAATTGAAAGGTAATTTATTTCGTATAAACACCGTACGTTTTACTAGAGGTGTATATATTCCCTCAATTCAAATCTGCATCAAAAATGACATCAGGCTGGGTTGGAGATATTTATTCTTTAGTTTAATAGATGTTGCTCTGTTCTTGACACTAGAATGAAGAGAGTAGATAACTGAATAATCAAGCTGTTTAGCTTCTAATAAAACCAATACGAAGAAGATCCATTATTCATACCCAATTACAACAAATAAAAAATAAGACTCCCAATGATCAAAATGTTTATCCTTGAATCAAACCAAAAAAAATTAAAAATCCGCTCTTAAGGAATGGGGAATTCAAGTGCAGAGGTAGGGGAAACTCATCAAAGTATGTAGCACAAGAACACATCTGTGAGACCAAGTCATTGATGGCACACCCTAGAGTATTCCAATAGAAGCATCCCTGTTTTCTTCTATCTGGACTTAATCGACCGTTTACCATCACAAACATCCGACTCCCCACCACCATTTCCTTTTCCCGAGCTCTCAGAAATGCATTGAAATCCTCCTGAAATTGTGAAAAATAGGCATCGGCAACCCGGAGAGGCCCCTGCTCCGAGATGAAGATTCTTCCTCTGTTCCAACACTTCCAATTCTTATCCCTTACCCGTTGGGGAACCTGATCACATAGCATATACTAACTAATTGTATATATTCAATGAGCGTATATATTTCAGAACAGATTCCAATCAGAGGGAGTATGAAATCATAGGAAATTTAAATGAAGAAAATGAAAAGAGATTAAACCTGCCAAAACGTGGAATTCTGAGCATAACTGGAATCTCCGTCGCCGGCATTCATGTAAAAAACTCTCCGTCTTTGCAGGAAGAAATTGGACGCTTTGTTTGGTTGTGGAAAATGGTTGTAAATAGGGAGTGATTGTGGACTAATTAGACCGGGAATAATATAAGTAAAGCGACATCCACATAAGATGTCCCGAGGAACACGACATTTTAGCAGAAAATGGGATAAGGTCACTTTTGAGCTTATCATGCAAGCCATCTTTTATTGTGAAATATTTTATTGTAGACATTTTCTACACTATTTTTATTTTTATTTTTATTTTTCCTCGCTTCTTATGGTAGATGCCTTATTAAATTTTGATATTTTACAATAGTCCATATGGAGAGAAAGGATTAAATATTTATTAGACAAGATTTTTTGGGGAGAAGATAATTTAGGAGATTGCTTCCACTTCAAGACTCACAGATCTAATACTTGTCATTCTCGACGGATTGGCTTGGTTTGTCACCTTCCATCTTTAGACTTTCATAACACATCTTGTGCAGATTTGTCTTAGGTTCAAAGATTTCACTAATTTCATCTCACCCATCTTCATTTTGAGATTTGTACTAGTGTATACATTCTTGCAGGCCTATTTGGTAGAGCAAGATATTGAGGCTTGCCTTGTGAGTTTAGGGTTTTCTTTTCTAAATGTAATGTGCCTTTTGATTGTGTCATCGTTGTTTATTAGAGGACATTCTAATAAGGTTTTGGTGTTTGAGGTGGGTGAGTGAAGCCTATGGGAGAGAGTTAGGGTTTCCTTGCAACAATTTTGATAGTGTTGCAACCACACTAAGAGTCCACCTTGGAATTGTAATAGTAGGGATCAACACTTGAATGGTGTCTCTTTCATGGGTTAACCTTGTCAAGGGGAGGGTGAGGTGGCTTGAGTTTGAGTTAGAGGTTTTGATCTAAGAGTGAGTCAAGGGTGAGTTTGGGGTCAAGCTTGGAGATGGCACACTGGAACTATATGCTGTCAAAGGAGCTAAAATCTAGTTTCATAAGGGTCAATTCGAGCTCCATTGTATACAACCACTGCCATAGGGATTTGAAACATATGTCAAGAGAGTGAGGAGGGCTTATTGTCTTTAGAGCTTCTTGGTTTGTCAAGGTGTAGAGCTCAGTGGAGAATGCAATTGTATAATAGATGATGAAAGGTATATGTTGAAAGTTGCCTGATCCATATTTTTATTTGGGTATATTTTCTAAGGTAGATCCGAGTCAATACGAGTTGAGCAACACATGGGGTCTTAGTTAGTGGAGCTCATAGGATCTATGAGTTGGATTACTATAGGGTTTGAGTTGATCTACGATCAAAAGAAACACACACCTAAGTTGGAGTGTCTATTCCTAGAGATGGAGAGAAATATATTGCTAAGAGTTGAGTTTGAATGAGATTAAAAAAGTGGCGTGTCCGATTTGGTGAGTGTCTGATCAAGATCTGGCCTTAATAAAGCTGAGATGCCACCTCACTAGAATAATAAAATTGGTTTGAGTTTGAATAAAGAGATCGCCATGCAGAATCTCAAGGAAAAGGGAAAAAGTGTGATTGATGGGAGATCTATTGTAACACCCACTAAAACACACACAAATACAACACCGAAAACTATGACTACTTTTTTTTGACTTGCTTGGAGTTTACACGACAACACAGGTGACCAAGAAGGACTACAACCAACTCACAATAAGCGTGATACATCATTGACCACATAAGCAACAACGAATCATACAACATCCAACACGAACAATTCATTTTTATCTACGACAAGGTACAACGTAAAATTCCAACCACAATACATAATTACAGTTAAGGACATCCCATGGTGAAAAATATTTTAAGGTTATGTATTTACTAAAAACGTCTTTTAATACTTGACATACGATCTAGAAGATTTATGTTATGATTTGTACAATTTTTTTACAAAGGAAAACTTCTTTCATTTATACTATTGACTAATTAGCTCGAGATCAAGTTTTCTGAAGGAGGATAATTCTATAATATGTCAATAACTTGCTTATTTCATTGATTTAAGAATAATTTCCATTTCTCGCAAGGTTATTTATTTATACACAAGCTACTAAATCTTGTTTCCTACCTCTATTGCTCAAGGTGATGAGCACAAGCTCCAATTGAGGGAAGGTACCATTTAGCTTCAGAATTATAACCTCCTTGTGCAAAGGTTAAACATTCATCAACACTTAAGAGAATATTACAACACACTTTTAAGAGAAGTTAGGGGAAGAAGATCGAATTGGGTTCATCTTTAAGATATCATTAGTTATCAACTAGGATTTTATTGGGGCTAAGAATTTATCCAGAATGATTAGAAATTTTACTAGGCTTCACTTGACAAGTTTGACAACAGTATACAATTTACGTTCCAAATGGGAGAGAGATTGCATGGTTTCTTAAATAATTTCCTCCTACTTATTATAACCTTATTATCTTCTAAACTCTACCCATTTATTTCACCTTGAGGTTGTTTAAGGACTCACCACAATAAGGGTGAGGGTTCATTAGTTTAGCTTGGGGAAAACAAGGTATATATTTTTGTAAAAGATAGTTTCCTCTTGATCGCCTAAGGACCCAAACGTTATCAAGAAGCTCACATCTACATTAGTTTACTTATATATATATATATATATATATATATATATATATATAAAAAAAAAAAATTGAAAGGATTACCCATCCATTTTATTATGCTTAAAATTACATTAATACCATGTCCTAGAAAGGTTTACAACACAAAATTTTATCCCAAGAAAATTTAGCATTACATCTTTTGAGAAAACTACACATGGTTACATCAATTCTTTCCAACATGACGCACAAACTAAAGGGAAAAAATAATTCTATGTAATTATGAGTAGGGAATAGGAAGGTATCAACATTGATCAAACATGCTATACTATTCTTACAAATTCTATAATACATTAAAACCACTCCTAACGAAACGATGATCAAATTTATATTTTTCCACGATAGTAAACACAAGCCAAGGTTTCAGTAGTTAAGACAATAATACTCCACAAAACATAATACTATGGCACTGATCCACTAATGAAATTCCACGAAACCCATTCCAAAGTTTTACAACATAATAAGCATCTGTCTACAAAAAAAATCATAACCAAGACCGAAGCAATATTCAACAAGTCTTTTCCTCATCTACTCGCATAATCCATCTGCAAAAATTAATAACCTGAGTCAGTTCACGAGAACTGAACAATATAAGACTACACATAGTAACAATAACCTACTATCTAACAATATCAAGAAAGGAAAACATTCTATTCCAACAAGTGGATTGAATTTCTAAATACTAACAACTTCGTAAGTTATAACAAAATTTCCACCATGCCAATCTAAGAAGAAGGTCTTATACTTTAGTTAGGAACATGATTTCAAAAGAAACGAAAGTTTAACAATCATTTGAGGACGGACCATAGGCCTGATAAGTTAGAAAAAAACAATCTAGTGTAACGGGGTTTCCATCGAATAACAATTAGGTTATAAGATTGAAAATTGATAATCAAACCAACAATCTAAAGTCATCAAAAGGTACCAAAAGCACAGGCTACGATACTAGATTTCTATAGTTACAAAATTGAACAATCAATCCAAGTTGAACCATGGGATTCAACGGTTAAACATGAAAAGTCTTGTGTATTAAAATTTCAATCATGTAATCATATAGGTTATATGATTGAAATCTAATACACAACCACCACTCCACATTGTTTAAAAGGGAAAGAAAATAAATACTAGTTTCGGCCATTGACCCCAAGGATTTTCACAATCGTTCAGGAAGAGGCCACTTCCCTTATAGGCTAGTAACAACCAACGCAAGTAAAAGAGAGTTCCAACATAAAAGTTAACGTTTTAAACATCACTCCAAGTTTTATAACACTATGGATTTACAAACCTCCTCAAAAGTCTATAGTTTTGGTTTAAAACAAAGAGTATCACCCCTTTCCATCACAAGTTCCTTTAAAGTACCTCTCGTTAATGTATTCAAACCATTCTAAAAAGAAAATTTTATTTACATGTATCACCAAATGCCATTATCTTAACATCAACTTCAATTATAAATCAATAATGCATCTATATATATAAATACCCCCAAATGTCCCTAATGACCTTAACAGTTCTAACATAAGTAAACAAGATATCGACATACATAAGCCACCCAAAATTCAATAAAATTAGTAAGATGCACAATTAAATATACCACCAAGATTCATCACGAATTAGAATTAAGCCAAGGTAGTTCTGACAATAAAATAGTACTATCCATAAATACACACATGTAACTTCAAATCTTGGTGACAATTTTTCGTTACGTCTCAAGATTCATAAGAAACGGTAAAAGTGCACCTTAAGAAAAACCTTAAGCCTCTTAGACCTATACTGATGATCAATAGATGATTGGGTAAAAGTCTAGTATCATAGTCAATTATGCAGAAATAATCAAGGTGCAAAACAACTAGTTGTAAGCCGGGTATCTTAGTCAAGATATACCCTCCAAGCATATATATAGAAGTCAACCCCACATAAAGTTTTGCAAACCTACGGGATAGTTCGAAGGGAACGTTTATTTGGTTTGAGAAAAGAGAACATGGAGGTCTAACAGACCTCGACATCCACACCACTCCAAGGTTGGGCAACACCAAAGAACAACTGACATTACGAGAATCCAAAGTTGGAGAAAAAAATGCAAGCGTGCCCAGTAAGAAAATAAGGTTTAGTGGTTGGGAATTAATTAAATCCACCACTGACTTGTTTTAAAAAAATTGGGCATTACATCTATTATTTACAAAGCTCGATTTATTGGAAGTTTAGATGGGAAGATTTTTATCACTCCATAACAAAATCATGTTTTTGCTAAGTTATTTCCACTTCATGAGATAGATGAGAGAGCCAAATGGTGACCTTTGTTACATAGAAAACTTGATGCAAAAGAATATATATTTGTGTACAAATCAAAGCACAAAACAATTAGATGAAAAAACACAAAGGATTCATTTTTTCACAAAATATTTTAGAGGTCAATTGAAACTAAACTTATAAGTAATTGACCTTTTGAAATGCAGATGATTTTGAAATTTAAAATACACATAAAAAAACTTACATTCCTTTGATAATAAATTAAAATCAGTCATACGTTCGAAAAATTCATTCCCCTTAAAGCTATAATGTTCCCCTTTTAGAACTAATTCATTTTGAAGACTTCTAGCCCATTGCACATCCCATGGTCCATAGAAAAGGAGAAAAAGGGAAGTATTTATTTATGTTTTTAGTATCTTTTGTGAGCATTCACCTTTTATTTCAAGGTTTCTCTCATAAGCTAGGTTGGCTGGCTTGGAAGACTAAAAAAAACAGATAAAAAAAGAAAAGTAACATCATTATGAGGTAGGTCATGGGGTTTGACACCACGAAAGGATATAAAAGGGGTCGTTTGGACTCATTTGTGCATCAAATTTTGCCATATAATCTATACATTCTTCATTTTAGGTTTTTTTCTCAATTTCCTTCCATTAAGAGGCGAAAATCCTTTGGTGTGGCTTCACAAGGCAGATGAGACTCTTCCTAGATAATAGGAGAATGAAAAATCTTCAATTAATTGTTTTAAGTGCTTCAAAGTGGTTGATAGGGCCTATTTTTAGTGAGGGTTTGGTATTAAGGTGAAATTTATCCCTTTTCCTAGCAGAGAAACCCACATTGGAGAAGTTATTACTGGTTTCTAGGGAACAACGTCCCTCAACTCAGTCATCTTTGCATTCTCCATATTTTTGGCAGCCTAATTCTAGTTTGTATTTCATTTATAGGGACTAGAATAATTAATTTTCATCCATTTTGTAAGGGAATAATCTAATGTCATTTATTTAATTTCAAATTGTACTATTTAGAGGTTGATTTCTAAATTGATAATTATTCTAAACTACTCCTAAAGTGCCTCTACATAGAGTGGATGATGTGAATGGTGATATTTTGATGAATTAATGTTTTCTCCTTGTTGTTCTAAAAATCATAATATTCTATTTTTTAGTTGGATGATATAAAATTTAGAATATTGTTAGTTTAGGTTTGTGTTATTTTCTTTTTTTTCATCCCTAGAAAAGGGCATTACAATGGTATCATAGCTTCAGTCTTCCATCCCAAGTCTTTTCATGCAAGAGAGTGATAAAGGATACATTTGTTATCAAAGGATAAATGATGAAATCATGGTAGTTGGTTGAAGAGCTTAGCACGACCTGCAAAGATTCACAAGAACCCAAAATTGATAAGATCATTGAAGGGAAAGTTAGATTGGCAGACACCATTGACTTGTTTTCCCTAACTCTACAAAAATTTCATGAACCCAAGATTCATAATGGTTAGGGCAGATCATCCATAATTAAAACTTCACGGTATCCATAAGGATCAACACATAGATCATCCACTAGGCCTACTTTCTTTCCAAGGGAAGAAGTCATGTCAGAGGTTATAATAAGACATTCAGTAGGGAAGAGTATTGCAACTAGCTATGAAGATTATAGGGTGCTTCTAAATGAAATCTAAGAAGCTATTTCACTTTCCAGATTCATATGGGTAAGAAAAAAAAGTCAAAGTCAAAGCCTATACCTAATGTGCCTCAAATGTATGTTCAAAATACCTTGGGTAAGATGTCATTCTCTAAATTTTATAGTTCCAAAAAGGGTACATCCAGTTCTTGGATTCAGAAGTTAGATACTTATCTATCATTCAAGTCTATGACAGAGGTTGAAGTAATTAAATTTGCAACCCTTCATCTAGAGGGAATTACACATGAGTGGTGTTTTCATGGATTGTTCACACAAGGTTAGAATTTCATCCATTTATATGATGAAATTTATAAAAGAATCATTGGGAGATTTGATAGGGTTGATCCGGAAGTTCACTTTTGAGAGTAACACAATTGAAATAACAAGCCACTATGGAAGAATATACAATTGATTTTAAGAGACTCTTCATGATGATTATATATGTGATGGAAATGAGGCTCATAGATTTGTTCATTGAATATTTGATCAAACCTCTCAAGGGTTTGGTGAGATTATTTGACCATTTTTCTCTCCAAGATCCAATTAGGAAATAATTGGATCTTAAAGGTGTTCTCCAAGAACAACAACAATCAGTAGGAAGCCAAGGCATATCTAAATGGAGGGTAGGCAAACGAGTGTTGGGACATCCAATAACCATTTCTTTGGACTAGCCAAATAATCCCTTTCAAAGAAAACCAATCATTCACAAGGATCTATGCAAACAAAAAAAAAAGGAGAAATAAGAAATGATCTAAGAAGGAAAAATTTGATCTTCTCTTGCAAGGATCCATGGTCTCCTGGTATTTTCAAAATTTTAAGAAGAATACGAAGATTGTGGTGATGAGGAAAATTAAAATCATGATTTAGAAGAAGACCCAAAATTTTTGGATAAAAATCTTGCCACTTTATCTGAAGCACCTAGATACCGCCCATTTCAGGTGAAAGGAGACATCTAAGGGAAAAGAGTCACAATCCTGATTAATAGTGGAGCTACTCACAATATCATTGATGAGAGCTTGGTTGCAAGGATTGATTTGAAGGTGGAAGACTTCAAACACCTCATAGTTGAAGTAATGGATGGATATTTTATGCCATGCACAAAGAGTCCCTAACTCATTTTCACATTAAGAGAGAATGAGGTATGTGATTATTTTTATATAATTAGCATAATTGATACAAATCTTGTTCTTAAAATCTAATGGTTATATTCATTGGGATAAATCACTCTAAACCACCAAATTATGGAGCTAACTTTCATGGATAGAGGACAAAATTTAATACTAGAAGGTATTATTCCGAAAACCACTGAAATCAATTATTTGGTAAATAATGTATTATTGAAAGAGTTATATCTTTTTTCTTTATCTAAGACAACAACATATTATAAGTCCTTAATTATAAGTGATTATGCTAAGAATAATTTTGCTAATTTTTTTATTGAAGGATAAATTGTGGATGAATTGTATAAGGTATGCATGTACTCCTTCTCTATAATAATGTAGTCTATTTGATTCCCAAATTAATGGCGAACAACAAGATATTGATGGTTGTTTATGATGCCCCATTGGATGTTCATTCGGGCTATTTCAAGATATACAAACAGGTTAGGGAAAGGTTATTTTTGGGAAGATCTTAAAAGGAGGTGTGTAAATACGCACGGAAATGATTTCTTTTCCAAAAACATATGGTGAAGCATGAATTTCCTACTGAACTATTTCAGCCCCTTACTATTACCATTAAAAAATGGGAAATATCTCCATGGAACTCATCATTGGGTTGTCCATGGTTCAAGGTAATAATTATTTATGTGTTGTGTTTGTTAGACTCGCAAAATATGACCATTTATGTCCACTTCGACAAGCTAAGTATAATGTTAGAGTAGCTTAGCATAAACATGGTTGATGTACTTCATTGTTGAGTATTCACACAAGAGATGATAAAAAACGTATGTGGGAAATTAGTGGTGACAACAGAAACATACCTTAGAGAAATATTTCTCAAAATTTTAAACTTGGTGTTGTTATCATCATTCAAATCAGCCACCACATGATCTCATTTTCATACATACAAATGGATAGGAAAGTTTTTTTTAGTCAAGGGATGGAGCATTTTTCTATTGGTGACTATTTAACATAGCCTTTTAGGGTCTCATTTATATAAATATCATTTCACAAGTAATCTTGAGTTTATTTTTCAATATTTTTAAAAAACTATTTTATATAAGGGTTCCATTATACAAGAAGTATAAAGTAGGAAAAAGACAACTTCTAATACAATGGAAACTTGTTGGGAATAATTATTTTATGTAATTTACAACTATCATCTCTTATGACAATGATGATTTAGATGGTCATCTTTTATAACTTCTTAAAACTAATCTTTGATGGAGCCTCTAAAGGTAATTCGAGTAAGCCTAGACGATGTGGTTTAATTAATAATAATGATGAAAATGAATTTTATTAGTTTACATGTATTACCCTATGGACTAATAATAATTTGTTTTGAAGGACCAAAGTGGGTTGTAGTCCAACAATGTGGATGATGGTGGAAAATATGTATCCTAGCCATCCACTGAGGTGCAAACACTAGTAGATACCAATAAAAGGGATGAGGCCAAGATTGTGGCCTGAATAAATTTAATGAAATTAAATACCCCTAATTATAACACTAAGCCGAATAAATGTAGTATGGTTTCTGACTCATGCACCATTAAGTTTTAACCAAAAATTAACATTGTCAAAGCTTCAAATAGCTTTTGTGGTTTAAAGATTGCACTTAATCTCAAAATAAACAACCTAGAAGTTGAAGGAGATTACATGAATATTATTAATGTTGTGAATAGAAAAAGGATAATATTTAGAGAGTACGAAATATTGTGAGCCAATATGCATGAATTTCCTTCTTTTCTATTTTTTGTTGTTTCTGGGAAATAAATAAACTAATTGATTTTATAGCTAATATGGAAGCTTCTAGTCTTATAAATGGTGACAAAGTGCGAGTAAGTGATAATAGTATCTATTTGAAGTTGTAAAATTTCATCCTCTATTATAAAATTCAATCATAAAAAATGGGAAAAGGATTTTTAATTAGAGATATAATTGAATTGAAGCATAACTTTAATGTCCTCTCGACCTATTTATGTGCTTGTTCTAACTCGAGGAATGATTCTCTTAAATTGATTAACATAACTAATAAGATAATTGAAAAAATGCATAATAGCCCAGTATTTTCTAAAGTTTGGAGTGATTATAATATTTTGGTCTATGACTTCGACAGTGTTTCAATGATGATCCTTTTATCTTTTGAGTTAATAAATATTTAGATAAAATCTTTAAACCTCTACTTATAATTTCCAATTCATGACACTTATCTCTTGGCACATGCTGCCAAATACCATAAGACAAAATACTTGAGAAGATTAAAGCCTAATTTGTTGTATTATTCCATTGATTGGTCAACAATTCAACTTGATAATATATATGTGAGGTTTAGGTAGAGCAGTCATTTACAATGTAGAGACTTGAAAACGTCTTGGGTATTAAATTTTTCCTTTGTTTCCCCTCCTTCGAGTATTTTGATCTTCAAAAGATTATTCTATAAATTTATGTTCATGCATACTCTTTGCAAATACCTATTGTGTTATACTTTAGATTATTTCATATTAGAATGATAGTTTTATAACTTTCTATTCAAAGTATTTGTGTTATTAGAATAAAATTAGTAGACTCTTTGGTCTAGCTTAGATTAGCTTATCTAGGAAGAAATTTTAGATAGTTTATTTGGGTTTCATATTTTACCATGTTAGGTTTGTGTAGACAAAAAATTTGTGCACTTGGGTACATTTCAAGGTTCTAAAACATAGTAATGTATACATGATTCCTAAGAAATAACGCTAGTGGTTGACAACTCCTTTTGTTTCTTTTGCTTTATATATTGCATTATTATTGGTCTTACACACCTTACAAATTTATCAGAACTTGACTGATTTATATTTTATGGCCTCAGACACTAGCGCCCAGTTAGGAAAGAAATTCCCAGGTGCTCATGTCCCTCCTAGGTGCTCCTGACCTTCTCTATCTTTTTATTACCCTTTTGTCTCTCTTTAACTTCTTGGGCATCTTTTGGTACTTTGGGTTTTCCTTTCAGTTGTCAATTACAAAATTCAAATAAGGGAATCATATATATACTTAGTTACTTCTCCAAAATCAAGGGCCAAACACTAAGAATTATTTATTATCACCTAAGATTGCATCCAAAGGCATCCATCTAGCACAACCATACAAGGGATAAGGGAAGCATCACTCTACATACACATCATAGGAGGGGAAGTTCATTTTATTCCATATTAAAAAATTTATACTTGGATAAATATAGACCTATCCTGATATAAGAGTGCAACTTGTAGAAGGGAAACCTAGGGCATCATTACACACATACACACAAAACTATATGGATTTTGAAATGTAGTGTAATACTTGGTCGTAAGATCACTCTTCGGGTGACTGTCAGGGTCAATATAAATCCCTAGTTTACACCTTCTTTATTAGGTTTTGATGTGGCTTGTGGGCATGTGTAGCTAGTTATCTATTTTTTAGGTTACAAGTAAGACTAATGAGATTGGAGAGAAACCAGAGCGAAAAAGGAAGATCAACAATGAAGCTCCTCTAACCCAGAAAATATCAAAACCTGAGCACCTACACATACACTAGTGACCAAATCTATAACTAGTTCCTAGGCACTTTTGTCTTGCAAATTTCTAGGGTTCAGAACCCTTGATGATCCATTATGAAATTATTTCCAGTTTGTTCCAGTAGTTGTTTATCCCAAATCACTCATAAATCAGCTAAGTCACTGTCCCTCTCTCATTTTATTAGAGTTTCATATTATTGCATGATTATTTTCTTGTCCATTACTATATTAAATTACTTGTATATCTTTAGTTACAGTAGTTACTCTAAAATAAAATTTTAATTCAATTTTGATTAAATTGTTTGGTGAACCCCCAATCGTGATCTGACACTAGGATCCTTAGTTTTCCAATTTTATCAAAATTTTCTTCCACTAATATAAAACCCTAGTTATATCAAGGGTCATATTTCCATCTATTTTATATCATCTCTTATTTACATAGGTCTTCCTAGGGTTTCATCCTTAGTCGTATATTTATAGGGTTCTTATTTCACATTACCTTTTCTTTCATGGCCCCTAAGGTTCCTCTAGTCCCCTTATATCAATTACTTCAAATGCACCCACCTTACAAAGATGTTAGCCAAAAATAACTAAACACTATGTACCTCCGTTGTAATATGCCACCTTCGCAAGTCAGTGCCATTTTTTATCATCTCTTTGAATCCCTTTTTAGTCATGATACCACAACCAATCAATCCATCTTTGAGTCAATTCAGGATTTACACTATTTATTTCAAGTTAAATTCCAAGATATGGAAACCACGATCACATCCCTCACATCTGAAATCCAACATCTCAAGGATTCTTCGCAAGTTGATTCTTCTTCTTCATCTCATCCTAATCCCATGTCTACTACATGTTCTCATACAACTAAGGTCAATGTCTTACCATAACAAGTACCTCTCCAATTTGATCGAAATGCTAGACAACATGATATATTAATTGCACTACTTGATAAGAACTTAATTAATTTCTTACCTAATAATTACCACCATCCTCATCAAGTTAATCGACAAAAAATTAGACCATATTGTAACTACCATGGCTTTAATGGACATTGTGATGACAATTGTTATGTTTTAGAACAAAGAAATCGATATCTAGAGTGTAAGGTTCTCATTTCATTTTCTTCACATCATTCTTCTCCACACTCATCTACAGTTACCAAATCCCAATGGGTTCCTAAATTTGATCCCTCTATGACCAGTGAGCATCATGCTATACTTACTCATGTTCACTCTCTAGTAATTCAAGATCCACATTTTTAGGCAAGTATTGAACCAAATTTACAATTACTTACCCCATTACCTCCTATCAATTCATCTGCAGTGTTACCAATCCGAAATAAGAAACCACCATCAAAGTAAGAACCACTAGTTCGCTCTCCTGATGTGAATCCAACTGCAAGAGGTTGAAATACCTCCAAAACACACATAAACGGATTTGAAAATAAAACCCAGGAGCTTCAAAATAGCTTAATTCTCATTCTAGAATCCACACTGATCTATTACATCATTACAATCCTCCTTTTATCTCATGTCTACTCTAAAAACCCTAAAATGCTAAAAATTACCTACTAGCAAAAAAACTCGGATGGACCCAAAATTTCTTGTGCCAGTTATGCCTTCATAAATTAGGAATCACGCAAAATTTGGAATTATTCTAACAAGCACATAAAAATTTATTAAAGTTCTAAGACCTAATCAAAAGCAAACAAAACATTACGAGCAAATTTTAGGCCTCTAGATGAAGGAATCCGGGCCCAAAAACATGCCAAAATGGTCACAACCTTGAAAACAAAAAGTTTTCCCAAGCATAGTACTAATGTATATCTACACCCTATAAAATTTCAAGACATTCCAACAGTCGGATCAAAAGTTATGGTCTCTGTAAGTTATGCTCCCGCATCATTCTCCCTTGGTTGAAAAGAATTCAGCTCCTGCGATTTTTTTGATGGAACTCATCTAATTTTGCACTGTCAATTTTCTTCAACTCCCCATTAAGAATCCAAGTATTTTTCTCTTGATGTAAACCTTCCCACTATACCAAATATTTGTTGTAGCTCCCATGTCTAGTAGTGACTGTCTTTTGCTCCAAGACACGTATTACCCTTTATTTTTTCTTCTTCAACATCTATTGCTTCCAGTTTATTTCTTCCTCCTCTACAACATGTTCATCATGACTTGAGAACTTATATAATTCAAAAACATTAAAAACTTGTAAGATAGAAATTTTTTTAGGTAGTTCCCCCTCGTATGCATTATCACTCATTTTCTTAACAATCCTACAAGGCCCAATCTTCTTATACTTGAGTTTATTATATGTCCCCTTTAGAAACCTCTCTTTTCTAAGATTAACCATCACCATATATCCTAATTAAAATACACTTACTCTCCTACTAACATCTGTAGCTGTTTTATATTGTGCATTACTCATTTTAAGCTTTTCCCTCCCTTCATCTTGCAACTATAGAATGTGTTCTGCAAATGCTTCCGCATCGTCATTAGTTTCATCTTCACCAGGTAGAATAATCAGGTCTAGGAACCCCTTGAGATTCCTACCATATATAATCTTGAAAGGATACCTCCCTATTGACCTGTTTACCGAACTATAGGAAAACTCAGCTTGAGGTAAAGCTAAGTCCCATTGTTTTGGATTTTCTCTAACTATAAAGTGTAGGAGATTTCCCAAGATTTTGTCCACTACTTCTATTTTTCCATCATTCTGGGGGTGATATACACTACTGAACTGTATTTGTGTCCTCAGTTTCTTCCACATATTTCTCCAAAAATTACTCAAAAACTTCATGTCCTAATCTGAAGTGGTCGTTCTTGGAATTCCATGCAATCTAACTACTTCTGAAAAAACCAAATCTGTAATTTTGGAAGCATCATTAGTTTTTTTACAAGAAATTAAATGTTCCATCTTAGAGAATCTATCAACTACAACAAGTGTAGATTCATTCCCTCGCTATGTGTTAGGAAGATCTAACATGAAATCCATACTAAGATCAACCCACGGCCCTTTTGGGATAGGTAATGGCATATATAACCCATTATTTTGTGCATGAACCTTAGCCATTTGACATACTCTACATCTTGTTACAATCCTACTTATGTCCCTCTTTACCTTTGGCCAATAATAATTTTCTATAACAAGATAATTTTTTTTACTAATACCAAAGTGTCCAGCTAACCCCCCACTATGTAATTCTCTTATAATATTTTCTCTCATTGAACCAATAGGGATGCACAATTGTTTCCCCTAAAAAAATAGCCATCTTGCATAAAATAATCAAAAGAATCACTACCTACTTTGGGCTCCTTAAGTTGTCTCACAACATCACCAAAATCTGGATCATCTTGATACAATTTCTTAACTACCTCAAACCCTAGTACTTTATTTTCCATTGTTGTCAAAAGGGCTACATGCCTACTCAAGGCATCAGCAATTTGATTCTTCTTACCAAACTCATGCTTTAAAACAAAAGTATATTCTTGCAAAAATGAAACCCATTTTACATTCCTACTATTTAGTTTCTTATGTGTGTTTACGTACCTCAAGACTTCATGGTCAGTGAAGACCACAAATTACTTTGCTACCAAGTAATTTCTCTAGTTCCTTAATGCTTGAACAATAGCATAAAATTCCACATCATAAGTAGAATATTTCCTCCTTACTTCATTTAGATTTTCACTGAAGAATGCTACAATTCGTCCTTCTTGACTCAGTATAGCTCCAATCCCAACATGTGAGGCATCACAGTCAACCTAGAAGACTTTTTTAAAATCTGGCAATACCAAAACAGATGCTTATGACACTTTATTCTTCAACAATTCAAAAATATATGTTGCTACCTTCATCCATACAAACTCCCTCCCTTTTGTACACTTTTTTATGGGTGTAGCAATGCTACTAAAATTCTTGATGAACTTCCTATAAAAATTTACCAATCCATGAAAAATAAGAACCTTTGTCACATTCCTTGGAATAGGCCATTCAAAAATTGCCATTACTTTTTCCTCATCCATCCACACTCCATCCTCTGATATGAAAAATCCCAATAAAACAAGACCCTTATGAAAAAATCTACACTTCTTTAAGTTTGCATATAGACACTCTTTACGTAACAAGTCTAACACCAATTTCATATGCAATAAGTGTTCTTCCACTGTCTTCCTAAATATCAGAATATCATCAAAATAGAAAACAACAAACTTACCATTATATTCTCATAGTACTCTATTCATCAACCTCATGAATGTACTAGGTGCATTAGATAGCCCAAATGGCATCACCATCCACTTGTATAATCCATCTTTTGTTTTGAAAGTAGTTTTCCATTCATCCCCTTCACGGATTTAGATCTGGTAGTACCCACTCCATTGGTAAATCTTGCTAAAATATTGGGCTCTTGCTAGCACATCCATCATATCATCTAATCATGGAATTAGGAACCGATACTTGATTGTGATCTTGTTTATGGCTCTGCTGTCTACACACATTCTCCAGTCTCCATATTTTTTGGGAGTCAATAGCACTGGAGTTTCACATGGACTCATTCTTTCTATCACTAACCCTTTCTGTATTAGATCTGTCACTTGTCTGTTCAACTCTTCACTCTATGTTAGACTCATCCGATAGGCTACCTTGTTTGGAAGGGCCAATCCTTAGATCAAATCAATATGGTGTTGAATATCTCGCTTTGGAGGTAACCCATTTGGTAGCTCATTCGGTATGACATCTTTGTATTCTTTTAGTACCTTTTCTGCAGCAATAGGTATATTAAAATCTTCTATCTCCACCTTCTTTGACATTAGTGCATAACACCATCCAGCTTCTTCCATTTCTGTAACAAACTCTTTTGTAGCCAATAATCCCTCACTCTTCTCTTCTTCCTTGAAGTGTAACAAGACCACCTTTACACCATCCTTCCAAAAGGTATATGTATTTTTCCCTCCATCATGTGTAACCTTTCTATCATATTGCTAAGACCTACCCAGTAATATATGGCATGCATCCATTAGGATAACATCACACCACACCTCATCCTTATAGGTATTCCCAATTGAAAACTTTATAAGGCATCTTTTATCTATGGTTACCTCATTTCCTTTCTTGAACCATGATATATGATAGGGATATGGGTGCTTCTCACATTTCATATTGAGTTTATCAACCATTACAATTGAAACCATATTTTCACAACTACCACCATCAATAATAATTTTACATACCTTTCCTCTAGAGGTGCATCTTGTTCAAAATATATTTTTTCGTAGCAACAAATAAGCACCAACAACATCATGTTATTTCTCCTTCCTTGGGACAATCATCATCCTCCTTATCATGAGGGTTTCACCCAAGTCTGCAGCAACCCCCATTTCTTCTTCCTCTTTAACTTCAACCAAATTTAATCATGGTTGTTCTCCTTGTAATCTATCTTGTGTAGGATAGTGTGGGAACTCAAAAGCTTTGTGCCCCTCTTCACCATATCTATAACATGTATATTGCCTTTGGGGGCTATTCTAGCCCTGTCCTTCATTATAACCTCTTCCCCTCTGAAACCCCTACCTCTTTAGTAGTTACCACAGCTTTGAATAGAATCTTCATGCCCTTCTATGTTAGAGGATTCACCTTTTATAGATTCAAATATACCCCTGCCTCTCATTAGAGATGATGATGGACCTCTCTTCACACCTCTTCTAAAATTATTCCTCTTGTTCTTTTCTTCTACATTTAATTTGATTTGATTAGCATCATCAAGGCTATGGCTCTAGAGCATACTCAGCTCATCTTGTATGGTGTAACTCAATCCATTTATGTACCATCTAGCCTTATGTTCTTCAGACTCTCCCTGTTCCACCCTAATTGACAACTTGTAAAATTCATTAGTATAATACTCAATGTTGAGATCCTTCTATCTTAGGTTTTGTAATCTCTAAAAGAGTGTTTGAGAATAATCTACAGGAAGAAATTTTTCTTTCATCTTCTTTACCATTTTATTCCAATTTCGAATATTTCACTTTCAATTCCTTTTTCTTTCATTTTGTAGGTGATTGCATAAGATCAATGCATGTCTGGCCAACTTAGTTCATGAAAACATAACATTCTTCTCCTCTAAAAGGGTTTTCCTCTCAAATAATTTTTCCATGAGATTTAACCAGTCAATCAACTCCTCTAGTCGTAACCCTCCACCATAATCAAGAACAACAATCTTGATGTTATCATCATTTCCCTCAAAATGTTGGATCAATCTCTCCTCAAATGGTCTCTCATTTAAGGTTTCTAGATCTCTCTCATTATCTTCTTCATCTCCTCCTTCATTCACTAATGGAGGTCCTTCTTCAATATCACTATCTGGGTCTGCATCCCCATTTGCATGTCTCTTTCTAAGGTGGGTGAATTCTCCTATGAGCTCAGCAACTTGCCTCTGTAGCTCCTGCATATGCCTATTCATCTGAGCATAACCTTCCCTCCTATGTCTAGCCATGATCATATAAAATAGATGTAAACAAAAGGTTACAGTTAGAAAAATGTAATATGTCGACATACAACCTTAACTATTTTGGCAAGATCAAAATCCTTGCTCTGTAAATAATAAAAATTGATGTCAATCCAGCAGCAAGAGGTTGAAATACCTCCAAAACACACATAAACAAATTTACAAATAAAACCCAGGAGCTTCAAAATAGCTTAATTCTCATTCTGGAATCCACATTGATCTATTACATCATTACAATCCTCCCTTCTTATTTCATGTCTACATTCTAAAAACCCAAAACATTCCAAAAATTACCTAATAGCAAAACAACTCGAAGATGGACCCAAAATTTCTCTGTGTGCCAAATATGCCTTCATAAATTATGGATCATGGGAAATAGCTTGGACTTACTTGTGTTAACAAGCACATTAAAAATTTATTAAAGTTCTAAGACCTAGTCAAAAGCGAAAAAAAACATTATGAGCCAATTTTAGGCCTCTAGATGAAAGAATTCAGGCCTGAAAATGTGCCAAAATGGGCACAACCGTGAAAAAAAAGTTAACCCTAGCATCGTATTAATGCATATATACCACCCTATAAAATTTCAGGATGATCCAATGGTCGGATCAAAAGTTATGGTCTTTGCAAGTTATGCTCCTGCATCATCTCCACAAGAGGAGATCTCATACCAACTTTCTAATATTCCATTTTCACTTCCTTATTTCAATCCAGATAGTACCTATGTTGATGGCAGGGATGCATTTCAAACTCTTCCACCATGGCATGGTCTCTCTCACATCATCATATAGATCTCCATCACTTGCACACTTGGGGGAATCAAATTCTCCCCCTTATAGTCACATGTTCTAATCAGCAGTTTTCTATCCATACTATTCACATACACATTTATACATTACTTTTTCTTTACAATTCACATCAATATTTCTAGAAAAAAAAATTATTATCTACACTTCGGGCACACCTTGTTATATCTATCTATTCTCCTATGATGTTACATACACTTTTTGATACTTACAATTACTTATGGATCCTTCTATTGATGATACAAAAACTACTTTATATATATGATGTAAATCCTTTCATTCACTATACATAATCTGCCTACAATTGCTGACAATGATCACATCTATTTTTAAGTAGATACCGATATAAAAACTTGAGGGGCATCGCAAATTCCCCCCATAACTATTTTATGTGTCTACTGTCTACTTCTAGTTTTTTTTTACTCCACTTAATGCCTACCTTTCTAAGCACTCTCACATCCTTGACACACACATTGTCCCAACATTACCCAATGACGCACTCTAGTTCCATGGTTCATAGTTGGTTGTTGAGGGCACAATTCATAAATGAACCTCACTTCTCACATCCTAGATACTCCTTCTCGCTTCATGCTTCATGACTTTATTTACGAGCATTACCACATTTATCGTTCTCATACGTTATCCTCATTACCCGATGACACACTCTAGTTCCATGGTTCATACATGACTATTGAGGGTCTAAACCTAAATGAACCTCATCTCACACACATATTATGTGTGGCAACATGGCTCCCCTCATCTTCACATATTACACATCACAGCATGCCATCACATTCAAACAACATTTTCATATCTTGGTTGCATTTACTCTTGCTAGCTTATACTATTTACATGTTCTACTTTGTTTCCTATGATATTTGGATACTTAGTATGTCATTATCTTTTTCTATACACACATACACATTCATTTAGTCTCTTAAGGTGACTGTAGGACTTTTAAATCTTCTCACATGATGGATGATGCTGGACACTTCTCTTTACCTATCTCGTTGAGGCTCTTAAGGGCATCTACCTTTACTAATCTCATACTCTACACATTGTAGGTCCTATTGTTACATTATTTATTACTTATTGTTACTATCACTTACTATTTTATGATCCATACACAGTTTGGTATAATTTTTTATCTTTATAACATGCTAACGGGCGGTTCATGTGTAGCATTTACCATGCATGATTAAATACAACCACAATTATTTTTTATTACTTGTTTACTATTGTTTGTCATTGTTCATGGGACATGCCCTATGTATTTCTTGCTCAGTGTTTTCCTTTAGCCTCTTTGGCCCTGATTTTCTTGTGACATTGTTAGCAATGTCCCATGTTTGAAACCTACTTTGCACAGTCCATCTTGTCTTCATTTTTTCTTTCTACATTGTCTTCTATTGCATACTAGCTTTTCTTACACTAACACTTTTTTTTATCATACAGTTTTTGGATGTGCCTTAGTGTCTACCATGCACATCCCCTATCTAGTGTGGGTATTCACTCTCATATATGCATATCAATATGAGGTCCTCTCCTTTGGGTTGTATTCTCCTACATTGATCACATGCACCCCAAATGAGGGGGGAATTTATTGGGTGAACAAATCAACCTTACAATATATCAAATCTCTAGAACAACATAGCACAATATAGAATTGGCACAGGAACACAATTACTGAATGGTCCAAAATTTGACTTGGATTAAAAACATAGAGTAGACACTAGTACCTAGTAGCATACTGTAGCGATAGGTGCCTATGTCCCCCCCTGCAAAATTGTGTCCTAGGGGAAAATTTTTCAATTTCTCAGTTCAACACAATCTCCAATAATTTAAATTATAGTTCTCCAGTAGCAGGAACTTTCCTGTAGTTTCATAATGCATTCAATAAGTTATAATAGGAACAACATGTGACAAATTAGTGATGTACCATCTGAAGTGGTGCTTATCTGGAAGTGTCACAGAAGGATATAAAAACCACAAATCTCTCCCCAACACTCTTCTCTTGGCATGACATCTCCCAAAAAAATCAATCTTGGTGTGAGATCGCCAAAAAAAATCACTCTCAACATGAGATCGCCCAAAAAAATCACTCTTCGCATGAGATTGCCCAAAAACCTCATCATTGGCAACAAGGCATCCAAAATCCAGCAGCATCTCCAAAGCACAACATGGAAAATTTCTATCATTTACTCTCTTACACATTAGGTGCACTCTTCCCTTTGTACACCTACTTATACACAATACTTTGATTTTTCATATACATGAATTTGATGACTTCCTCTCTCTTCTTTCACATGTCTGTCCTTAATACGCAATAAGAAGCAACTCACATTAGAAATCAAAATCTCCATAAACATGCTACTACACATACACTTCACCTCTAGGGTCTACTTCCCTTTCCTAGTCTCCACACTTCACATTATGATCACTTCATGTTTCACTTGTCCACTCGGCACGCTATCAACTACACTCTTCTCTACAGGACTACAAGGTATTCATCTTCTATCTAATTTATGATATTGAGTTTTCACTCAATAACATAAAGTGGGGGAAAATGTAAACATGAAATTTATGCAATTGTGTACATTTCTAGGTACTAAAGCATATGAATGTATACATGATTCCTAAGCAGGAAAAATAGTGGTTGAAAACTCCTTTTAGGTCTTTTTATTTATCTCTTGTATTATTATTTTCCTTACACACCTTACAGATTTTTCATAACTTGACTTCTTTATCTTTTATGACCTCAAAAACTAATGCCTAGGAACTCCTATCCCTCCTGGGAAATCCTAACCTTCTCTATCCTTTTCTTACCATTTTGAGTATCTTTTACTTCTTGGGTATATTTTAGTACTTTGGTTCGGCCTTTTAGTTGTCAATTATGAAATTCAAACATATATATATATATATATATATATATAGTTACTTCTCCAAAATCAAGGTCCAAGAACTAAGCATTATCAACTATCACCTAAGCTTACATCCAAAGGAACAAGAAAATTTTGAAGGCATCCATCTAGAACATCAATACAAGGTACAATGGCTACATCACTCTGCATACACAACATAGGAGGGGAAGTTCATTTTATTCCACCTCACACATTTACATACTTGTAGAAATCTAGATCTATCCCATTATCAAAGTGCAACTTGTCTAAGGGAAACATAGGGCATCATTACACACACATACACATAGAACTTCATGGATTTTGAGATGTAGTACAACACTCAGTCTTAATATCTATTTTCGGATGACAGCTAGGGACAGTCTGACTACCCATTATACATATTTTTTATTAGGTTTGATGTGGTTTATGGGCATGTACAACTAATTTTCTATTTTGTAGGTTACAAGTACAAATAATGACATTAGAGAAAAAATAGAGCGACAAAATAGGATCAACAACAAAGCACCTTTGGCCCAGAAAAGATCAAAACCTGAGCACTTGTGCAGAAACTAATGCCTAGATCAGTCACTAGCACCTTGAGTGTTCCTGTCCTCTTGTGGGTGCTTTTGTCCTCCACATTTCTAGGGTTCTTAATCCTTGGTGAGCCTTTATGAAAATATTTCGAGTCTGTTCAAGTATGTTATCATCCCAGATCACTACCAAATCACTCAAAAATCAGCTAAGTCACCATCCCTATCTCATTTTCTTAGGGTTTCACATTATTTCATGATTATTTGTTTGTGCATTATTGTATTTTTATACATGTATATAATTAGTTATAGTAGTTACTCTGAAACTAAGATTTAATTAAATTTAGATTAAATTAGTTTAATGGGAGAATATTATTTCAACAATTTATTATATTATTTTTACTGATTATGATGACAATAATGCTCTATTAGCAGATAATGACATGCATCCTTATGGTCTTGTTTTTCTTATGTAATATTCATTGCATCTTATAGAAGCATACTACTTGACGATGATGGGTTTGTGGCATTATTGAGTCCTATTTACCAGAGTCTACAATTGAGCAAGGGATGATTTGATGCGATCAACTCACCATGGGACCAAGATCTTTTTTAGTGGAGAGTTACAATGGAACAACTACAACTAATTGGTCTACCTATTCAATGTGGCAGATGGTGAAGAATCTAAATTGTTGAGTTTGCTTTAAATAGAGCATGTCTAGTAAGTTGTTTAGTGCAAGGGGTATCTTATTAATGCGATTTGAGGTAGCTTACTAGGAACTCTCTTACAATTTCTACAAATTCAATTCACCACAACTCTATAACTCGTCAAGCAAAGATATGTAACTCAAATCCTTCAAACCCTTTTTTAGGTCTTAAAAACCCTTTACAATTCTCTTATTGTAACACTAGAAATTGATGTAACTAGAATGTAGAACTGAATGTACATTTTCTTGATAAAAAATGCAATTATGTTGTCTACACATGTAGAAAGCCTAAGAAAAAAACTTTGAAACATACCAAATTTGACTATAAAAAAATGGGGCTCAATGGCAAGGTCCACTCTATTCCAAAATGCTACAAGATAAATTTGTATCAAACAAGTGGTCACACAAAAAAAGAACCTATCTAAATTATATATGTGATCAAAAACCATTCAAATCTATAAAAACAAGGCCATGATATGGAAAATCTTGCCAAAGTTAAGAAATTTTTAACAAATGAGAAAAAATCTATAATAAATAGTCTTTTAATATACATGTTAACACAATAGTATTTATATTAGAGAAAATAACTTGTAGTTTTTTATCACGTTCCCTTAAAAAAATTTAAAAGAAATATCATAGGATCAATATAAAACTAATAATCATTCTACATATAAAAATGACATAAAGTAAAATGAGCAACATAGACATTTTTAATATTTATAAATTAATTCTTATACATTTATTTAGTCAACTTTTATAAAAAAAAATTGCATAATATATTTACAAAATTATAACAAATCATGATGTTATCATAAAATAGAGGATCAATATAAAATATAAAAACAACACTCTACAAAAGATAGAACAATAAAGCAAAAAGCAAAAATCTTGTGATTTTTTCCTAGTTCTAAAAAAAGTAAAGTTTGTTTTGGCATTTTATTTATAAGGTTGATATTTCAATATTTAGATACTTGCAATGTTTTGATTGGTTAAGGTAAAACCATAAACTTTTTAATTAATGAATAATAATTGTGTTCCATGAGAAATAAAGCTCTAGCCAATAGAATTAAAGAAAAAAAGTCTTTAAAACCATAAAAATCAATTTAAACTTTAGTCAAATATCATTAAATTATAAATAGCATATTTTGATTGGCTACTGTAAAAGTGATTAATTGTTTTGGTGAAGACTATATACCTTCCTTCGACAAGATAATAAGGCTATGATGTGGCAAATTATGCTGAAGTTAATACATTCTAATAAATGAGAAAATAATAGTACATGTATTAAATGGTATTTTTAGTATACACATTAAACCAATAATCTTTATATTATAGAAATGAACTTGTGATTTTTCATTATGTTTCCTTAATTTTTTAAAAATCAAACATTATAGCATCTAGAGAAAACTTATAGGCATTATCCATATAAAAATGATATAAATTAAATAAATTACCTCTTTTACACTTATTTAGTCAACTGCTATATATTTTGTACAAAATAATTACACAAATATAACAAGTCACTTTTGAAATTTTAGAAAAGGAACCCCACAAAAGATAGAATGATAAAATAAAAAGTAAAAATGATAAAGCTTGTGATTTTTTTCTAGTTCTTAAAATGTAAAATTTGTTTTGACGTTTTATTTATAATGTTCATATTTCAGTATTCACGTAGTTATAAGTGTGAACCATGAGCAATAAATCTCTAGCCAATATAATTAAAGAAAATAATCTTTATAAAAATGAAAATCAATTCAAAATTTAGTCAAAAATCATTAAATTATAAATAATATATTTTAATTGACTGCTATAAAAGTGTTTGATTGTTTTGGTGAAGATAATATACATCCCTTCCGCATGATAATAAAAATTAATGCATGGATGAGGAGTATGAATAAAATGGGAATGAATATTGTAATAGGGGTTTCACTTAATATTAGTTTTTACATGTAATTATTTAATTGATAATACCCCTCCCATTATATTATTAGAATGAAAACACCCCCTATTTTTCCCATGTAACTTACTCATTTTTTCATTACAATTATATGTAGCCTTTTTTATTTCTACAATAATATATTAAATAGAAAATATATCATGTTTCCCACTAAATTAATATTTTATCAAAACATTTTTGGTCTAGAAAGAGAGTTTGAAGTCATTCAAGACGTATTATCAATTACCTTAATGTTAACCTTGAATCGTTTATCAGTAGTTGTTTAAGTAGTTAAGATGGTGAACTAATATCATTTGTGATGAAAATCATACTCAATCCTAGCTTTTTACCATATAATCTCCTAATTGAGATTTCCTTATTCAAAAAGAGATTATAATTTAACTTTATGATCACATCTTTTATAATTTTAAGGTGTTTATTTTTAAAAACTACGGTTCAAATGTTTTAGTTTTATATTAAAGCTAACTTTACCTCTAGTGTGGCCCACCTCTCTAACCAACCCCCAATACCTTATTCAAAATATTTTCAAATAAAATCTTTTCACCTCCTAATGTATACTTTTATATTGACCCTTTATTTTATTAATATTAATTACCTAAATATGAATGAACGTGCTAGGATATTGCCTATCTAATGAACACCTCATGTATTGAATGCATAATAAACAGGGTGTAAACATGAAGAAATGTAATTGAATGATGAATGTCAATGGGGTTACACATGGTCTTCATTAACGCATCGTTGATGAACAATGTAATAACAATGGATGAATGACAAATAGTTTTACATGTGGTCTACATTGTATATCCATTACACATCATGTTGACATTAACGAGTGTATAATGATCAATGATACGAGAGACCTCTAGTGATACCTAATATGATACCAAATTTGGGGTGACCCCCATATCTAGACAAAGCCAAGGCTCTATCGATTTCAAATCAAAATAGATATTCATTCAATAAAGTTGCACCTTTATATCTTTTTAATCTCCTGCAAGTGACCTATATTAACTCTAAAAACTTATAACTCTAATTTAGGTAGATAGTTCAAAAACCTATATTCTCTCCTTCCTAATTTATCTCATACAAACCCTTATTATAATGTGTTTGATACGTAACAATCACATACATTATTATCTCCATACACACACAAATAGATAATAATATGACCAAATAAATAATATCACTTATTTATCTACTAATACAATATTATTTCTCAGTTTGAGCACTAACACAAATAATTCCTACTAACAATCACAACACCTTATGTGGGATTATCATTTCTATATCATTATGGGCTAATTGTTATGAAAAAAAATCAATAATATATTATCATAGTCTATATTTTCTAGGTTGTAATGTATTTTAACTCATATGAATTTGTAATGAAATTATTTATGTAGGTAAAGCACTAGATATACTATCTAAAAATTTAAAAGAATATGTATAAATAATTCACAATTATAAGAGAGTAAAACATATTTGCAAGATATGATAGAGAACAAAGAAAAATATTGGATGTATATGAGTAATAACTTTGATGAGGAAAGCTCCACAACCTTATAATAAGATTAGATTGCAATAATATGATATTCAAATACTAACCAATACCTCCTATAAATAAAATTATTAGGTTATTGTTACTCTATAAGAAAACCCTACTAATTATATGCAATCATAGAGAAATGTGATGACATGGTGACATATTAAGCTAGTCAAGCTAGCCACAAGTTAGACATACATATCCAAATAAATTTTATAGGTTAAGAGTATAAATTTCCATCCCCTTAAAACTAATTTTGTCCTGAATATTCATTGACTTTTGGTAATTTTGTAAGAATGCTTCATAATATCATGTTACATCTTCACTGGTTAAAATTTTCCACTTAATCATATACTTCATAATCAACCTATTTAGTAACTTATTAGTGCATGTTGAAAGGATATCCTCATGTTCTAAGATGAATCTTCCTTACTAATTTATATATGGTAACTATATCTTTGATGATTATAATTTTCCAATGACCTTATTCATGTAGGAGATATAAAATAGTAGATATATTCATGTAGACTGAGGTATTTTTAAATTGTATGTTAGATTTCAAAGTTTATGTAAAACTAGGAGTGTAATATTTAGAAACAAGTTTGTTAGCATTTTTCTATCCTTAAAGAAAATGTTATTATATAGTTGAATCCATATAAATACCCAACCATTGACTTCTATATTCCTTTCATTGTAGTGTTGATCATCTTGTTGCTTCCTTTGGTTTTGTGATATTACCAAGTTCTCCTTAAGACTAGTTAATACTTCATGTTGGTTTAAAAAGATATCTTCCATAACTACAACCTTTGGTTGTACCCTCAAGAATAAGGTTATATATTGTGGTTGGTACCCATATAATGACACAAATGGTAAATTTTTATTAGGTGTGAAAGGAATGGGTATACCAACATGTCGACACAAATTTTTGGTGTAACTCTTCTCCTTCATCCACCATTTATTCTCCTTCATGAAACTTTCCCCCTTGTTTTTCTTTTTCTTAAATTTTAGTAAATTCCATCTATTTACTCACCCTTAATTAATTAATTACCAAATGGGCTCCATGTGGACCCATTTGATAATTAAAATATAGCATTATCTCACATATCTTAAATTTATTAAATTCATAGGTAATAATATACCCATTTGACACTCCACTCTCAATTTCAAAAATGGAATCTATTATCTCACCTACCCATTCAAATCATGTTCCCCAATCCACCTAATAAATTCAAACCATGGGCCATGCGTGATCACATCATGTCTCTTAACCCGAGTTAATTTATCAAACCTCGGTTATTCATTAACCGCAATATAACCTCACCTCTAAGTTATAAATAAGGGACCAGAGGGAGAAAGGGGAAAAAAAGAATCAGTATGATATCTCTATGTATTGAAGTTTGTAGGAAAGGAGAAGAAAGTGCTTGGTTAATTTCTACAAGTTTGAGGTCAAGGAAAACTTATGCCATTGTTAGAAGTTAGAGGTGAGGAGTGTGGGAGAAATATTTTCCATTGTTTGTCATATTGCCATCCTAATGCCCAGTTCATCTCCATATAAGAGCACAAACTAAGTCCCCTCATCATTTCAATTACTCTTCATTTTGTATTTCATTATTTCTGCATGATATTTAATGTTCATCATTTATTGCTATCTTTCTAGACACGTGGGTTGACATCCTCCAAGGGAGTTAAGATTCTCTTGGGACCGGGTTTGTTTAGGAAACCCTTGCATATTTTTATCTAATCACATCTTCTTCAGTTTTTCAGATCTATCTTCTTTTATCACATATCTATCTTCTTTGTGCTCGTAGATTCATATCCACATCTGAGATCCTAAGTCCTACATCATTTGAAGTTGTTGGTGGCTTCCAGTATTGGATTTCACCCACGCCAGAATGAGGTTCCTTGTACAACATTTCTGCATGCCTGGTTGGATACAGACTTTAGATCTTGTCATTTTGTTTGTTACTTTACTCATCTTGTGTAACTTGCTTGTTTGCAAAGTCTTAGTATTCTTTGATCTTAGTTTAGTATGGTCAATTAATGAGGACACCTTGGAGGTACTTTCTCTTCTTGTTTTCTATTGAGTTCTACCCACTTTGATGTTTGTTTTCGAACTTGGTTTTGTAAAAAATATATATTTGTTTGTTATTACTTGAAAAAAAAATTATAACTATCATAAATATCAAAATTAATTGTCATCAAAACATTAGTATTTGGAGGATAAAATTTATTTCTGATTTAATATTGATTAATTTTGTAGTTCATTCCATATGTTTGGCTTATGGTATTGTTGTTGGTTTTCTTTTAATGATCATTAATATACAATCTCGTTTGTATTATTTTATATAAGAATACTAACCTTCGTTATAAGAAAAATTTACAAATAAAAAAGTTTAATTATTATTCAATTCAACTAAATTAAATTACAAAAAAATAATAATTATTATTATTAGTATCCTACACTACCCCTCATCTATCCCTACCCAACTCAACATCCCTTCCTTCCATCTCCCTTGATTTCTACCTCCTTGAGCTCCCATCACCCCAACTGAGCTATAATCCCCCTTTCACTAGGTTCCAACCAAACTATAAACTACCTCCACACCTCACATACAACTCGTTATATCCTTGGATTACTCCTTGCAAAACCTACAACCCCACCATCCGAGATATTACATAATTCCTCTACCCAAGCTATCCCTACCCAACTTCTCACTCCCAATCTCCACCGAGCTCCTCCTCTCCTCAGCCACTCAGCCATTCAACCCTCTCTCACTCATTCCTCTCGTCGTGAGATATCCTATCCAACATCCCCTAGCTCCTACATCCTAAACCCGAGCCATTCAGATCACCCATCCCATCAGCCACCTCTCTCCACTTTATCTCCATTCCTCCCGGTTCACGCCATTCTCACTAAGATCTCCATCTTCCAACACACCCAACCATCGCTCTCTAAATGCCACCTCTCAATCGAGCTCCTATCTCCCCTCCATCCCATGTCTTCCTACCTACACACCCATCATCTCTCTCTTCTCTCCCACACAGACCCACTCTCAACACAAACATCCCAACAAATCCCTCACTGAGCTCCATAGTCCCCTTGGCTGAGCTAGTCACCCCATCTCCCTTCCACCTTACTCCCCAACCCCTCTTCAAGAAGCTTCCTCCACACCCACTCATTCATCCTCTCAATGCTGACTCTTGTGCTTACATCCTACAACTCTTCCCAAACTCCTTTTACACTCTCCCCCATCTCCCTTCCATCTCACTCCTTTTCCTACCCGAGCTCCCACATTCCTCTCAAATCATCCCAACTTCACAGCTCACATACTCCTCCCTCTCTCACCTCTCCACCCCACTCGCAACTCTCCTTTCCCTGAGCTATCTCTCGTCCACCCAAGCCCATGTGTGACCTCCACGATAGTCTGGATAAAGCACAGGTGCTCGATAATTCCAACTATTCTCCAGCTCAGTTTCAACTTCACGCAAGTTCTTTGTGTAACTACTGTACAATCTCCTTATAATGATTGGCTTCCAATTCTTCTGAACACATTTCCAAATAGCATTTGTTGCACTATAGCTATATTATATATTCCTCATTTATGTTTTTTTGTGAATTTGAAGAGCCAAAAACTCCCTCGCATATCAATATCTTCTCTAAACATAAGTGACTCAGTCTTGTTGTCTTCAACATCTAGAACAAAGATTTAAGATTGTTATCACTCACTTTTTTCTTCACTTTAAAGACAACCCAGACATATAAAACTACGTAAGGATCCTATTTTCCAATCATCTCCATGCTTTTCAAGGAATTTTCTCTAACTACTGCAACACTAAGTCGACCTTGCGGCTTAAGCTCAAGTTCACTTGCATCAACAAGTACACCTCCACTTGGAACAATAATTTGGTGAGGCCACTCGAGAGTATTTGTGATGATTAAGTTTATTGTGTCATTAATCATGTCTGTGAGACCTGAAACATGTAAGCTCTCTCCAACCATCTTCAATTGGTATTCAATTTTAGGATTCGGCTAAGAAGGAAGGGAAACCACAACAACATAAATGCAAGGCACCTCTTCAGTAAGATGAAAAATCACACGCACTACAATAAAAATCAATAAGCAAAGAAACCCTGATCTTGATCTAGTTGCATTGACTCAATTTGATATTATCTCGTGACCTGCAATGGATCAGAAAGGAGAATACATTGCAATCCAACTCATGATCAATGTTATTTCATTATCCAGTTGTCATCTAATATGAGTTGTATATTTCCTGTAATTCTATCAAAGTTCCACTAGACTATTAACTATTGGTGTTGTCTATATCTACATTCGTGGGAGTCATATCACATTTCTAGGTGTCTTACATAAAGGTAATCACCCATGTGTATGCATGAGCTTACTATAATCAGGTTTTCTATGACCCCAAACATGTCCCAACATTGGTGCCTCAGCTAAACAAACAAAATTATCACATGACATTACTTGTCTTTTCCTCTAGTCCTCTTTGACATTCGGGTATCCACCTTAGTCACCATTACCAACCTTATTCCACTCAGGCTTTCCAATTTAAATACAACTCACATTTTCATTCCTCAAATCCACATCTTTAAGTTCACCCAGTTTTCAACTTATCCTCTCAAATTCCACATTCCTATCCTCAAAGTATATTCCTCCTATCCACTTTACGTCTTGTCCTCTCAAAGTTCAAAAAAGTGTACTCTCCCCTCCCACTTTTCTTCTTGTTCTCCTAAATTCCACATTTTTTCATTTCATTTATAGTTATTCTTATTTATAATTCACAATCCAAACACACACATTAATATTTTGAATGCTCTCCACACATAATATCCATAATATCCATGAATTCTCTCCACACATAAACTAAAAAGTGTAGGTTATTCTATCAAAATGATGTTTATTTAACAATTTCATATCAACTAGTCTTTGATAATTTGTCTCATAAGCTTATAGTAGATTTCATCATTTATTACGTAATTTAGTTTATCATTTATCGATAAGTTTTTACATCTTCTACATTCTAAATACGAACATCGCACTACAAGTTTTATTCACCTTTTAGATTAATTATTTTAATTTTTTATTCTTATTTTTATTTTCTACGAAGGAATGTTTTTAGATACACTACATAGGACATTAAAATTATTTTCTCATTTTTACCACGTGTATTAATTACATTTCTTTTCTTTTGTAGGTGAAATCTATGATACTACAACCACTAACTTACATTGTCAAAGAAAACCATTTAAACATACATACGTTAGCAAATCACAATCAAAGACCCCTCTTGCAGTCATGAATGGTGCACTTTTAGGGCACTTGGGCGTTCCTACGCATTGACGATCACTTCCAAATACGTCATCATCAAGTGAAATCAAATAACAGGGAAAAGTATTTTCCAGGTTTTACTTAGTTTTCCGTATTTTCCCTTTTCTGCATTGTAATTTCCCTTTTATGAGAATTGTCTACATTGAAATTCACATTTCAAATTTGCTCTTAAATGAACCTCATGCATCCTACTTTCTCACATAGCTTAAATAAGCAGTCTAAACTTTTGCATTTCACTTATCATGCATTGCCTTAAAATTCATGAACAAAATAAACACATCGAAATACTCCTCTCACCTGGTTAACTGACTGGGACTTGAACACCCAATAGGAAACTGTCTCAGACATTTTTCTAGCCAAAACTACCTGAAACCAGCCTTAGAATTCCATTCTTTAGCCACCTTCAGTATCCATTTTAAATTTTTTTCACATCTCGTAATTAATCACGATGATAAAAAAATACATTTCTTGATTTGTTTTGCCAACAAATTACATAAAAAAATGTTTCTCTATTTCACACCTATTGCCACTCTCTTTCAAATCGAAAGAAAACAACAATTTCCTCCACCCAATGATGTCACTTCCCCTAATGATCTTTTCCAACAAGATTATATACTCAAAACCACATCGTCATTCACCCAACCTCCAGTCTTCATGGCCTCGCTTCATGAGAACCATGTCATCCAATATTTTCCCTATCTTAAAACTAATCCTCATAACCCTTACCAAGCCAATCTTTCTAAACCAACTGCACCACAATCTCCCACTCCTCGAGAGACACTTGGGCCTCCTCCTAACCCCATATATGAATTAGTATTTTGAAAATCCTCCAAAATATCTCAATCCTCCCAATCTCCTAAATTTATTGGATGGCGTTCCATCCTCATCGCATTTTGACAATTCTATTTCATCTGATACTAATATGTTTCTCCAGCCATCTCAACCTCTTAACACCCATTTATCCACTTATTATTTACCACAACAAACTACCCAACTTCAATGAACACATCATGTCCTATTATTCAAATTCACCCTATGAAACAATATCAACCCATGACACATATTAATCCTTACCAAATAGTTCCCCACACACCTGCACACCCGCAAGTTTATCGACCACCTTATCAAATGATTCCTCAACTAACCACACATCCACAAACATAACCTTCGCCTTATCAAATTGCATTTCAAACCACATAACCAATAAAATATCAACCTAACAACACATCAAGTGATACAATTCATGCCTTAATAAATTAGTTGGCCAATTTATAAACCATTACCTTGGCACCCAAAGATAATTTATCCTATGAAAAAAATCTATAATGAACCGATTCACCCATCGGTTCAAATAAAACCCTACTCTCCTCATTGGAAACTTCCCAATTTTACTAATTTCAATAGAAAGGAATATCTTCAACAACATCTTTGTGCATTTAAACATTCATGTTTTCTTATTGCACATGATCACAATCTACTACTTTGCACTTTCCCCATCTCTTTCCCCAGTCCTGTGATAGACTGGTACAATAGTATCCCATAATATTCCATATTCTCCTTCACTCAACTCATGTAGTTGTTCTTAGAATACTTTTCAATTAACATTGCATGCAAAACTACTATCAATGACCTACACACCATTTGACAGTTTTAAGATGAGCCCATCGACGAGCTTATCATATGGTGGTGTGGTGTTATAAACCAACTGTCCTTCACTCTTCCGTAAAACGAAGTCATCAAACTCTTCTCACATTCATCTGCACAACATATATGATTTAATTTTCAAATCCAATCATTCTGAACCTTTGAAAAATATCTCAAAATGGCTCGCAAACTCAAAACCCATGCCATTGAGTAGGGTCATATTAAACTCAAATTGGCCAAACCTAAAGTTGAATCTACTAAACCATTTACACATAACAAAAATTTTAAGGGTTCCGCTAACACTACGGTCATTAAATTCTCATCTGCATCTATATCCGACACATGGCCTCAAAAAAAAGTTCGTCAACTATACCCCCTTGGGAGAATCCTATAGCTCCGTCTTTGAAAAGTTGATGGCCGTAAACTCCATCCAAATTCCTCCCATACAACCCGTGGACAACTCACAAGCTTAGCCTATCTGGTATCATGAAGCCCACTATTGTAAATATCATAAAATCAAAGGTCATGACATTGATAAATGTCGTTCTTTCAAATATCATGTCCAAAAAATTATAAATCAAGGGGATATCTAAATCAATACCTCAATTGCTCAAACTTTACCTAATAAACCACCAAAAAATCAACCCATGCCCTTTACATCTCAACTATAAAATTCTTATATGATTCATACCATCAATCAAGATCTTATCTCATTGACAACTACACATGTTCCCATCTTAGGTATTGTTCCCACTCCTTATTTAGAACCTAACACACCTATATCAACTTTTAATCCTTGTATTTAACCTACACCTTCTCCTATCCTTATCACATCCACATTAAATTTGAATATACCATCTAATTCACCCACTTCGATTACACCCCAATCTACCACACTAGATTCATCCTTAACAGCTATTTCATCCACACTGATATCCACACATATCTCTACATTTCTCACACCTATTCCTTCACTCACATCTTCATCAAAAACACACATTACTACATCTACATCACTCCTCTCTAAACCCATCCCAACTAAACTCATTTCTACCACATGTACCTTTAAAACCCCACTTCTAACATCAAATGATAAATCCATTATAAAACTTATCGTTCTTACACCTTGAAACGTTTATGAAACAACTAGTCCCACCTACTTTACACCTGAAAATACTCCTACATTTTCTGCATTACCCATAATGTCTACTCCATTGGTTAACACACCACCCACATCTCAAAATATCCCAAATTGGCTATAACCCTATCTCTCCCACGTACCCCTATATATATCATATAAACAAATACACCTATCCCTACCTTGACATCTATACCTATACCCTTACCCATGGCCACATCACCCGGCCTACCCCAATACTCTTTACCTAGTTTGTCTATCACAAGAAACAAATCTTCTTGATCTGAAACCCTATAAAAGATACCCTTTGAAACATCTATTGAACCAACACGTCCACCTAAAGTAAATAAATATTGTTTACGTTCCCCCTCTACAAAATCAACTATTTCCATGTCGAAACCTAAACAATCCACATCACACATAGATCTCATTAATCACATCATACAAACACCTATTTCTCCATTAACATCCTCGTCTTGTTTTAGGACATTTTCTCCATTAATAAACACACCACCACAATCATATCCTCTGGTTGAGATTATTGTCATCCCTTCTAAGAGTAAATATTCTCGATTAAATTCTAAGGCTCATGGAAAACATCCCTGAAAGTCCCATGTGCATCCTCGTAAACATCCATATTTACCCTCTTTTCAACTATCCAATGACAAAATATCTATCTTAGGATTAGTCTCTTCATCTACGACATCTTGCAACGATCAATCCAAATCCAAACAATATAAACCTTAAATTAAATTTGATTTGTCTTCCAAAACACATAATTTACCCATCAAATGTACATCCTCACCTAAATACCTATCCAAAAATTCCAATCCTCTAACCAAATTTGATTTATCTAATTCACCCATCCAATCTATATCAATACCTAAGTCAAGGCCAAAACATCATTAGAGTTATCTTCCTCATAACACTTTGATTGGGTCCTACACAGATATTTTTTGATATTTAGTTTGAATATCTTCCATCACACTTCCTCCAATCATGGTTCAATCCTAATTGTAGTTGTGTTTATCATCATACCCCATGCCATTACATAAAACATTGTAATGCATTTCGGACAATCGTCCACAACCTCATTGAGAAATATGATTTCCTTATTCAAGGGAAATATCCTTCTCCATCTACATCTAATATAATTTGTATCCCATCCTTTGGGTTTCCCACGATTCCTTTATCAACATCATCCCTTAACATCCCTCCTACACATAACATTCCTCCTAGGGAAGGTCCTCCATCATCCATCAATACCACTTATCTTGCCAAGCACACTTGTGGTCTCCAACCGTTTGTCTCATCCAAATCTAAAACAATCTCATCTAAACTCTTTTGACATCCTTTATTTCCTCCACATTTTATTCATTGGGGTAGTATCCTTCCCTCACCCTTGAGTATATCATCCATATAACTCCTTTGTCACTAGGGGACTTTGCTCCTTGACATTATTTTGTTTACCTCCTTCACATTCATCCAATCTAAACAAATTCTGTCCAAATCCTCATCTCATTCTAATTCCACCATTGTGGCCATATTTGTGTCTCTTTTGGGGCACCATCTATTTTTTCAAGTCCACATTCGTTGCCATTTTTTTCCATCCATTTTTTTTTCTCTCTGGGGGCATCATTTCTTTTCATCCAAATCCACTGTTGTGGTCATATTTTTTCTTCCTTAAGGACATAGTTTTATTTAGTTGTGGTCATAGTTTTGCTTCCTTAAGGACATAGTTTTATTTTTCTATCACATATAATCCTTTGAAAACTGTCATCTCATCCTATCGCAAATTAATGTCTTCCCTCTCTTGGTGGTAAACCAGAGACAACCTATTAATGCATTGCAGTTGCGACCAGTCTGCTATTAGTATATCTACAAATGAGCACTTAGTTATATCCTTAGATCATTCCCCCACCCTTAGCCCCTTCAATTTTTCATTGTAATAATATTAATGATGTGATCTACCTCCACTACTTTGATATGACCCCATAACCATTACATCCATTACCGTCTCATTCTCCTATTGCAGTCATGAAAAATGTCTAGGGGTGTCTCTTGTACATTCATTATCCCCTTCTAAGTGGTCTACTTTGTTATTCCCATCTCTCCCCATCATCACATCCTCTCACCTCCTCTTCCATTCTCGCAAAAACCACTTCCTATTTTCCCCTTGTTCATCTCCATCATCTCTTGCTTGGTAATATTACTTAACCATTGCTTCCTCATTCATTTCGTGTCTTATTTTTTCATCTTTCTCTTATTCATTCTCATCCACTACGTCCTTTCCTCACCTTCATAATCACACATATCACTATCCCTCCTTTCTTTACTCTTTCCACGCTTCATCTTCTATAACTATATTACCCACATTTTGTGTCTTATTTTTTCATCTTTCTCTTATTCATTCTCATTCACTTCATCCTCTCCTCACCTTCATCATTGCACATATCACTATCCCCCCTTTCTTTACTCTTTCCACTCCATCTTCTATAATTATCCCACATATCTACCTCCATATTTATTATTTATTATGATTAATCACACCCTAAATTTTTTCATCATCATCTTCTATTTCCGCACTAGTAATTATCGGTGGAATTATCCTAAAAATCACTCATTCCCATTCTACACAGCCAGAATCCTTCTCTTTGATTTCCCACATTCTATATTCATTCCTTCCTTCCTTTGTGCTCTCTGATCATTATTGGGGGACTTCTCCTAACATCCCTTCATCATCGTTCCCCCTTCCATTCCTCATTTACTTTCCCCCTCTTCTCAACTTTTGTCATATCCTTCCCTACTGATCAATATCAGTGTATTTCTCCTAACATCCATTCGCTGTAATTGCCTCTCTTATCCCTTCCTCTCTTTTTTTTCGCCACCTCTCCTTCTTTCATTATTCCTTTCCAATTTCTTCACTTCTTCATCATTCACCCTCTCTCTATTTTCTTGTCATCAACTTATCCTCATTTCACGTAGCTCCACATCTTTTCCAATCTGTTAATTCATCCCCTACATCTTCTCTTTACGTTCCTTATGATTCTCACTCTTTATCGAATATCTTCACTTTTGGTTCCCTTCCCTCTACATAATTTTCTCCATTTTCCTCTCGTCCTTTCTGAACCTCGTCTTATTTTAATTCCTCTATATAATTTTCTTCCCCGCTTTACCTTGCACTTACTTCTTACTTTCTCGTCGATAACCTAACTCTTCAGCGTTGTCTCATCTTTTTATCATCCCACCATCTACTTACATTTCCATGTGGTCAGTTCCATATTCTTTTCCTTAGATTTCTTCACTATGATCTGGTTCCTTCAATTTATTTTCTCTATCATTTCTTTCATTTTGCATTACCTATCTACCTTCCTCTACTTTGCCCTCCTTCATGCCTTTCATTTTAAATAACTCTCTCCCTTTTTCATAATTTCACCTTGTGCTCTATCATTTTCTTGTCTTATCCTTTTTTGTCCTTCATCATTTCCCCCATCCTCTATAATCCATCTTTATTATCTTCTTCCTCCCCTTTCATTCTTTCTTTTCTCCTCCTTTGTCTCCATCCCTCTATTCCATACCCTTGTCTCCTTCACCTTCGAAATTTCTTTCTCTTCTCATAATCAACCAATCCTCCTTTTCATTCCCTTCTCTTTCTCATTATGTCCTTTAACACATCCATCACACTTATAACTCACAATCAATTCCTATGTTTCTCCCTTTATGTACCACTATCAATCCATTTCATTACATCCTGTCTCATTTTTCTCTATGCAGCATTGACCTCTTCTCTTTTTGAGAACCCTGTCACATCTTTTATCTTCGTCAGTCCTCTTGCAAGGGCATCATCATATCGATTTAGAATAATCTCTTCCCATCTTCCTTAGACATTTTTTTTCTTAGAGGATACCAGAATAACCATCACCTATATGATCTTATTCTCTTCCATAAATGTTTGATCTACTTTTTCACAAAAGCATTTTGAATCCTTTTCCTATTTTTAAAAGAAGCGAGACTACTTTCATTTTTCTTTTCCCCATTATTCATCTGCCTTCAACCAAAAAAATTTCTTAAGAAACATGTATTCAACATCCTATTTAACACCATGTTGGGGCATTTTATCAAATTTGTTCTTCACATCCACATTCATGGCCATACTCATTTCAACATTCATCTCCCATTTTTTCATTTTCGTTTCATATTTTGGGGCACCTTTTCATCCTTATAATTGTTGACACATATAACTCACTTTTTTCTATCTCATGCCATGTGTTGGGGCATCATTATTTTCATCCTCGTCACTTTCGCAGACGCATAATTTTTCACTCAATTCCTTGTATAGGAGGGATTTTGTATACCTTTCGCATTCAGTTGCGCATATTTTGATGTTTTCCTATGACCCATTGGTCATTGCGGTTTACATCCATACTGCAGTGATCTTCACCTACTCATTGGTCCATAGAACGTTTTTCATATGTCTTCATTGAGACCGTAATCGTCTTCTACCGATGTGATACTGGAGTCACCACCATATTTCTCATTGCTATTGTGATCCTTTTTTTCCTGGGGCATCTTGCCTTTGGTCATATTTTTATTCATCCCCATCCCTTTTATGGACACATATTTCATCCAACCCCTTTTGTTTTTGTCTTGTGGCTTGCTATCACAAATTACTCCACAAAAAGGGGCAAATGTAGACACTAATTTTTGGTGTAACTCTTCTCCTTCATCCAACATTTATTCTCATTCATGTAAATTTCCCTCTCACTTTTATTTTTATTATATTTGAGTAAATTCCATCTCTTTACTCACCCTTAATTAATTAATTATCAAATGAGCTCCATGTGGACCCATTTGATAATTAGAATTTGGCATTATCTCACATATATCAAATTTATTCAATTCATGGGTAATAATAAACCCATCCAACACTCCACTCTTACTTTAAAAAATGGAATCTATTATCTCACCTACCCAGTTCCCCATTCCACCTAATAAATTCAAACCATGGGCCCGCGTGATCACATCATGTCTTTTAACCTGAGTTAATTTATAAAACCATGGTTACTTGTTAACCCCTATATAACCTCACCTCCAAGTTATAAATAAGGGGCCAAAGGGAGAAAGGGAAAAAAAAGAATCAGTATGAAATCTTGACATATTGAAGTTTTTAGGAGAGGAGAAGAAAGTGATTACTTAAGTTCTATAATTTTGAGTTCAAGGAAAATTTGTGCCAATGTTAGAAGTTAGAGGTGAGGAGTGTGGGAGATATATTTACCATTGTTCATAATCTTTCTATCTTGATGCCTATTTCATCTCCATATCAGAGCACAAGCTAAGTTCCCTCATCATTTCAATTACTTGTCATTTTGTATTTTAGTATTTATGCATGATATCTATTGTTCATCATTTATTGCTATATTTCTAGACACGAGGGTTGAAATCCTCCAAGTGAGTTAACATCCTCTTAGAACCAAATTTTTTGGGAAACCCCTGCACATTTTTATCTAATCACATCTATTTTAGTTTTGCAGATTTATCTTCTTTTATCACATATCTATATTCTTTGCGACCGTAGATCCATATCCGCATGTAAGGTCCTCATCCCTCCATCATTCAAAGTTTTTGGTGGCTTCCAGTATCAGCTTTCACCAGAGAGAGAACGGGTTTCCTATACAACACAACATTCCATTGGAGAAATTCAATCACAGGGGGTTCATTAGCTGGCAATATCCTAGCACGTGAGTTCATATTGAGGTAATTAAAATTAATAAAATTAAATTCAATATACGGGTAAACATGAGGGGTGAAAGGGTTTAATTTATTAATATTTTAAATCAAGTATTGGGGGTCGTTTAGAGAGGTGGGGCAAAGGAAATGGAGGTTTAATTTTAATATAAAACTAAAACAGTTGAACCCTATTTTTAAAAAGTAAATACCTTAGAATTGTAATTTAAGGAGTGTGGTCGTAAAGTTAAATTATAATCTCTTTTTTAATAAAGAAATATCAATTAGGAGATTCTTAAACAAGATATAATAAGATGGTAGAAAACTAGGATTGAGTATGCTTTTTAACACAAGTGATATTATTTCACTAGCTTAATTATTTGAAAAACTATTGATAAATGATTAAATATTAACATTTATAAGGAAATTGGTAATAGGTCTTAAATGGCTTCAAACTATCTTTCGAGAGAAAATGCGTACTAAAATAAATTGAGTGAGAAATATTATATATTTTCCTTTCAATATATTAGGGTAGAAATAAAAATGGGTAAATAAAATTGTCATGGAAAATTGGGTAAGTAAGGTACATGGAAAGAATAGGGGGTATTTTCATTCTAATAATATAATGGGAGGGGGTATTATCAATTGAATAATTAGAGGTAAAAACTCGAATTAAGGGTATTCCTTAATACCCTTTGAACGAACGTGCTATACCATACTTTTCCTAATTGAACCCCTCGTGAAGTCAATGAACTCATTTATCACGTGAATGTAAAGTAAAACAATGCGTATGACATACAAGTCTTTTTTAGCCATCTCTATTTTATGATTTTATTTTGGATGATAGGATAATTTATGTTATAATTTAGTAGCCAAAATGAAAAAAATAAAATAATATTATTGTTAAATATAAGATCATGCTTACTTAATATACTCTTGGGGATACCATGTAATGTTTGAACTATGCTCGTAAAATTAAATTCTATTTTTATTGCTACAAATAAATGTGCCAAGGATAAACAATGGGTAGATTTAGTGAGCCTATCCATAACCACCATGATGATATTTTTCCTTTCAATCTTGGTAAATCCTATAATGAAATCCATGGAACCTCCTCCCACTTTTGGTTTGGAATATTCATACCTTATTTTTCACTACTACTAATGATTTCTTTTCTTAAATTCTTGGCACATTAATAATTATAAGTTTATTCATAAGGGGAATATAGAGAATAGTATTGAGTTGGCTGGTAGCATTTAGAAATAGATTTTTCATGTGTGGCATCATCCTATCTTCCTCTAACATACCTCCTTACTCCCATCCAACTACATACATGTCATCTCTTTATGATGACTTGATATCCTTAATATTATAACCTTCACATCTACCTATAAAAATTTACGTCCACTTCATACTTCTCCGAGTGTTTTCTTTATGCATCCCTTATCTCTTCTCTCCTTATATTTATGTTAGAATATTTTCCATCAACAACATTGACCCTAAATGATGTTATCTAGTAGAACCATTTTTCTAGTTGACTACATTGACCATGAATGATATCATTTTATAAGAGATTTAGTGAACTCAATGTGTTTTATAAATAGGCTTCATTGTTTTCATTTCTATATATCATCATAATATAATTATCTCTTATTGCTACCAAGTATTTTCTTTTAATTGTTTAAGTGGTTTAGGGTTTCTTGGATCTTAAACTTAGAGGTCCTGTTATGGTGAAATCATATCACCCCTGAATACTCATAAGTGAATTATTGAGGCATTCATTTTGATTCATCAAACATGGATTTATCCCAAAGTTTGGGACTTTGCAATCAGGATAACTCGATTAAGGTCAGTTCATATTCCTCTTACTGATGCACACATCTAAATTGTAGAGGATCTACTAGAAAATCTACTCTAACTTTCCAAGGGGACATGGTTAAGAATATTATGAGAAATTAAACCTAAACTAACATAGGTGATGCATTAAAAGGAATATTGAACACCTTATTTCCATGGAGATGGAAAACACAATCAGATTAAGAAGGATGAAAACACAATCAGATTAAGAAGGATGAAAACACACCACAGATTAATCCACTGATGAGAATCCACTAACCATCAAACACAAACCATTAAAAATTTAATACAACCACCATGCACAGATAACCAAGATTTCACTAAGAGATCAAAAGAAAGTAATGAACACAAAAGAGGGTTGAAATTCATCCAAAGACTTATATTATTACTCCAGAGATTTGATAAAGTGCATTATAATGGCCAAGAGGCACAAAATTACACTACAACTTGAATGGGAGGTTTGAACTCCATAAATCTACTTACATACAAGAGAATAAGGGAGGGTGAAAAGAAAAATTATCCAACATAAGAACAATTCCCCTCCTTACAATATATAAGAAGAATGAGAGAACAAAGAGAGGAAAGAAACTCGATATCCTGCTTCAACCACCCTTAAATGCATTGAATTCACATGTAACAATGATAGGTGCCATTGCAAAACCCATACTTCCATGTACTATATATTTTTGGGCAAGAAAGGAATTTCATACCTTCATCATTTAGGTAGGTGAGAAATCTGGAAACACCCTCTATAATGGTGGATTGTATTTATTCATTTTTAATAACTTAGTGTCACTTAAATTAATATAACTTAGTTGTGTAGAGGACATTGAGAGCTTTCTGGAAAAAAAATTCTTGTGAAAATCTGAGATCCCAGTAAAAATTTATGGCCATCTAAAGATTGGTTTTCCATATTGCATTAATTGCAAGTGGTTGGCTTTGTTTCTTCGGACTCTGAAATGCAACGCAACCTCTGAAATCTGAAATTTTAGACTTTTGGGAATTTTTAATTTGGAGGTTGATGTTATTGTTCATCTACTTGAGTGCGTGAAGCCTCTAAAACTTTGAAGCCCCAAAGTCTAAAATTCAGAACTTCAGAACTTTCCATTTTAAATATCGAGTTACTGTTCATCCACTTGAGTCAACAAAACCTCCAAAACTCCAAAACTTTAAAGTTCAAAATTTGGACTTCAGGTTTCGGACTTCAAGTTGTGATTTTCGTGTTTAGAGGCTTTAAATTTCTGAAATGCCGAAACCCTGAAGTCTAAAATTTGGACTTCAGGTTTCAAGCTTTTGCAATTTCAGGGGTTTCAAGATTTTAGGGTTTGGGTTTTCAGGATTTCAAGGTTCAAGTTTACGGGACTTGTTTATCCATTTGGGCACATGAAACCTCCAAAACACCAAAATCCTGAAGTCTAAAATTCATACTTCAAGTTTCAGACATTTTAATTTCAAGGATTTTTTTCCTCACCTATTCGTGCTCACCAAAACCTCCAAAACTCCAAAGTCTGAATTTCAGACTTTGGGTTTCGGAATTCAAGTTATGAATTTCGTGCTTCTTTTCACCCAATTCCCAAATTTGACCCTAGCCTATCTCCGAATGGCTCCACCTTAAAAATCCAAAATTTTGTACTTTCAAAGTTTCTTCATTTCCTGAATTCCTCTACAATGCTTGACCTTCTTTAACCTATTCGGCCGATCTCAAAATTCAAGCTCCCATGACTGAATCAACCCCATTTTCTCAGTGTAGAAGTTCATGTTTGTTCAATTTTTCCTAAGGGGAAAAATTGGATAACAAGTCTACTATAGAGCATTGGGTTACAAGAAACAACAATTTTTTTTACTAATATAGTCTACAAGGTCTTTAGAGTCTCCAACTTTGGTTTTCTTAGGTCTTCTACTTATTTATTTGGCACGATCCACCCATAACAACTCTCTAATGGGGTACTACCAACCATGGGGGTTAATACACCAATAGTTACTTCACAAAGGTAAGTGTACACATTTGAAAATGCACCTTGTGTATAAGGTATCTTAAGCTAAAAATACAAAAACTTTATAAAATGACAATAATCCCTAAAAATAAAAAAATTCCATGAAATAAACTAAAAATATAAAATCCCATGAAAATGGCTATAAAATATGCATTGTTATCCATTTACTTATCCTCACCCACTCACATTCAATAGTGTCACATCCCTATATACATTTGATCACTCCAACTTCCTATTAGCACTCTATGTGTATAATAGAATATTATCATCTCACCCCTCTATGTACATTACACATATCTATGACAATCTTCTATACACCCTAAAATTATAAAATAACACTCACCTTGGTGCAGGAGCATAACTTTTCAAGGCCATAAATTTTGATCTGACCATTGGATCACCTTGAAAGTTTCTAGGGTTTTAGATCTTCATTAGTAATATGCCATGATCAACCTTTATAGAAAGGTTAGGTGCCATGTTGGCATATTATTGGGGCCAAATTCCTTCGAATAGTGGTCTACAATTGGCTCTAAACCTTTTTTTAGTTTTTTGTAAAACTAATATTTTTAATATATTTTACTTTAGTTTATAGAATAAGCCAATATTTGGCACAAGCCTTCATTTATGAAGGAATATTTTGTATGAAAAATTTAGTGCCCATCCAAGGTGTTTTACTAGTATTTGTTGTGTTTTAGCATTTCATTGAATTTTAAGGTTTAGAGCTAGTGGAAAATAAAATAAAGACTGTAGTTTTGTAAAATATTAGTGTGGATTCAGGAATGAGAAGAAAACTATTTGGAAGCTTTTGGATTTTTGAAGAATCATGTATGTGTGGGTTTTGGATGAATTTCTACCTCTTGCAACTGGATCCACATCACACCCTCTCACTTCACCCCTTGTCTCTTTATGAAATTGAGCTTGGATACCATATTATTTTGATTATTTCTCACATATTTTAGTGTTGAAAGTTATTAAAGAGTAAAAATAAGATCACAAAGGATTTTTATATCCCATAACACAACTATTTCGGTGAAATTCCAACATAAGTTTCTATTACACGCTTGGCTCTTTTGTGACCTCCATGTAATTATGTGGCAATCATAGCTTCAACTAGCCTATGACTCAATTAGGTATACCATTTTTTTCATTTATAAGTTTTATCCCCTTAAAATGGTTATGGATGTACCTGGAATGTAGGTCCCCTAGCTAGTAAATACTAACATTTTCCTGTAGTGTGTGATTTGCATATTATATTCAATATTTTGGAGATTTAACCTAATTTATTCATTAAAAGAAAGATATGATTTTGATCAATTACTTAATGGTTTTATTTTTTTGTTATGTGTAAGGACTACAAATTGGACTTGAAATTCCCTTTAAATGAAGCAAGTGGTCACCTAATCTTGCCCATGATATCTAGTTTCTAAACTAGTATGTTGTTAAGTGAGATTGATGAAAAAATATGAAATGATTAAGTATTTATCAAATTATTAAGATTTATAGTTTGAATTTGTCAATACCTATAGTAAAATCAGATAATAAAAAAGTGTAATAAGTATTTCCAAATAGAAATAATTCCCCCACTTTTTCGTATTTAATTAATCAAGAAACAAGACTAATATAGCCCATGGGGTATTCACTTTGTAAAAAAATTCATATCAAGTAGATTTATAGGATACTATATAATAACCCCTATTTTCAAATCTACATCTCAATATTCTTTTTTTAACATCCCCACCCAATACAAATTTTTAATTATAAAATACCCTTTATTTTACCGTATATCCAAAATACCCATTTTTCCTCTGAAAATTTTAATACCACTTTTTATTTCGACTTCTTCCGTGTTGGATTCGAATTATTACATTTTAAATAAAACTTAATTGTATATCCACTTAAAACAATGATGAAATTTATATTTGACTCAAAAAGTACACACCTATAATAAGTGTAATTTTGTATATCTTCCTTCCTTTTCTATCTACATTTTGCATACTAATCAAACATTTTATAGTAATGTTAAGGGTCATATTTGGTTGCATTCTTGTTAGTTGAATTTATTAATTTTCATGGAATTCATTCTAATTAAAAATTAAATTAAATGAAAATAAATATATCTTAGCAATGATACTATCAAGGATATCCTAATAATTAAGAGTTATGAAGTGCCATTTTAAGAATATGGGCCAAGATTGAGTACTGATAAAATATAAACACACAAAGAGAAAATTATTTTGAGAGAGAGATGAATCTAACATGATCCATAAGATATATTGTATATTCAATGAATGATAAAATATATTTATAAGAGGTGTATACATAGGAAGTGGGAAATTGTAACCGCCACCTAAAACAATGGAGAAGTGTAACTACCATATATCCTACTAAAACCTAATTATGTTAAATAAATGTGTATAAAAAACCATACATTGGGATAAATACCTACACTGACACCCTTGTAAGCATAGCTTAGGTGAATAAAAGAATCAGGTCTTAAAAACAAGTGCTCATCAGATACCCAAACACAAATAAAATATCTCATAAAGTGGATGAAAATAGAAAAATCACAAGAAAACATCCTCCGCAAAATATAGAAAAGATAAGTGAAAATAACATATCCTTCAGTAGATAACCCCCTATAAGAATATAGAAAATCCCCCACAAAAATAGAGAGAGAAGATAGAGAAGAAGATATGCCTAGACAACACCCAAGAAGATGACACGTCATGAACTCCCAATAGATCCCATAGATGTAGAATATTATTGTTAGAAGGATTATTAGTGAATACTAAATCCCAATCAATAATGTTAGATGTTGCATTGAAATACTAAGGAATTAAGGAAGAGGGAAAATGAACATAGTGGACATTTTGGAAGTGTGACTGTGCTTACCCGTTGTGTTATGGAGCACCAACCAAATCATATACATCATGTAGTTTTTATCAAGTCCAAGTAATAATATCCCAAGGAACTAGACCTGAATATGGAGGATATTTATCAACCTTTTATGCTTGAATATGAGAGAGGTGAGGAGGGCCACGATGTGAGTAATCAACATATTAAACATGAATAGAAGAAGAAGGAGGTGAACCCTAATTTATTCTATCATCTTCTGGACTGAAATATAAATCCTCATCAATAATAATCTCATCATCTGCACTAGAATAATAATCAATAGGAGTCTACAAAGGTGAGCCCCAATCCTAAGAATTATCATCAATATCCTGTGAGTAAAATGTGACTAGAAGGGAAGTGTTAGGAGTTGAAATTAAAGGGATATCCTAATCTATATAGGAATCATCATCAAGAGCAAAGTGTGAAGAGAGATAAACCTAGGATGGGTGATCCTCTCTCCCCATTTCTACTATAGAATCACTATCTAACTTCCTAATAGCCACATAACCTAGAGTGCCTAAAAAACTACCGGAAATTAATAACTCTCTTATTGCGTTCATAAATTATAATTTTTTATTGGTCAAATCCTTTTCCATTTAGATTTTTATTAGTCAATTTATTTTATTTATCGATTTTTCTTTTTGAAAATACCTTTTCCTTCTTGACTAACACCAAATATACCAAAAAAATTAAAGTTTTGCATTAGAGGTGAATTAAGGTCAAGTTTACTTGCAGGAACCTATATAAATATTACTTCTAAATCAAAGACCCTAATATTCAATAAATGTTTTTATAAGTCATAATACCCACTTGGAAAAATGTTGAGTTTGCAGTATACTTAAATTAGGATTGTGAATCCTAATTCATTATTTTATATATGCACTCATTGAACATGGTATTTACATGATATCGATTTATTTGATACTTTTGTGATACTTACCCGATACTTACATAATATTTAACCATTACTTATATGATATTAGTTCCTCTATAAATTTAAATTGAATATATGAAAGGTAAATTAAAATTTTCACTTTTATTGATGATAAGTACTTTACAAAAATTATTGAGATCTTCAATCAATTGAAAATTCCACTCACTTATTTACATGCATCAAATATTGTCTGGTAAATGTCGCAAAACTTTATTTTAAAAAATATTATATTGATTATATATTTTTTACTTTTTTGTTAGATTGTATGATTAACGGTCATACTAGACAGAAAAATGAATGAAAAAGTAATATCATTGGTAGGAAAATACAAATGTAGACATAAATGTTATCCGATAGGCATATAAATATGCATTTATGTCTATTCCTTGGAGAAAATATATGTTGTCATATAGGTGAATACATATGCAAACATAAATCTTAGCCGGTAGGAGAATAAATACATGTAGTTATGTCTATTCCTTAGAGATTAAGGATGTTCTATAGTAGGTAAATACATATATGGGCATAAATGTTAGCCGGTATCCCAATGCGTAAGCATTAATTTGTTTTCACTAATAGGATAAAATATAATGAGTGTTTTCTATTCATTTATTACATACTCAATGTATGTTCTCATACAGGTGAATGTAGCCAAAATATCATTTGTGATAGAGTAATCCAAACATGTGGTGGGTTACTAAGTTAACATTCATAAGAGTGATCTGAAATCTAGTTTTTCAGAGGAAGGTAAGGAAATAGCTATTTCAATTTGTTTCATAAATTTGTGTGTGTGTGTGTGTTACCATAAAAAATGGAAAGAAATCCCCACGTGATAAATATTTCCTTATTGTATGGCCTAGAGAAAGAGACAAATGTTATATTCATGTATTACATGGTTTAATTTTTTTGGAATGGGAGGTTTTGGTAAAAATATCTATGCCCAAAGCATGGATAAACTGCCTCTTTGTACTAGTACTATCCCACTTGTATGTCTTCGTATTCTCCATCACTATTGAGAGGAATTGAATGAGTGAGGTTATTTTTTGATATTCTTGTTTCATTTGTACACCCACATTTTTTATTAGCCTCTCTAGTGTAGAGGTTGTTCATATATATCATAGTTTATAGATATGGAAAGTTTTCTATATGATTTATAATAGATTTGTGTATGTTTTGATTAAAAAAAATTCTATATATTACTCTAAAATGATCCTCTAAATGTAAATTACATTTTTAATACAAAAATGATTTTATATCATAGATTTGACGTAACCTACCATCATATTTTATTTTACTAAATTTCACTTGCAATGGAGTTTAATTTATTTTCTAGATTTGTTTTCCAATGGAAAATTATTAAAACCAATAGGCATCATAGATTCCTTTGCAAAGAAGAGGATAACCTAAAAAGGAAAATGAAAATTTCTATCTTCCCTCATTATCAGAAATAAATATTCAACAATACATTAAACTTACAAGAATAAGGATTGCACTTGCCTTAATAAAGTCTAATATAATGGTTAGAAATGATTCTAAAGCCCCCAATGGTAGGAAACCTTTAAATCTAATTGATATTAATTATAGTTAATCCTTCTTAGATAAAACACTATAATCTCTTATCTCTAGTGAAAGTACTAACAAAGGTAAAAATAATCAAACTAAGGAATAACTTACCTCAAAATCTATTTCAAGAGCCTTTCATGGTGGTGAATCAAATTATATTCAACATGGTAGGCCATAAAATTAACTTGATGAAAAGTCATATAACTCTATTTAATATGGCATGCCATCAAAATCCACTCAAAATGGTATGCCATGTGCCTCCTTTCATGGTAGGCCATCAACTTACCTTTTTAGCAGGACATCAAAATCCATTCAACATGTTAAGCCATTCGACTCGCTCCATAATAGGGAATAAAAATCCATTAAATATGATAGGATATAAAAATCCCTCTATGGAAAGTAAAAAAACTCAATTTATCGTGGTAGGCCATTAAACGTCCTTCACAATAGTTATTCCAACTACAATCATGGGTGTTCCTCTATAGGAAGTTAGTTGTCAACATTTTTTAGGAAAGATGAGGACAAAATAAAATTGGTGCACATTTAGATGAAGAAATTGAAGGTGGTGAATCCAATGTTGGAAGTGATTTAAAAAATGTAGTTGATAAAAATTAAGGATATGGACTCAAGAGAATAGAAATTCAAAGAATGGATGATCAAGGAAACACTTTCTGAACCTAAAGAAAGGCTCAGTATGCCATTTACATATTATGGTGGACAAAATGAAATTATTTAAGGTCATGGCTCTATTGGAAACACAATATTCTGAGATGGGGGTGGTGAATCACTCTATTAAAAATTTATTCCATTTACCATTAATCATTCATTATCATTTATACAATCATATAATCAACCATAAACCATAATTGTGTTTACTTAAGCATTGAAACAACCATACACAAGAGCAAACGTAAGAGAGTAGACAAGAACACAAAATTTAATTGGGAAAACATCAAGGGGAAGAAAAACCACTGAAATACACTTATATTACAAAAATAAAATAAATTTATTTAAGCACCAACTTCACAATGAACACCACCCCCTAGTTTAGTAAAGCGCCAACCCTACAAGGAGCACTGACCCCTAATTTAGTGAAGCACCCACTCCGCAAGGAGGATACAAACCCCGGAGATGATAAAGAATCAAATCAACCATCTGAATATGAAGATATATGATTTTTTTCTCTATCATAACTGATGGAGATCACAATTAAGTACACACACACACACACATACCTTGAAACCCTCATTCCTTCAACTCGTTCAATACTACATTTTTATGCCTTAATTTGGATTACATCTCTTACACACACACACACACTCTATAATTATTCATATTTTTACCAACATCCTTAGCTCTGAATTAATGCATTAAAATCACATTCACAATCTAAATCAAGTCATATTTTTCCCTCACAAAGAACTAGTACAAATTTGAATTCAAACTTAAATTATATATGCACTCAAACTCATAAACACAAAGGATTTCATTCCTAAACCTTTAGTTTAAAAAATAAATATTAAAAAAATCCAAAACATTCATAAAAGCACTCATATTGGTCCCATGTAGGTCATCCATTCCCAAATGCACTAAAAAAGTACAAAACAAGCTCAAAACCCCATCACCTGGATGAGCTAAAACAACAAAAACCATAACCATGATTATTCAAACTCCAAAATTCACCAGAAAATCAAAATATAACATAAAAATACAATCCATGGTCATTAATTAGCTTGCATCAATCAAATTTATCATTTCTTAATAAAAAAGGCTCATATCCTCCACAAAACATTTATTTCCAGGACCCTGTCTACACCTTTGGGCCTCAATAACAACTCAAGTGTGGCATGTAAAAAATAATTTGAATCCTCTAGTCTTATAGATCACATTCATGTTTTCTAGAGATCATGAAACATCCATATGTGTAAACCACACCAACTTTCCTCTTCACCAAACTGAGCTTCCTAAAAATCCATTTTCAAAACTCAATTGGTTCCTACTCTTCATGCCACTTTAAAGACCTCCAAATTCCTTTAATATGAACAAAATACATCCCTATTAATTATCCAACTGATAACAATCATCAACTAATATATTGCATGCCTCATTTACCTCATTCTTTCAACATGAGCAATTTTTTTCTGAAAATAAAAAACCTTCTTCTTCGTAGATTGAGTTGTATGACCTATAAAATATCATCATCATGAGACAATAAATACACCATTTGAAATATGTCTGAATCCTCTTTCCATACTGGAAGACCTTTAACCAGGTCCATCTCTGAAACTACTCCTTTAGCCTTCTACGACTTAAGAGTCAATTTTGAGCTCAACTTACCCCATCACCTCAAAAATCCCTTCCAAGATTAAAAAATCATGGAACACCCTTATAGATGATTTATAATCACTCAAAAACATCCAAAAATCATGAATAACTCATAACTATCACCTTACCTCATGAAGTCACTTAAGACCTTACTTAACTAGGCATCCTCCAGGTTTTACCTTAAAATATCAAGTCATAACTTCTTCATCCCTTATAAAAACACACAATTTCAATGCACAAATAGAAATATCTATGAACCAGGATCACAAAAAAACTTGAATTAATTCCTAACACTGCCTTTAGCTCATTCAATTTCAATTTTACCACAAGCTCCTCCAAATTGTCCCAAAAACTAGTGCTCCTAAATAGGGCACACTTTGCCATTTAGAATCTCAACCATGATCTTAAACTATCATGGAAAGTTAGAACAACTCCAAGGATAAAAACAATGTGCATTTATTTATCACCTTCTATGGAAAACGTTTCCACAAATTTAACTTCATAAAAAAAAAAAATTTTTTAGGTAGGGCCCATATATAATCACATGCTCTAATTTACCTTTTTGGAAATCTGGAGGAGTCCTCTAGAACCTCTATTCATTACATTTTCAAAATAAATCAAGACAGACTCATTATACCTCTTTTTCTCCAAGACACTTTTGAGTAAGTACAACAAGTTGGTGGACAAAAAAGGGGTCATAAGTGGACGTTATATTGCAAAAAATAGCAAAATCTCAACTTGTAGGGATTATTAGCAATACACATACTCAAAATTAGAAACATTTATATGAATATGAATTGTTACATCTGGAATCTAGTTTCTAAACTACTAAGTTTTTTTAAAAACAGACAAGTTTAGCTATATTAAACACTCAAAATTATATGACTTGGTTTTTTTTTTTAAACCTATAAGATTGTAGTCCGTTTTCCTGCGATTTAGATGACCAAATATTGTTTTTTTTTTCATTTTTTGAAAAATTAGATGTCATTTTCTATCTTGGGATGGTTTTTATTTTGTATTTTTTTGAGCAATATTTTTTTTAATGATTTTTTCCATGAAAGTGATCTAATTTTTTTTAGAAAACAGAGTGCTTTTCGTTTTCCCACCATAACTATATCAAAAAATATCGGAATCAAATATTTTTTTTAACATGTATAGAATTTCTCCACGCTTGGGATGGTATAAGTTTTATCACATTTTTATAAGCAAAACAAAATTTGCAGTCTTAAAAGTAGACATGAACATTCGTGGGAAAAACATGTGTTAAAGACCTATTGTTAGTAAAAAATTATAAAATTATATTTATCTTATTCTATTAACTTTAAAATCAATATTTCTATGAAACTAACACTCTCCCCAACATGATTTCACTATTTTTGTGAAAAAAATTCAGTTTTTCAGCATGGTTCAAGTCTATGGAAGAGCAAATTTTAAGTTTTTTGACCTTTTACACACCATAATGACCTCCCATAGCTTTGGTTGGGGAAAAACAAAGATTTCCCAAGCCTTAGGGTCAAATTTGATGATAATGATAGAACCGCAATCATGGTTTGTAAACCATGATCACAGTTTGGATAACAAGCACCGTGATCGCACTTTATAAACTACAATCACACTTTATAAAGCGTGATCATAGTGCTTAAATCATATTTACACACATCCCAATGTTTGAATTACCATGTGATTTTTACTGTTTGATCTTGCCATATGAATTGTTGCGATTTTTTTTCACTTTCTGCATGTTGTTCTTATTACCGGAAGCAAAACATCATGGGAAATAAGAAATGAATTCAAAAGAGAAAGTCATTAAGTAAAAAAATGCTAGATGAATTAGAGGCAAACAAATTTTAAAATTTTGAGCGAATGTAGAATATTTTTTAATCAAGAAGAGGTTCATCTTCAACCCCTACTATTGTAAGCAATGAGGAACCAAGTAATGTTTCTACTGTCAATGTTGAAGTTGAATTAAATACTCGTGATGAAGATGTTTTTACTGTCAATGTTGAAGAAGAATTAAATACTCGTGATGTAGCTAATGTTGAAATTGAAGGAGACAATGAAAATGTGAATAAGGAAATTCAGGTTGAAACTGTAAAGTAAAATTTGACAAAAACACCTCTTAGGATTTTACGTAAGAAACCTAATTATTTTATTGAAATTGATGAAAACATTTTGAAACCAATGTCTGAAAAACTTTCTGAATGGAAAATCAAAAGAAAAGCCACTGAAATTTGGGATAATCATTTTGAAATTTTAAATGATTCTCAAAGATGTCAGTTGTTGGTTAGTTTGATGAAATTGATTAAAATGAGAACTACATTAAACACCTTAGGATTGAAAACATCTATTATATGTGGTCAAACCTCTACAATTGTTGAAAACCTTCACGATGCATACCAAATTGTTGGTGTCAAGAGACGCACTAGGGATAGTAATATTGTGTGTCGTGTACTTACTACTAGTGTTCTAATTGAATAAATAAATAAATAGCGTTTGATTACGTAAACAAGTTGAATGTTTAAAGTTAATCGAAAAACTCTAATGAAAGCAATTGAAATACGTAATATCCTTTAATAACTCAATAACACCAATTTTTGGTCATTTTCTGCTAGAGCACCGCATAAGGACAAAAATAAATCTAATGCTCTAAGAGAATTTATCATTCAATTTTGGCATGATAACACTAGAGTTTCACCTAATACAAGAGATGTTGTAAAACGGAGAGTTGGTTCTACTAATCACAAACCAAATCCAAAGCATTTCTTAGATATGACATAAACTCAATTTTTTCATAAGTTTGAACAAGAGTATCTAGAAATTAAAATTATTCAATGTTTTTTTTAAATGTTGAAACCATTCTATTTGAAAATCAACCACGCTCGCACCACTTGTTGTTGTAGGCAACATGTTGAATTTACTATGCATTATGCTAAATTTTTACGTATTTGTTATAATTTTCATTTTGAAACTATGTTATCATAATGTGGTGTTCATTTTCCACCAATATCTTCTAGGGATTTCATACCTACGATATTTTGTGAAAGAGAACTTGGAAAAAAAAATTTAGTCAGGATTGTTTAGATGGAAGTTGTGGTGCATGCGGCAAATTACCTATATTGGAAAGTTTTATCCATGAGAAAATTGAAGGTGCTATAGGATATAATTTAGTTGAGTTTTATAAATATAAATTATTACCATACCAGTTGAAAGATGGAAAGGAGTCTAAATGGTGTGAGCTAGTTACAGAACATATGCATGTTTTTCAATTTATGAGAAAATTTAAGGATGAAATTATTTATGACTATGCTAGTAATACACATAGAGATTGATGGTTGGATGTACAGTTTAAAATATGCAAGGACACATTTCCTATTGGTACTATTGTTTCACTGGTCGATTTTGCAGAGAATTACACATTGCAACCACAAATGGAGGTTCAATCAAAATATTACAACTATAAGTTGCCATTTTTCTGCATATAGCATTTATACATTCTCCTGACAATACAACTAATGACAATTTTTTTTAAGGGAGTACCAATTTTATATCAGTGATGATCGTACTCATTCTACTGAATTTGTGCAAGGGTGTTTCCAATTATTTTATGGAAACTTGACGAATAGGGACATCAACTTCAAACAACATTATATATGGTCAGATAATTGCACATCTCAGTTTAAGAATGCATGAATGTTTTATTAGATGAGTAGTATGCACGTCAAGATGGGTGTGCAACATATTTGGAGTTTCATTGAGGCTCAACGTGGAAAAGGAGAGCATGTCGGTGCAGGGGCATGTGTGAAAATAGCTCTTACAAGAGAAGATTTGAAGTACAAAGATGGTGATAAATTGAAAGATTCAAAGAGCATAGTGGAATGGTATATTGATAACATGGCATGAGGTTCTCAAGAAAATTCCATAGTTCACATATATTTTTGGTTGATAGAGGAACAAAAAATTTCTAACTATGAGGATTGTATGACACTCACAAGGTTCAGTGATATGCACTCATTTTTTAGCTCAGACACTACTTCGTGGGCCACATGGAGAAGAAATTTGGCATATTTTTGTGCATCTTGTATCAAATTTTTCACTGTTGAGTTTGATTCACATGAATGGGTGGATGGAAGGATTTTTAGGCCTCTAACTTTGCTTTCCAGTTATCAACCTCCACAGGCATTACGACTTGTTTCTGTAGATGAGGATGCAACATCTAAGGACGTTGATGAAATTTTGATTTTGGTGCGAAAAGGTAAATGGTTATTTAAAATTTTTGTATTGAGTTATGTCCATTGAAATTTTAATATGTAATTTAAATTTGAGTTGAAACCTTTGTTTTTTATAAGACATGTGTTTGAATTTATTGTGACAGAAGACAATGAATAAGGAACAGACTATTTCTTATGTTGTTGCATTGAGGAAAGAAAGAACTTGACTTCTCCTATTATATATAACGAAGATATTTAGTACCCTATAAGGTCAGTGGTAGTTACTAGAACTTGGATTCGACAATATCCATTAAAAAAATTCCTCTGTTTGGGTGTTTGAAGACTTTAAAATACACAGGAAAATACTCTTATATTCACATCTAGTTCTAGCAACAAATATTAAGTTGTATAGATATCGACGAAGGCCTAATAACAAGATTCTTTGGAAGGTTCGAGAGTTAGATCATGAAGCAATCCTGTCCATTATTTAGAGTAGATCTGATCCTGATGGTTCATTAGAATGAATATACATACTCACGTCTGGTATATATAATTTCTTTGAAGTGTTTAAATTTTTCAACCATCTATAATTTGTGTATTTTGTATATATCTAGTATACATGGTTTTGACTGAACTTAAAATTCTTTGACTAGTTCATTTTTATGTAAGTTAGTTGTACCATAAAAGCTTGGACACTTTCACATCCTAATGGTGAACATTGGAATGAATTTACCTGAGCTCATCTGATATATAATTTTTCTCTGAATTGTTTAAATTTTTTAGTTCTAGATTCAAGTTCATATATGTTATTAAATTTGTGTATTTTGTATATATCTAGTATGGTTTTGATTTGAAACTTAAATTTCTTTGACTAACACTTTTATGCAGGTTAGTGGTGCCAAAAAAGCTTCCATCTTCACATGGTTGGAATTGTTAGTAGATAATTTTATATTCTCAAAGCTAGGAGAAGCTTTCATTATTTTACAAGAAAATAGAAGCAATTAAACAACAATTTATATACCTGTGGAGGGGGTTCTTGGTTCGGGAGGAGGTAGTCTAGAAGCACCAGGAGCTTAGAGAACCAAAAAGACACCACCCCAAGTGTTTACAAGACCATACCTATGCGTGTGCACAGTCAGTTTGGTGCCATGACCCACCATTTGCAAAATATAGCGTTTGACAGCCTCACACTGGCTCAAACTACACTATTTCACATGTATTCAAACAATAGGGTAGTGAGAGCACTAATTGGAGACAAAAAAAAATTGATACAGGCTATTATAGAGGGTCCCCACACCAAGGTTAGGATGTGACGAGACGTCTCTAGGTGTCATGGAGTCTGAGTAGTCACCTGTCGAAGTTAAATGGTTATTTGGTCTCATGGATCTTAAGGGACTACGCCCGAATGAAGTATCCCAGAAGCAACGACATTGTCATGGACCAAAACAATTCCTCCTCTAGCATACACCTAGCCACTAAGATATTTCGGCGTAAACGGTTCGGTGCCACAACCCACCGTTTGCAAAATATATCATTTAACAACCTCACACTGGCTCAAACTACACTATTTCATACATATTCAAATAATAGGGCAGAGAGATCACATATTAGAGATAGAAAAAACCAAGACAAGCTATTGTAAAGGGTCCCCATGCTGAAGTGTAGGATGTGACAAGACATCTCTAGGTGCCACGGAGTCCGAGTAGTCACATGTCGAAATTGAACAGTTATTTGGTCTCAAGGCTGTTAAGGGACTACACCAGAACAAAGTAGCCCGGAAGTAATGAAATTGTCACAAACCAAAACAATGCCTCCTCTAGCATAGACCTAACCACCTGGATGTGTCGGCATAGTTGGTTTGGTGCCACGACCCATCGTTTACAAAATATAGTGTTTGACAGCATCACACTGGCTCAAACTGCCTTGTTTCGTGCGTATTCAAATAATAGGGCAGCGAGATCACTGATTGGAGACAGAAAAAACTAAGACAATCTATTTTAGAAGGTGCCCACACCAAGGTGTAGGATGTGCAGAGACGTCTCTAGGTGCCACGGAGTCCATGTAGTCACCCATCAAAGTTGAATTGTTATTTGGTCTCACGACTCTTAAGGGACTATGCCCAAACAAAGTAGCCCAGAAGCGATGACATTTTTGCAGGACTAAACTGATGCATCCTGTAGTATACACTTATCAACCTAGATGTTTTGACGCAGTCGGTTCAGTGCTACGACCCACCGTTTGTAAAATATAGCATTTGACAACCTTGCACTGGCTCAAATCGCACTATTTCGCATGTTTAGAAACAATAGGGCAATGAGAACACCGATTGGAGATGGAAAACACCAAGAAAATATATTTTAGAGGGTCCTCGTGCTAAGGTGTAGGATCCAACGAGACATCTCTAGGTGCCACGGAATCCGAGTAATCACCCGTTGAAGTAGTACGGTTTTTTGGTCTCAGGGCTTTTCAGGGACTACTCCCGAACGAAGTATCACGGAAGCGACATTTTTGTAGACCAAAATGAAACCTCCTCTAGCATCCACCTAGCCACTCGGATGTGTCGGTGTAGTTATTTTTGTGTCATGACCCACTAATTGTAAAATATAGCGTTTGATAACCTTACACTGGCTAAAACTGCACTATTTCAAGCATTTGGAAATAATAGGGCAGGGAGAGCACCGATTGGAGACAGAAAAAATCGAGATAGAATAGTGTAGAGGGTCCCCACACCGAGTTGTAGGATCTAACAATACGTCTATAGGTTATACGGAGTACGAGTAGACACCCGTTGAAGTTGAATGGTTTTTTGTTTCGATGCTCTTAAGAGACTACGCCCGAACAAAGTAGCCTAGAAGCAATGACGGTGTCACTCACTAGAATGATGCCTCTTCTAGTGTTCACCTAGCCACCTAAATGTGTTGATGTAGCTGATTTGGTGCCACGACGTCCCAAGGCATGAATTCTCACTACTCACCTTTGTTCATTTCCTAGGACTGCCTAGAAAAGGTAGTTTGTAAACAATTATGCCACGAAGGCTCAAGGAATGCCAAGAAGGCTTTAGATCAGATGGTCTGACTCCAAACCAAGCCTCCCTTGAGCCCTCCATATCACCTAAAGGCATATACCCCCCAAATCAAATGCATTGGAAGTGGCCATTTTCTGGACCACGACCTCTCGGGGCATGACATCTCGTGCTACTCGACTCGCATAACTGATATTGCAACAAGTTTAACACATTACCATGTAAATAATCTAATGATTGTTAAATGATCTGTTTTTAAAGCATGTTATTACACAATAGAGTCTTAAGAATATTTTTTTCATATCTTGTGCCAACTAAGTTCTACAATGTTTCTGTATTTTTTTACAAGCGAATTCAAATTAGGACCTTATTGTTACACACATCAATAACAAATTTAATTTGGACTAATACTTAAAAAATAAATTATAAGTACACTAAAACATATAAAATGACTTGTAATAAATATCTCAAGACCATTTTTAATTGTGTACATTTTGTCTCACTTTGGAGTGTGTTAACCACATGCTTAAAATAAGAAAATGGATATAAGTCTACACTTGAATCTCTTTAAAAAAAATATCTTGCACTCAAGAACCTTCAAAACCATTATATAACATAACATCATATATCATATATATCATATTGATAATGGTCACAAAATCAAGGCCATCAAATCAAATTAAACATATAGAACTAATATAGTTATGAAAACATACATAGAAGGATATCATGTGCAATGAAATCAAATCAAACATAGAAGTAATATCATTATGAAAACAAACATGGATATAATCTATCAAACTAAGTGTGTTAGACGTGTCTCCAAAAATATAGGTTCATAACATGTATCAAACTAATTGTGTGATACATATAGGACCACACGCAGTCGCATAAGGCTATATACATGGACTATACATGAAGAATCATGAACTAGGACTTGATGGCATATATATATATATATATATATATATATATATATACATCTAGGTCCTATGAATCTAATCATGAAACATCTTCCCTCTCTTCACCCTGCTAGAAGAAGCATGTCCTCAACTTGGGGATGTAGTGGAGGGAGATGCCACTACGGATTTCATCCGTGTGGTCCTAGGCGTCTCTAAGCATACCTACAACCTAGCCTACACATTCATAAACAACAAGTTTTTAACACTAAAATTTTCAAAATACATTCAAAATTTAGAAACTGAGAATTTAGTTAATGCATGTGAAATCTTACCGCAATCTCATGATCCCTATCAATTTGTCTTTGACGCATCACAGGGTCAATGGTAGAATCACAAGGGGTAATCTACATACAAATAAATATTTCAAATTAAATATTTCATGTACAAAATTTGATATTGTAGATTTAAGTAATAAGAAAAAATCCCTCCAAAATTTAACAAATTTGAAAAATTGTACCTCAGTTAGTGGATCTGCAGATGCTTTGGCAGTATCTATAGCAGCCTCCACAATATGTATATATGGAGGAGTCTCTCTAGAAGTCATAAGCTATACAAAAAACATGTACAGATCAATATTAATCTGCATGATTGCCACATAATAGACCTAAAGCATAATTGACACATAATAAACCAATACATATTAATTTACCAATAGAAATGAACCAAGGAATCTGGGTTTAATGATCTTCTAGGGAAGCTTCGATGTTACTCAAGTCTCAAAAATTCCTACAAGAGTAGATACACAACTGTACTTCCACAATTAGAAACAAAGTGTAAATAGAAACTAACTTGTGTAAAATTCACATGAGGCGTGCAAGTAGCATCAGTGCCCAAAGTAGATGATGACCTGTCACGATCGTACATATATAAGAAAAACATATTAATATGTACATGTACACGTGAAACATTATAATAATAAAAGTGCAATCAAATGAAATTTGAAATGTAAGTACAACTTGAAACTTACGTCTGTAACACACCCAGCTACAATAGCTAGCATGTTGACACCAGATGTGTCCTTCACTGGCTCTTGTTGTTTAAATTATAAAAAAATAGTTTTTACATGTATGTACATGATGTAATCAAATACATATATATTAAAATATCAAATGAATTAAACTATTATATATATATATATAATATTTATTTGACATTTACCTGTGAAAGACCAAGATCATTTGCACTAGTTCTAAAAACATCCACCATCATCTCACCTAGAGAAAAGAAATCATGTGATCCAGCAAATGATGTCTTGCATGTGGTACATATGGCACCACATGATCCACAGTGGTGTGGTGCGCTAGAATTGGCACCTCCACCAACATCACCAAATGTAATTTGGTCACTATGTTGGGTCAGAGTGTCAGTGAGCTCCCTTAATGCATGTAGTGTGTCAATATCCACAACCTCCTTCACTCTAGGAGGGATAACTAAAGGTAGTGGGGGTTTTGGGGCATGGGGTATCATTTTTTGACCAACACGTGCACCGGGTCTACTCTGTGCAGAGCCACCTCCTCGCCCATAAAACTCAGAAAAGTCAAAATAATTTGGGACCTCATTAAGCACAAACTCGCAATATAATTTCTTCAAAAAATAGAGAGGAACCTCATTGTTTTTGCATGGTGGATAATCAAAAACCATCCACCATCGGTCCCAAAAATTGTTCTTGATTCGATCATTGTGGCACCAATGGATTGGGAACTATTTGCAAGTAGGTACATGGGGGGCATTGGTTCTCGGGTCAGTAAATAATGCACAAATGTGGTCTTTTGTAAATTTTTTTATCTTTTATGACTGCATGGGATAATTTATCCACATACCACCGCCTACAATCACCTCTAAAGGTATTCCATCTATCTATTTGGTTAGTTACAGAGTTGACTTCACCAATCAATGTTTGCAATGTGTTGGCTAAAGTCATGCAGGGAATTTGTGGCATGATTTTGTCTTATAGTCTGAATAAGGTTCTCAATGACAATTTTATTTTGTCAGATTCTTCCAACGATATCAGCTTGTGTTCTCGTTGATTCTGTGGGGACAAAAGGAGCCACAGGAGGTGGATCTATGTTTGGAGGAGGGTTTTGAGGAATTTTTGGAGGGTTTTGAGGAATATTTTGATGGTTTGCAGGATTACGAGCTTTATGAGCAACTGACAAAACAAAAAAATTGTATACATAAACATTTAAAAAATTGAAAATCACAAAAATAAAACCTAAAATGCAATAAATTTGATCAAAATCGAGGGCTTACCTCTTCGTCTTGGTGGAATTGTTGAAACATTTCACAATCCATAAGTCCAAGGAGTAATTTAGGGGTATTCAAAGCTCAAGTGCCAAAGGTCTAGGAGAAATTATGGTTCATAGGGGAAAATGGGGGAAAATGAGGAGGCGTGGGTCAATTTTTTTGGTCTCAGAGGACCACGATTGCGGTTTTAGGTTTGGAAATCACCAAACCTATTAAAAAATTCCGCGATCGTGGTACGTAAATTTTGTGTTTTTATATCCACTTAATTCTCCACCAACTTGCTGCCACACTTACCCTTCTAGAACCTCATTAGAATGTTGTATGAAACAATTATGGTCCCAATAATGTTACAAAGAAGGAACCTGTGACAATCAAGACAACACTTCATGGAAGTTTGCTCCTTCAAGTTCTATTGAATGACACCTCTAAAATTATCTGTGTGCATCCAAAAGTACAAACAATGGAGCATGCAGAAGGTCAACATGGACCTCCATAACACAATCTTGTTTTCAAGCCCATAACTTTTCTTATAGAATCCAATCTTGCAATTCCATTTGAAGAGTTGGAAATATTCATGAACCATCATGACAACTTGATCACTTTCCATTCTCACCATATAGCTAAAACATTCACTCTAGACATATTATCCATTAAGACTTAATGTTATCATGGTTTGTTATTTCCTTATTTCTTCCCAAAGATCATGTTTTGCTCATAAATTTGAGTTCTAATCATTGAAACTTCATCAAGATTCAGGAATATGCCACCTATTGATAACCATGGAGTCACTATTTTAAAGTGTATTAAAAATCATTTCCATACCATTCCAGTGGTGACTGGAATAATTTGATCATATGAACGTCATGAAGAACCAATACTAAATGGGTTATTAGACCACATGAACATTCCATCAGAGACATAATTTCACCATAAGGGATTGTATTAATTGGAAGGAATCTCCATATTAATACAACACATGCAATATTGGTATTAATTCATGTTGAATATTTCACTATCATTCCTATTCATGGAAGGATTTGTTGAGAAACACTCTCATCTATACGTGACTAAGAATGTTCCCAAGACTAGAATACAACTTATAATGTGTTTAAGGTTAATTTTATTTGAGTGAATCAAGAAGGGGACATCCATGGATAGAAACCAACAAGACTCTTTTTATGACCTTATTTTCCATTACTTATATTTCTCTATTGGGAAAGTTATTTCCGTCACTTAAGTTACATTTCTATTTTTATAATCAATAAATAGTGTTTTTTGTAAATTTTACATGACTGAAATACAAAATCACTTTAAGTTTTATCTTAAGTGAATGTGAAATAGGAAAAGGATTGTATTCTTAGCATGAAGGAGGTTACAAGGTAATTATAGTCTAATAGTATAAATAGAGATGGTATTTCCATTGTAAGGAGGCACTAGTTATGTTCTTTCTTTTCTCTCTAACTCCGAAGAGATATTTATTTTAGGACTATTCCATGTAGAACATGTTTTTTAGTTTCCATTAATATATAATAAAATGTTGATATGTTCATTTCTCAATATGGTGTTTATTCCCTTGAAGTATAAATTCTCTACCTTCTCTATTTCCAAGAATTACTTCATGATCAAATTATGAACTTTTTTTCATTCCCTTGTTGTATGTGATGCTCTAATATTGAACTGATTTTTTTAAATGTTAGGGTAAAAGGACTCTATGTCATATCTATACTAATCAAGATGTTGTGAATCCCCTTTCTTTCTATTTCTAATTATTGAAAGCTACAATTTTATAGTGTTCCTTCATGTGTGAGAGTGAGAGGGTTCTATAAATTTATTTACTTGGAGTGGTCTTCGAAGATCGTTTTTTGTAGTCTATTGTGGGGTTCTCCTTTCTACCTCTATTTCCCCTATCTCATTTTTGTTTTCTTTATATTTGCTTGAATTAAAATCACCAAAAAAATGAAAAATTCCCCATCATACAAGGGAACATTTTCTCTCAAAATTGAAGCATATCTCACATATTGATAGAAAATATTCCCTATTTGTTTAAGATTGTATATTTCCTCATGTGCACCATATTTGAAAATACAAGGACCCCAATTACATAAATCCTTCCAGCATATATGTTAGATGTAATCGTAATTTTTTGTCCTTAGTTTTAAATATCTAGATGTAGATGTATCCTTTTCATCATACTTTTAGGCATGTTGATTTGAATTTATCTTTTAGAATTAGTCTCCAAGGAAACATTGTGCGGGAAAGTTTTTTAAATATTTATTACATCTATCAAAGTAGTCATATTTTTATGATTTTGATTGGAATTTGTGTATAATATATTTTTTTAGTAAGGGTAAAAGGTTTTTTGACTAGGATACTAGCTAGGAACAATGGGCCAAATGTCAAAATAAAATGACGAAGACCAAAAGGAAAAAAAATGAAACACAGTAGCATCAACTGCAAGAATGAAACAACCATAGTGAAATAACTACCCCCAAAATAAGGGAACGAGGAAGCACTAAAACAAGATGTCCATCAACTTCTTTGATTCAAATAAAAGCCAACAAAGTGAAAACTGAGAGTTATACATTAGCAAAAGGGGCCTTGATTTTCAAATTAAAAGGTGCAAATTCCTTTTTAGTAGAGCCCTTTTTTACTTTGAAATAACCATCCAATTTTCCTTGATGCAACAACATCTTCAGTTTCAGGCTCAAGAGGAATAATGATTTCTAAAGATTTAATAGGTTTGAAATTATTCATAGAATGAGACTAAATTTACAGGCACATCTCTATAAGATCCTTGGTTGGGATCATGGGAGAAATGAGCTAGAGGGTCTCATCAACCATCTAAGTGTTGGCAATCTGGGATGGGATCATATCTGAAGATAGTGACGATGGATCAAAATCTGAATCATCAGGGTTGCACACCACAAGATGATAAGTTATAGAGTCTATTGACCAAGCATGTTTAGTGCTAGTACACTTGGGTCACCCACAATTTGATCCATCAAGTGTCCTATTTTAAAACATATATGGCATTGAAAAGGAAAACCTTAAAAATCAAGCCATTAAACTTGAATTTCTATCCCTAATCAAAACAATGGTCTTAGGGGGTGCTATACATTTTTTCCCCTCAAGAAAAATTGATCAAACACGACCTTGCATATGAGAAATGGGGAGGTTAGTTTGATCATGCAATCTCACATTCAGTTTTGAAGATCAAGTTGTAGTCGGGATCATTAAAGGCAATGCAAGATCAGTAAAAGGTGGCCAAGAGAACGATGAAGGAGATCAGAGATAGGGGAAGAAAATGGAGAAAAGGTTTGAAGTTTTTAGTTTCTTTTACATTTTTGGCACTTCAAATAAAATTAAGGCAAAAATGGGTAGCCAATATCTGAAACCCAAAACCCCAAAAGTCCAAAATTTCAAACTTTCAGGATTTTGGGGTTTCGGAACTCTCAGGCATGAAATTGGAAAATAGGCCCTAAATATCCAAAATCCCAAAGTCTGAAAGTCTGAAATTTCAAATTTTCAGGTTTTCGGGGTTTTAAAGACCTCAGGAATCATGCCCAAAATGGAGCAGAAATGTTTGAAATCATGAAGTCTGAAATTTCAGACTTTCAGGATTTAAAAATTTTGGGAAGCGTGTCTGAAGTAGTGAATGAAGAGCCCAAAAATCCAAAATATCGGGCTTTAAGGTTTTGGAATTTCAGAGATGTGAAATTTGGGGTTTTGGAAGTCTTGGCGACAAAATCAGAAAAATTAATTGAAATGTCTGGAATCCTGAATGTCTGAATCCCGAAAGGGTACGGATTTCTAAGGTCAATGCAAGTTTCAGGGTCAACGCAGTGGTATTTTTAGACTTCGGAGGTTCAAGTTTTAGGACTTTGGAGTCTTCGGAAAGAAAAGATGGAAAAAGACAACTCAATGTCTGAAATTTTGGACTTTCAGGTTTTCGGGTTTTATACATTCGAAACTCTCAGGTCATTTTGAGTGATGAACAGTGTTTCAACTTCTGAAATTGAAATTTTTGAAAGTCCAAATTTCTTTATTTAGGAGGTTGCATGGATTTTGGAATTTCTGAGTTTTGGAACCCCCAGCCCGCCATTTTTGTAGAATTACACCTCGACCTTCTGATGGTGATAACTTTTGACTGGGAGCTCGGATTTATACAAGAGAGGATTTTTTGGAAATCTCTTGACGATTGCTACACAATTAAGACCATAATGACTAAGTTATTAAAAATAAAAAATATTGTTTGCCATTTTTTGAGGTGTCGCAAGTTTATCACCTACCACCATAATGAAGGTATGGGCTTCCTTTCTTGCCGAACAAGGAACAGTGCATGAAGGCATGGGTTTGCTAGTATAACCCATCATTGTTGTAGGTGAATTCATTTCTCTTTTTGAGTGGTTTTTGAAAGAATTCAAATTCTTCTCATCTCCTTTTCTCATTCTTCCTATATATTGTAAGGAGGGGAATTTTTCAAAATGTTGGACATTTTGGTACTGCACCCTCCCTTCTTCTCTTTCTAAAAGTGGATTTGTGGAGTTCAAACATCCCATTCAAGTTGTAATGCATGTTTGTGCCTCTTGGCCATTGTCATGGACAATAACAAAATTGTGGAGCAATAATACATGTCTATGGATGATTTTTAACCCTTTATTGTGTTCGTTGCACCTCTTTGATCTCTCATTGAAATTTTAGTTATTTGTGCATAGTGCTTGTATTACATGTTTTAGTGGTTTGTGTTTTAATGGAAAAGCAGGTGTTTAAAATTCCTTTGGTGCATCACCTTTGTTAGTTTTAGGATTTATTTTCTATACATCTTCTTAACCATATCTTTCTTGGCAAGATAGAGTATGGGTTTCATAGGTAGATCCTCTGCAATATGAATGCATGCACCTAAACAGAGGAATATGAACTCAACCTTCATCTCGGAGATTTTTCTTGATCTCAAGGTCACGCACACTTTGGGAAAATATCCATGTTATGCAATCACACTGATATTTTCAACCCATTGAGTTATAGACATTCAAGGGTGCTATGAACACGCATCAACAATAAATTTTATCATGGCTCTTGAAATCATTTCTGCATACCTTGACACATTGGATTGACTCATGATCACATATTTTAACCTCATTACATTAATTTATGTCTAACTACATAATCACTAGCTTATGGTCAACATGAAAGAGTTACAAAATAATTTTCATCAATGAGAAATCATATACAAACCATCATGCAGTCTATAACATCCTCAAATGAAAAAGCGTCTTTTTGAGGGTTCGCAATAATAGATACATTGATAAAATCTCATAAGACTTAACTATACCAAGTCATTAACACTTTCAATATTTCCAAGACACCATAGAATTCTTCTTTTGAGTATTCTAATATCATGACTGTCGGATATCTAGAGTACTTTGACATTGAAAAAACCTCATACTCAGATCAAAAATCCAACTATACAGACTTACCTCATAACCACTTGATTAATTTTCCAAAAGTAGACTTAGATATTTGAATCTCTATGAAAATATAGGGTTATACATGACGATAACTTGGAAATAAATGATAAACAAGTCTTTGAGACCTAACATACACTTATGACTGAGACCCTTGACCGTGAAGGATACACCTAAGAAAACTTTAATTACAAACTCAGACACCTACTAAACACAAGGACTTGAACCTCATGAAATAAATCACATCCCATACCTTATGACCCTTGAAGTTTCCCAAAGGCCTAATTTCTTAAATTTTTCATTTATTGGAGATTGGATGGAAGATAGATACATATGATGTTATTTAACTCTTTCTTCTTCAACCAAAGAAAATATGCTCCCTTCATTTGATTTAGGATTGTTGACTTTTTTTTCCATGTTAATAGCACTAGAACCATCTTTCTTAACTAGCTTTGACTCTCTAACTCTCTTTTTCTAAGAATCATATATCTTGACCTCATTTATGGGATGGAAATTTCTCTTGAACACTCCTCCATTTTCCCCATTAGTAGATTTAAACCCATTGGTAACTCTTGGGGTTTCATTTTTGAGACAAAATCTAGCAATGTGTCCTTGTTTATGAAAATTGAAAGACACAATATCATTCTTCTTCCTTCTTGAATCATACAAACTTAAGTTCCAACCACAATCCTTAACTTTATGGTCATACTCGCAACATGAATGAAATTCACCTTTGAAGAGACTATAATCATTCCTAGGATACCTTATTTTGTAATCTCTAACTCTATGAACAAAATTATGACAAAAATAGAAATAACCATTGAAATAAGCACCATACCTAGCATCATTTCATTTTCTAACAAGGTTAGACCTTTTTAAATCGGTCTTATTTGTCTCCTTCATGTCTGATTGAGAGATTAGACCAACTTATTCATCATTCTCCTTCTTTGTCATTGAAACAAACTCTCCAAAATCCCATTAAGAGTTTTATTACTATTTTCTAACTTCTCATACATCCCCAACCTACTATTTGCACTTTCAAAATCAGATTCTAGGAATTTAAATTGTTCTTCATACCTGTAAAAAGTTTCTTCTTAGACGTTTAGGTCCTTATACACACTCTCCACTTGAGATTCCAAACCCTTGATGGATTGACCATGCTCTATCTCAATGCACTTGATTTGACCTTGTAATCTATGAATCACTGACTCAGCAACCTCATACTTCATTCTTAATGCAATCTTAATATTTGAAGACTCACCCATTACTTGTCCTTCAAAAGGATCTCCTTCAAGTTGCTAAACCTACTTCTTAAGGACCTTCTCTGATACCAATTTTTGGAAGAACAAGAGACCAAAAGGGGGGTGAATCTTTATATTAAAACTTTATTCCATTTACCATTCATCATTCATTATCATATATACAACCATTTAATCATCCATAAACCATAAGTATGTTTACTTAAGCATTGAAACAACCATACACAAGAGAAAAGGAAAGAGACTATAAAAGAACACAAAATTTAAGTGGGAAAACCTCAAGGGGAAGAAAAACCATTAATATTTTCTTATATTACACAAGGAAAATTAATTTAGTTAAGCCTCAACTTCACAAGGAGCACTAACCCCTAGTTTAGTAGAGCACCAACCCCTAATTGATTGAAGCACTCACTCCACAAGGAGGTTAAAACCCCCTTAGATGATCAAGCACAAAATCAAACATCTGAAGATGAAGATATGTGATTTTTTTTCTGCCATAACTAATGTAAATCACAATTTCAGCTCACACACACACCTTTAAATCCTCATAATTCAACTCACTCAATCTTGGATGTTCATGCCTTGATTTGGATTGTATCTCTTGCACACATGTTCTCTATCCTTCCTCCATTTTTTTCCAACATCCTTAGCTTTGAATTCATACATTAGAAGCTCCTTTTCATTTTCGAAGAAAGTGAAAATGCGATAACACAAGGATCTGCATGATAACACGAACATCAAAAGATTTACACTTTGATAACGTGGTGATTCTCCATGAGGGATCAAGCATCAACCATGAAAATGTACATGAAAATATTAGAAGGGGAAAATATCATAAACCATCTCATAGATCTGAAAAATGGAAGGGGTAAAAATAGGGGGTGTTTTGTAACCCCCAGTGCATGCAATCATACCTCCGCAAGTGGAGAATTGGAGTTACATTCCTAGAATGGAATTAAATCCCATATGATGCACTGACACGTAAGGAATCTATCATAAACACTATGACACCTAGTCCTATGACCTCATGTAATTGATATTACTCTCCATGTGATGTGGAAAATGAGACACACCAACACCCCATTCATCGTAACTTAGGATGATGTGGCAATTCAAAATGAGAAATGGGTTGTGGAAAAAAATCATGATGAGGAACCCATGAACAAAAAATATCTCAAGCAATGGAGGAAAACCCAGTGGGAAAAACATTCACAACAATAAATTGAAAAAAAGCTATAATAATCTAGGAAATAAGACACAAATGCGTCCCCATAACTAAGGATCCTGATAAGGTACCCATGTACAAAAGGGAAATATCTCTGGAAGAAGAAGAAGAGAGGAGAAGAAAGAGACAAGAGGAATGCAAAAGAAGCCATGGATAGATCCAAACTTTGCAACTCTACAAATTCTCCAAGAATAGCGTAAATGATGTGGTCCTAGACCAATAGACTGGAAAAAAACCATCCTCACCGAACTATGTTCCTTCCCTTAAGAAGGATAGAAATTAAGTACTAGAAGTCTTCCCACTCAACAAAGAAAATTGAAGGTAGCAGTATGAAGAACTCTAAATCTTATCCACATAAGTGTGACATAGGTCTAGCAAAAGAGCACCAAGGAACCGAAGATAATTCCATGAGTGTCTAATTATCAAACTGAGAGATATGAACATCCACTAAAAGGATTTTCAAGTGAATTGAAGGAAATTCAAGAACCCCCACAACAAAAAGATAATCCACAAAAAAGGGTGGATAAATGATGGTCTCTAAAGAATTGGAAGTTATAAGATTCATAGAAGGGGAAATTATAATAAAGAAGATGAAGAAATCCTCCAAAACACTTGTAGAAGGATGAGAAACTCCCTCTATTAAATCAAAAGTAGGAACTACAAATATTTGAATAAGGTATGATAGATAATCATCCCAAGGAGGGGACTCAATAAACAAAAGAGCCATGTCCGATAAGTATGAATCATCACATGAAGGTAGAGGAGTGGAAAGGGCCTCACACACCAGAAGTGGAAAGGAGGAAGATTCAATGACTGTATCAGGATGATAATGGGACTACTCAATGTCTAATGGGAAGGAATGAGTTTCAACATATTCTAGAAAGGTGGGAAAAGGAGGATTTGAGTCCTCAGTAGCACTCTTTTCATCATTACTAAAAGCATAATCCTTGTCATTAGATGTGGAAACAAGTAATTTTTTTTAGTATAAATGTCCTCACATGAATCAGAAGAGGAGTCAGTTAGATCAACAAAAGCAACAACATCAGTATGTTAAGGGTATCCAGAGAAGGATGGAAAGATGCTCCAGATGGTGTGGGGAGTATCTGAGTCTTCCACATAAAGGTGGAAAGATATAGATTCATGTAACATCAATTGACCAACGACATGGTCACATGTGTCAAAATAGTCCTCAAGATGACAAGAATCGGTGGGTGTGGGAACTGGCCCATGTAGAAATGGAGTAAGGCCCTCATAAGCGAAGTAGTGTTCCATAGAAGCATGTTGTGATGTATAGTTCTCTCCCCCATGAAAATGTGATGGAGCATATAAATAGATCATGTAGTTTTCTCAAGTATGGAAAGAGAATTCTCTATTATGTGCAAGTAATAAGTGCAAGGTGCACAAGAAGAAAGGTGTGTGAATACAAGAAAGGTGGCAAGACATCAACTCAGTCGAGAATGTATCTACATGCAATACAAAACCCAAGAAAAATGATAGCCCCCCTGTTTTTGGCACTTTATAAGTAGTTCATGATTACAATATGATGTTTTTGTGTGATTTTGGATAGATTACCACTCACCTTATATTAGGAAACGAGTCATGAAAGAGTGAAGGCCACAATAATTCCTAGTTGGAAGCAAAGGAATAACACGAAATCAAGCACAAAAGGGTGTAAGCACAACAAGGGTACAAAAACTTCTCAATGTGACAGAAGGCATCTCACATAACAAAAAAAGGGCTCTCTTTCTGCAAGGTTGTGGTAGACGTGCTCACTAGTCAAAGGAAAAGAGGAGCACTATAAGGCAACGAGCCATAAAAGTGGTCTGAAATCCCATCACCCTATACATGGATCCCATATTATTATACCCCCTTACAATGAATAAATTTAATAGTTTTCCACTTTAATAAGGTTTGATTAATTTTTAAAAAGGATAAAAAAAGAAAAAAAAAATCAAAAACGGGTCATAAGGGATCCTAGGCATAAAGGGTGAGCTAAAGGGGTAGCTCTGTTAAGCTACTCAACAAGCTCATAGAAGATCTTGTGGTGAGTTAAGGGGGTGACTCGGGAAAGTTGGTTTAGTGAGTCAGGATGTGGAATGCGCCGAGTCAGGGCCTGGGGGATTTTGAGTCGAGGTTTGGTCAGAGCACCACAAACGGGAAATTTTAATGCACTAGGAGGTAGGTGAAATGGTTTTTGGGGTTACCATTAAACACGTCAGAGCACCGCTGGTGAGTTGACTTGGAGGACCACGTGGTGGAGAGTCATGTCGAGATGCTCAATATAGCAAATGAGTAGAACATTCCACGTGTTTGAAGATCCATATGGTGCACCGAGAAAGGGGTTTCTGGGTTACTAGTTGAGGGTCCGAGATGACAGAATGGGGTTTCGCCAAGTAAGCGTTGAGTGCATGTGAGTCACCACATGTAGAAGGTGAGTAGTGAAACTACTTAGGTAGGAGGGTGAAATGCTGGATTCTGGGAGCTAAGTTTGGTCAGAGGACACAATGATGAAATATTAAGGTAGATTAGGTGAGAATTAATGGTGGGCATGAGACACAATGCATATGGAGCATATCAAAACACCAATGGATAATTCGATGACATGAGCTTGAACCATTGCAGGTCAAATCAAAGCACATAAAAGCTAACATGGATGGATCAAAGGAGAAATGCATGAGCTACAGGTAGGGATGCACAACAATCAGATCTAATTCACAAGTGATGATGTCCAATCATAGTAGTAGAAAATAAAACTCAAATGCAAGGGAGACCAAACACTAGTGTCAAGCATGAGTACAGGAGCTGTAAAGAGGTTCAGTGTAAACCAAGGTCAACTCAAATGCACAACATGTAGGTTAAAGACTAGATGTAAAACCTGATGTAGAAAGCACACATGGTGAGTTGGAGCATTGCTTGAGGTAGAGGAGAGTCGAGCCAAAGGGGTGAGCTTGAGCTAGATCGGTTTCCATCTCGGCGATATGGGGCCGAGCTAGGCTAAAACAACATTTTCAACAAGACTGTTAAAAACCTCAAAATGTGCACCTTGAAAACCTGATTTGTAACCTGAAACAACAATAAACCTCCATAATACACATGCAAGGTTGGTAAACCCTGAAAAACCATGAATACATGATCTGAGCACCTCAAAAAATATTTTAAACCTAAAAATCATGAATGGATAGAAAGAGGAAAACAATAGACAGTGAGTAGCATGGATCCCAAAAACATGCACTTTGATACCATGATGAAGAATGCAAAAATGTGATAACACGAGGATCTATGGGATAACAAAAACATCGACCGAGTTGCACTTCAGCAGCGTGATGAGGTTCCATGAGAGAGTGAACATCAACCATGAAATTTTGAATCTAAATATTGGTAGAGGAAAATATCATACACCATATTAGTGATCTAAAAAAGGGAAGGGGTATAAATAGGGGGTGTTGTGTAACTCCCAGTTCATGCAATTGTACCTACTCAAGTAGAGAAGGGGAGTTACATTCACAGAATGGAAGTAACTCCCAACTGATGCACTAACACGTAACGAACCTATCATAACCCCTATGAAACCTATACCTATGACCTCACCAAAGTGAGATGACATGCCACATGATCTGGAATTTGAATTATACCAACACACACACTCAATCAGGTTACATTTTTCCCTCATAAAGAGCCAGTGCAAATTTTAATTCAAACTTCACTTTTATATGCCCTCCAACTCTTAAACATAAATAAGGTCAATCGTAAACCTGTAATTAGACCATTAAATCTTTAAAAAATTCCAACCCATTCATAAAACATTCATATTGGGCCCATGTAGGTTGGTCATGCCCAATTGTACCGAATAAGCACAAAACAATATCAAAACCACATCACCTGGATGAGCTAAAATCACAAACACCATAACCATGATTATTAAATCTCCCCAATTCACCACACATGTATAATATAACATAACAACACCATCCATGGTCATTAATTATCTTTCACCAATCATATTTATCATTACTTACTCAAGATGACTCATATCCTTCTCAAAATGGTTGTTTCCAAGAACCTTTCCTCACCTTTGGGCCTTAAGAAAACCCAAGAAAACCTCAACTTTGGCATGTAAAAACTCATTAGAATCCCCTATACCTGTAGATAACATCCATTCTTTCTAGAGATCATGAAACATCCATATGTGCAAACAACAACTTTCCTCCTCACCAAACTGAGCTTCCCAAAACGTAGTTTTGATAACTCAACTAGTTTGTACCCTTTCTTCCACTTTTAATACCTTTAAATTCCTTCAATAGGAACATAATTAATCCCTATTTACTCTCCAACAAATATAAAGCATAAAATAATATTATACATTCCTTATCTACCTCATTCTTTTAGCATGAACGATTATATCCTTAAAAAAAAAACCTTCTTCTTCACAAATTGAGCTGAATTACCTATCAAATCTCATCATCATGAGAAAATACATAAGCCATTCGAAATATGTATTAATATTATTTCCATAACATCTTACATTTCTTCCAACTCCAAGTGGAAGGTCTTCGATCAAGTACATCTCTGAAACTGCTCATTTAGCCTTTTAGGACTCAAGAGCCAAGCTTGAGCTCAACTTACTCCATCACCTAAAAAATCACTTCCAAGCTTAAAAAAATCATGGAACACACTTATAAATTATTTCTAATCACTCAAAAACCTTAAACAAGCATGAATAACTCATAACTATCACCTTACCTCATGAAGTCAGTTAAGACCCTACTTAACTAGACATCCTCCAAGTTTGACCTTACAATATCATGTCATAACTTATTCATCCCTTATCAAAAAATAAGTTTGATATACCACAAAAAATATCAAGGATCATAAAAAAACTTAAAACCAAGTCCCAACTCCACATGTAGCACCTGCAATTCCAGTTTTACCACAAGATGCTCTAAACTACCCCAGAACCTAGTCTTCATAAATGTGGCACACGTTTCCATTTATAAGCTCAAAAATGATATGAAACTATCATGGACATATATAAAAACTCCAGCAATAAAAAATGTAAATTTATTTATCACCTTCTTTGTAAAATGTTTCCACAACGTGAACTTATTTAAAAACAAGTATTTTCAGGTGTGGCCCACATATAGTTACATTATCTAATTTACCATTATGGAAATATGGAGGAGTTCTATAAAACCTAAAATCATTAATTTTTTAAAATAAATCAATACAGGCTCAATATACCTCTTTTTCTCCAAGTCAGTTTTAGCTAGGGTTTCAAAGCAACTTATCTTCTTATCGATCATTCATAAAAACGTGATGATGAAACAACCTCATTATTTTTTCTAAACCTGATTAGTTCCATGGAAAACATCCTTGAAATTATTTGAGTCCCGTGTAAAAAAATAGAATCCAAAATGAGCATCATAAGATCAACATTTACCTCAAAAACACACTCTAGAAACCCTCTATTTTACAAAACTGACATATCTTGTAATTCCTTCTTTATAATGACTTGAAACTTGTCATGAAGCATCATGAAAACATCTTCTCAATTTACATACTCACATTTTAGCTCAAATATTCTTGGAACACTCTATCCATTAATACTTACCTATGTTATCTTACATATTCTTCACCTTGCTTCCACAGGACCTCAAACATGCACTAAACCTTTGAGTACTTACATGAAAATCCTGATACACTCCATCTACACTTCCAAAATGTTGAAACCATGATCCACCATGATTTATTAGCATAGAAACTCATACCTCCGTACCATTCTACATACTCCATGACTAGGAATAGACGTGAAATGACTTGACTCAACCATGAAAAACCATGAACTGACCTTTCTACATAAAGAATCATGAACACTCTTAACATATCATATGGACCATGAATGAGCTCATGAAAACCTTAAAATCACTTGGGAGGACTCAAACCATGACTTATCTCACTAGACCATGCACCTAGACCTCATAGAACATCACCAAACTTGGTCACTACCAATCAACCTTAATGTTTTACCTTGATTGACACCTCATGTAGACCCGCATGACCTTATGAAACTCTTTTCCATCAATGGACTTGACATCAATATTAACATACAATCATCAACAGGTTATCTAGAATTTTTTTATGATGTTGATAAAAATGGCATTATTAGTGCAATTGGGTACTACATAAGTAAGGATTGTGATGAACAATTTGCATTAGAAGTCATGTTTGTGCACTTTGATAAATTTTTGGAAAAACTTTTATCAAATTTTACAAATGAAATATGCAATGAATTTAATCCTCATAAGTTAACATTTGTTTTTGTTGAATCAAACATGACCTATAAGAACTTGACATATTTAAAATTCATTGAAAATCATGGAGTGCTTCAAAGGGTTAACATAGCCTTAATTTTTTAGGATGATTTAATCTAACTTGAATTAAATTTTATTTCAGAGTAACAACTGTAAAAAATCATATTCATGTGATAAAATACAGTGATGTCCAAGCAATAATCATTCGACAATGTAAAACCCTAAGTAAATGAGAGGGGTGAGTATTTAGTTGATTCCATGTAATAAGGGAGCGATTTGTAATATGTATCTATTGGAACAAGCTGGGAATGGTGTCACAAAGGTTTAATGAGAGTTCATAACCCTAGGAATGTACAAAAATGAAGTTCCCATAACATATGAGCATCCTAAGTGCTAGTGACTATTTTTGGTGTCTGTCTCTAATTAGATTCTTGGATTCTGGTCTTTTCAGGGTTGGAAGATCTTCACTTCTATTCACTCTTTTTCTCTCTAATTTCACTATTTGAGCTTTGATCACACTTGTAACCTACAAAACAAATGTCTAACTACACATGTCCATAAACCACATCCAATTTAATAAAAAAGGATGCAAAATGTGGAGTCAGATTGACCCCGGTGGTCACCCAAAGAGTGAAATTATGACCGAGTGCTACACTACATCTCATATTCCATGTAGTTATTTGTGTGTGTTTGTTTCATGCCCTAGGTTTCCTTATGTAAGTTGCACGATGATATCAGGATAAATCTAGATTGTTCCACGTATGTAAAATGTGTGTGATGTAATAGATTGAAATCCCCTCCTATGTTTTGTATGCAAACCAATACAACCCTTTTCCCTAGTAAGAATTTGTTAGATGTATCATTGTTAGTACGCTTGTGCATTTTTTCAAGCTTAGGTGGTGATAGATAATGATTATAGTGCTTGGCTCTTGATTTAGAAGAAGTAACTAAATATATATATATATATATATATATATATATATATATATATATATATATATATATATATATATATATATATAAATATATATATATGATTCCCTTGTTTGAACTTCATAATTGACAACTAAAAGGCCAAACCAAATTATTAAAGGTGACCAAGAAGAAAAAATGACCCAAAAGAGTAATAACAAGGAAGAGAGAGACAAGGGCACTCAGGAGGGATAGGAATGCTTGGGTGCTTCTGTCCTAACTGAGCACTAGTGTCTGAGGCCATAAAAGATAAATCTGTAAAGTGATGAAAAATATGTAAGATGTATAAAAATAGTAAAGTTTAAGAAATAAAGAAATACAAATGACAAAGGGTGTTTTCAACCACTATTTTTCTTATTTAGGAATCATGTATACTTTAGTATTATTTAGGACCTATAAATGTACCCAAGTGATTATATTTTGTGTCTAAATTTTGCCCCACTTTGTTTTGTTCAATGAATACTTGATAGCATAAAGTAGATAGAAATTTTTTACCTTGTAAACTAAAGAGAAGTGTAGCAGATAGTGAGCCAAGTGGACATGTAGCCATGTGAAGTGTGGAAACTAGGAAAAGGAGGTAGACCCTAGGGGTGATATTTATATGTAGTAGTGTGTAGCTGGAGCTTGTTATTTTTTATTTGATTTGATTCTTATTTCTTGTAAGGATGAACCTTTAAAATAGTAGTCAAAGTCTCATATGTGAAAAATCAAAGTAATATGTGTATAAGTAAGTAAAAATTATGTAAGAGTAGTAGCAAAGGAAAGTGTGCACCTGATGTATAAGAGAATATAGGATATACTTTGGTCATGTTTTCTTTGGAGATGTTTCCGTATGAGGTGATATTTTTGGGTGACCTCACACCAAAGATGAGTTTTTTAGGCGATCTCATGCCAAGAGTAAGCTTTTTGGGTGATCTCATGTCAAGAGAAGAGTGTTGGGGAGAGATATTTTTTACTCTTCTTTCATGATGCTTCTCAAATGATAAGTTCCACTAGAGATTGGCACATCCCAATTTGTAACTAATATGTAACTAAATTATAGCCGCTTAAGTGAATTTTGTAACTGAAGGCGAGTTCTTGATACTGTAGATCCATATTAGAACCTACTGAACTGAGAAACTATCTATTTTTTCCCCCATGACACAAGCACCCACCATTCTTGTCTGATACTGGTTGCTAGTTTTTTCTTTGTTTTTGTGATCCAAGTCTAATTTTTTTCCACTCTATGACTGTGTGCCTTTTCCAATTCTATATGGTGTTTTTCTGTTCTGTTATGGAGATTTGAGCTACGGGAAGGGTGATTTTTTCAGCCAATAGTTTCTCCCACTTATTTGGGGTACATGTGATGAATGTAGAAGAATGTGGCCTGAATGATAGGACCTATAAATGGTATGCATATCATGGATTAGATACTAGCAGGGGGTAGTGGATTTCTATGGTAGAAACCAACACACATGGAAACAAGATAGACTAGAAACAAGTGTTAGTGTAAATGATATATCAAGCAATAGATTACAATGTAACAAGAAATAGTGAATACAAGAGGGACCGCAAAAATCATGTTGCATACATGGGACATTTCTCACAATCTCACAAGCCAATCAGAGCTGAATCATTCATAATTAAACAATGATCAAGCATGGCATATGGCATATCCCACAAAAAATAGCAAACAATAGAAATCAAGAAGTGAAAGATAACTATGTTTGTATAGTATCCTACGAGGAAAATTCTACACATGAAGTACCCATTATCATGTTAGAAATATAAGTAGTATGTCAAAGTATTTATAGATCATCGAAAATTAAATCATGGTGACAAGAAGTAGTAAATATTGTAATGATAGGACTTCTGATGTGTAGTAAGAGAGTAACAAATATGGTTGCCCCCCGGAGCCTCGGTGGGACTGGTAAATAATAGTGTCAATCATCATGAATCATTTAAGAATATGTAAAATTCATGCATTCACCTCAAGCTACCAAGTGAACGGGCATGTGTGAATAGAAAAAGATAATGACATACTAAGTATCCAACTAGCATTAGAAACAAAGCGCAACATGTCTAAATAGTATAAGATAACAATAATAAATACAACCAAGATGTGGATATTATGTGTGAAAGAAATGATGTTCTGTGATATGCAAGATGTGTAAATGAGGGGAGATGTGTTTCCCCCCAGCCGATGTGTGTGATGTGAGGTTCATTTAGGAATTGTTCCATCAACAGTCAAGTATTAACCATAGAAAAAGAGTGCATCATCGAGTAGCAAGGTAGGGAATGTAGTAGCAACCATGTGTTGTATATATCTGAAGAAGTAATGATATGAGAAGAAATTGATGAGGGGGAGTTTTTATGCCTCCCAAGTGTGTAAATCAATAGTTGTTGGAAAATAGATATGATCATTATGAGAAAGGATAACCAGAGTATGTGTAGTTAAAGAAGGATGTATACCATGTATAAAGTAGTATGTGTAATAAGGATCCATAAGTAACCATGAGGATAAAAGTGTGTATGGAGTGAGATAGGAGTGGAAAGAGAAGACATAAGCATAAATAGATGTACAGCAAGATATGCTTATAGTGTATATAAGATAAAGTGCTTCTAGAAATATTGACTTGAAGTGCAAAGAAAAATTAAGGTATAGATGTGTATGTGAGTAGTATGGATAGGTAACTGCTGATTAGAAAAATTGACTATGGGGGGAAGTTTGATGACCCCCAAGTGTTCGAGTGATGGAGATCGATGTGATGATGTGAGAGAAACCATGCCATGGTGATGGATGTCAAAATGTGTCCTAGTCAGTGACATATGCATTATCTAGATCAAAAGGAGGAATTATAAGTTTAATTGTAGGAAGCTGGTGAGGGATGTCATTTTACGGCAAGGGAATTGGTTGTTTTTACTTTGATGGGGATTTTTTAGTGATTCTTACATTACTTGAGAAGGAAAATGAGTGAATATTTTGTGATGCTCCCTAGACATATAAGGATCATCTTTGGGAACCCATTGACGTTTATTGATTGGACATGATCGTGTAGAATAATTTTGTGTAGTAAATGAAATAAACTCTTGATGCTCAAGTTTTCTAATTCTTTATTCTAAATCAAAGCAATCATTGTCACAATGTCCATTAATTATATGATAATTTCAAAATAAGTGGCCTTTGTATTTTATAAGATGATAAGGAGGGTAGTAATGAGTAGGTTGTAAGGTGATTAAATGGTGATTCAGGATCTCAGAGAGAATATCATGTTGGCTAGCATTAAAATCAAACTTGATAGGTGCTTGTTGTGGTAAGACCTTGAAGTCACTTGTATGATCACATGTGGTAGGCATGGTGTTGGTCCTCAAATCTCCACCCCCTAGTGGCCTGATAGTAATTCTCTTAGGAAGGGGGAAATGCTTTGATGGTGGTAGATCATGTGGTATGTTGTTTTGTATCTAGGGAGGGGTATGTCACTTTCCTTGGGATGATTGAGGGGCACGTATAAAGGGGATGTGTTACTCCTAATTTTGGTCCTTCCTTGAACTAGGGTGAGATGACCAGTGGGGTAACCTAAATGTAGAGAGGGAGATATGGTATTTTCTCCCTCGATCTGTCAAATGATGGATTAATATGGGATAAACATAGCCGTGGACACACCACTCACTCTCATGAGTTGTCACAAAAGAAGTTGCGTATGCTTACATTATTAGACACAAGTTACTATAGATAGTAGAATTTGATTTCTCTTACATTCTCTAGATGGTAAAATTACAACTAAGGGGTGATCGTGATGATATTGATAGAATGAGTAGTAAAATAAATGAATGGAATTTAGTATGGTGTGGGATAAATTATGTATTTTTAAAAGAGTGGAGGTTATAGGATGACATACTTTTTATAACCAAGAATTTAACACTTGGAGCATCCTGTAATTCTTGAAAGTACAAAAAATTAGATTAAGTAGTGAAAGTTTCTACAAAGAAAGATTTGTATTCGTTAATACTAAACATATGAAATTTTTTGACACAATCTCTAAATTACTCGACATAAAAGCTTGTGTAAGCATTATAAGTTATTATTTACTACTTTTACTCTCGTACACCCAAGATACACTCAAAGGATAACAAAAATCACTTTGAAAAAATGGCTACACTAAGGATTTTACAATTATGTCCAATATTGCAGAGTAATTACTCATAGGACAATATAAAACTAATGACCAAAGCATAACGATTGAGGACTTATCTAGTGTACAATAAAAAGAAGAAAAAAACACAAGACTGTAGCAGAAAATATAACTCATTAATCAAAAATTCAACATATAGAGCCTAGAAGAAAAATATTAAACTCAAAAGTGGACATATCTCATTCGGATCTTGAATTTCTTAACAAGGAAGCATAAATCAAATGCTCTCACCAGTTTGTTAATGACTGTAAATTGCAACCACCTTGACATAGAAGTTTGGGAAACCAAAATTAGTATGAATTTAACAAATGAAACATGTAGTATTTAACAATTTAATCTCTTGACCTTTTTCAGAAATAGAGAAATTAAACCCCCTTTGATATGAGTAAAAAAACCCCATATTTGTACAAATTTGGTGTGTTTTTAAAATTCGATTTTTTTCTCCCAAAATAGTAAGTGAATCTCTTCCTTGTTCTAACTGAAATAAATTTAATCAAATTAGGGATCTACTTTGTCTAACTAAAAATATATGATTTTCTGTTAGTATTTTGGGATCAATTCCATGCCTTTTCTGCCACATGCTAGTCTCTTATTGACTACGGATTCGAGCTACTGCCAGGTGTAAAAATAGTTAGTTAATATTGTCAGGTGTGCTTGTATCATTTTTCTCTTTTTATACTACCAAATTCCATCAATTTTTTAATCAAATGATTTCAAATTGAAGGGCTTGAAGAGAACTTTCCAACGAGACCAATTTTTCTTAATTTGAAGTTGTGGGGTAAAATTTATGGCCATTTGAATTTTTACATGTCGGGATGAACATGAGAGTGATAGGTGATACCATTTTATTGGCTATGGGAAATATCTTTGTCTAATTTTCTTCTTCCCTTTTCTTTTCTTTTTTTACTAAGTGAGATCCAATAATAAAATTCCACATTCATTTGGCTTCTCAAACTATTATTTTACTTGACTGATTTCTGTGAAACACGAGCCAATCACAAAAATCAACACTCCTCACACTGTCAGAATGTTTGATAACCTTGAATGACCCTAGTGAAATGTGGGCCAATGAAAAAGCTCCACGCTTAATTTTTAATTCAAATTCATTTACAAAATCCTTATTACAGTATGAAGCATAAACCAATGTGAAATATTCATGCTACTAAAAATGTCAGTCTTGTCAGAGTGTGAAGCATAAACCAATGAGAAAGATCCACACTACTGGAAATGTTAGTCTTGTGAGAGTGTGAAGCATAAACGAATGAGAAATCTCCATGCTAATTTGGATATCACAATGTTGGTAACTCTTGATTTCATGTTTTCCTTTCATTGGTTGTGGGGTCAGGCCTTCACATTTCATACTTCTATCTAGATGGACTTTATTTTTGGTTCTGCAAAAATGATGCCATGTATAGTACCCTAACTGGAAAGACCACCCGGAACTGAGGACTTATGAAACTTGGTTCATTACATGGACTTGAGGTCCTCTGGATCCCATTTTCTCACACTGCACTGGAATGGTGACACATGTCCACTGTTAGCCATTTATCTTACCACGATGACTTTCTTTTCCTTGCCGTAGACCTGAAGCCTTTTGAAAATTGGTACATTCTAAGGACTTGAAGTCCACAAAACCTGAATGACTTAAAGAGGCACGGAATCCCAACATGTGTCCTCTGCTTTATAGGCATTTGAATTTCTTTATAGTGCAGATCTTTGACGTCCATTTGAACATCCAAGGATTTTTTAAATGGCTATGTCCACTTTAAATAATTTATCCCCTCTTGCATTTTTATTCCTCGTGGTTGAATTCCATGCTTTTGGGCCTTTGGAGATTTGGATTTTCAAATAAAATGATTCATTCAGTTTTGATTTCAGGTTTATATGTTCTTTATGAAAGATGTAAACATATCCCAATCACCCACAAGTCTGAAGCTTTTATAATTTGATCAACCAGTCCATTAACTAATTCCGCTGAATCTTTTCTTTTTATTTTGATAAGGCACAAAATTTCTTACAAATCGATAATTATTCCTCACTCAGATTAAAATTTCAAGCACGAGGACAAATATAAAGCACACATACCAGTTACATCTTCATATATTATAGAAAAAGACCAACTCGATCTAAGGGACTAGATTGAGCACCAACAGTTGCTCATGCTCGCAGATGGGCACCCCCTATGGGTGCCACAATAACAAAACAAAGACTAGATGCCTAATCCATTTGGTAAGGATTTGGGGAGACAAAACAAATAAGGATTTTTGAAAAGATACATTTCATTCATCCCAAAATACTACCATATCTCGAAACCTAGTCACTATAAACTAGTGCAAAAAAAGGGAAACAACAACACAAATAAAATAAAAAACAACGCAATAAAACTACACACTGTATAATGATTATACCTAACCTTCTGGCTTAGTCCAATAAATGTTTGAGATTCCTATTGTTCTTGGAAAACTCCAGTAAATGTCCTTCCAGGTCTTTCAGAAGTAAAGTATGTTCGTTAATCTTTATATCAATAGAATATGGTCCCATCCATAGGGCATCAAATTTCTAGGTTTTCCCCTTTCTTCATGTTTGTTTTCCCATAATAGAACTAAGTAGTTGACACTGAAAACTCTTGGAGTGACCTTCTTGTCAAAAATTGTCTTCATTTTTTCTTTAAACTTTACATGTTTTTGATGGGACTCTCTTCTTTCCTCATGCAATGCCATAATTTGATTGATCCTTGTCTCATATGGAATTACTTCTTCTCCATCTTCAAATTTTTGCATGAAATGATACGCGGAAAGTTGTAAATACAATGGAAACAGAGCTTAAATTTCATAAAATAACTCAAAATGGATATTTCCAGTACACCTCTTGGTGTTAACTTTGTCTTCCTATACTGAAAAATTGATTTTTTCACCCCATTTGTTTTTATTTGTCTCTAGTGTCCTTCTGAGGATATTTAGAGGGTTCTTATTGTTGTATTCTACTTGTCCATTTCCTTCAGGATTATAATTTGATGAATAAGAAAAATTTATTCGATACTCTTGGGACATTGTCACCAATGGTTTAGCTCTAAAAATCATGGCATTGTCAGCAACTATCTTGGTAGGAACCCCAAATATACAAATTATGTTATTGATAATATAATTCATGAGTACATGATGAGTTTCCTTCCACATAGAAAAGGATTCAACCCATTTAGTAAAATAATCAGTGGCTACCAATATCCACTTATGACCAGCGCTTGAAGGATCTAATATTTCACCAATAAAATCCAATCCCCATTGTTTGAATGGATCTTCTACTGACATAGGCTGTAGGGGTAGGGCCCTAGAGGCTTTCAATATTCTATAATTTTTTTGACAAATCTCACATTTTCGAATCAACAAGGAAACATATTTGAAAAATGAAGGCCACTAATATCCAATCCTTAAAAAAATTGAGCTGTAAATCTACCAAAAAAATGGCCTCCACGCACTCTCCCGTGAAATTATGCAATTAGTTTAGTTTCTTCTTCTTCAGTTATACATCTTAAAAAAACTCCTTCTAGATTCTTCCAAGCTAGTCCATGATAAGTCAAAATATACTATTGGGAAACTAGCTTGAGTGTCCTCCTTTGATTCTTTTCTAAGTGTGTATGAAAATTCAAGTTCATCAAGTAATATACTATATCTTCATACCAAACTGAAGTGCTCACCTTTCCATGAAGGTGTGGCCCATCTTCTTCGATATTATGTATCTCAACCACCTAAATATTTCTCTATGCCATCAACCTTGCCAAGCCCAATCCTCAAACTAGTTTGGTGGTTTGAATATCCATGTCATATTCTTGCAACTTGTTGACCTAAAGGCATCTTTTACAGGAAATTTCCATTTGAGAAAAAAAATTCTTTTACCATTGTGTGGGGTATAAAAGATATAACTTTAGAGCTCAGAATATAGGGTCTAAAAATTTTAGTGGCCTTTACCAAATCAAAAGATTTATTTTCCATGATGGAGTATTTCATCTCTGGTCCTTATTGTTAGGTTGTGGAACCTATTTTCATGTGTGAAAGTTTTGAAGACTATACACTAAGAATATTGTACACTTTCCACAATTGTCTCACTGGAATTTTTGACCTAAAGACATGTCTGATATACTAGGAAATGTGCTTTTTCTCATATGGGTGGGATTTTTGACCCATAGGTTTACAGGATAATTTTTTCCCATGGTTTTGATACCCATGGTTTTTTAAAAATGATTAAGAAGTTGTCTACTTATGAGGTTTCATGCATATCATAGGGATGATGTAACATTGCAGATGTGTATGAATTTGGGTGTGAATTATGTAGAGTTTGTTGAGCATAGCTCCAAATAGATATGGGTATTGTATTGAGAGAGATGTGGCTTGTAATAAAATCTGAGCAAGTGATTCTTGGTGGAAGTATCCCAAATTGGGTGAACCACGTTAAATATTGTCTCTTTGTGTTGTGTTGTTTTTATTTTGCACTTTTATTTCATATCTATAATATTTACTACGTATTAGTTTTTACTGTTGCAATTTTGTGAGTGACTCACCCACCAATTTTATCCCTTATTTCCTAACACTTTTAAAGATTTACTAAAAAATGCAATGGGCTTTTCATGTCCCTCATATTTCTGTCGTAACACAGAAGCAATTCTATTCTCTAGGATAAAATAAAACATTTGAAATGCTTTCTTGTAATCAAGATTAGTTCATATGGGGGAAGTCTTAAGTGTCTCCTTTATTCCTGTAAATTATTTAATAGTCCCTTCTTTCCACTTAATGACTAGATCCATTTTCATCATACTTGTGATGGGAATAGTAATCTAAAAAAATTTGGAGATAAACCTCCTTACAAATTTTACCTGTCCAAGAAAGGATTGGATACCCTTTTTAGACATAGGAATATGGACTTTATAAATATCCTCCACCCTTTCAAGATCTATCATAACTTCTTCCTGAGACACTATATGTCCCAATAATTTTTCCTTCTACATAGAAAATTGATATTTCTTAATATTTAATGAAATCCCATACTCTCTGCATCTGGTTAATACCTTCTCAAAGTGTCCCAAATGGTCATCTATTTTCTTGTAGAAAATACTAATATCATCTTGATACATTGTTATGAAACTAAAAAAGGTCATATCCATGGCTCTTTGGAATGTGGCACCAGCATTCATTAGTCTAAAAGGTATCCTAACATAGACATATGTTACCCAAGGGGTAGTTAAAAAAGTTTTGAACTGTTTTGATTGTTTCACCATAACTTAGTTATACCCTAAGAATCCATCTAATGTAGATAGTAACTCATATCCTGTTACGCATTGTAGCATATTTTCCATATTAGGTAGTGGGTTATTATCTTTAAGCGATGATTTGTTTAGATTCCTAAAATCCACACAAAGTCTTATGTCCCCATTTTTCTTTATGACTAGCACTAATTATGCCACCCATAAAGAGTATCTAGTGGGTTGTATTATCCCACCATCTCACAGTTTAGTCATTTCCTCTTGTATTTTGGTTGTAAGGAGGGGGTTATAATGCCTTTGATTTTTTCTAAATGGATTGGAGTAAGGCTCCAATGGTATCTCATGTTGAAATAGGTCTTCTTTGTAAGCATTCATTTCTGAATAAGACCATTCCAGAAAATCCTGATACTTTTTGCACAACTTGGTATAATCCTATTTTTATTTTTTTCTCATGCTTCATCCCAACCAAACCTTTCTATAATTTTGATAAGTTCCCAAGTTTTGTTATTCAACATCCCTATATGTAAAGATAGTTTTTTTTTATGACCCTGTCAGTATCATCAAAATTTGATTCGACACTAACCAGTCCTCTAGGGATAATATTTATTTTAATTGTATTATTTATTTCCCAAAGAGGGTTTATTTTCCATCACATAATACAAAAATTGTCCCAAGATCAATGATTTGAGTTATGAATTCACCTTTCTAATTTATGAATCTTTGAATCTAAGCATCATCTTCAAAAACCTACCAATGTTGAATATTATCAGGGACTGATGGTCTGACCAATACCTCTACTTCATAGTTGCAATAAGAAGATACAAATTCATTGTCATACTGGGATGCCATAATAGCTAGCTTGTTATTTGTTGCATTCTTATTTCTCTCATGATAAAATATATTGAAATAATAAAACATTTCTATGATATCCTAGACTGTGGGCTTGTATTGTCTCAACTTTTCATTCTTAGTTGCATTTTCTTTTCTTACCTGTTTTACAACTAATTTAGAGTCACCTTTGACAATGAGATATTTAATCCCATGCTTCCATGCAATTCTTATACTAAGGAACAATACCTCATATTCAACAACGTTGTTGGTACATTGCAACATCAATTTGAAAGAGAAATTGAAAGAACCCTAACTTTGAGAAGTTAGAACCACTCCAACTCCATTTCCAACATTGGAACACTATCCATCAAAATTCATGGTCCAAGGGAAACTAACATATTCAAGGTGTGTATTAACATCCATACAATGATCTTCAGAATCTGCACATCCTATGAAGTTTCCCAAATATGTATTAAAAAACAATACTTCATAAGAGCCATTCCTAGGAATCCGTAATAAGATGGAGCATTTTTCCCTTTTCACTTCCATGCAATTTGACTAGTTTCCCTTCCAATGGTATATCGGTGAATGACATATCCATATGAAAACTTCCTATCACACTAGGAGCACATTTTCTTGATAGAAAAAAACCTAATTTAGTATAGTAATAAGCTATAACCATATTCATAATTAAATATTTGCCAGGGTAGGCAGTAAGTTGCACTACTAGACCTCTGACATGCGCAACAACATGTAACTAAGCCCTTGGAATCTATTGGATATCAATTTCCCAAAGGTTTTATGTTTATTTTAATTTCTAATGCAATTCCATAAACCTATAAAGGCATGATAATTACACAAAGCTTCCTCATCAAACATACCATTGTGGAGATTAACTCATTAACAAATTAAAGTAGTAAGAAAGGATCTATCATCCGGCCTTGTGATTCAATGAATGTAAGGTTAACCGAATATACTTCAGGGTTTGCCCTCAGTAGTCTCCAATCCGTTAATACTTCAAGTTTTAGATATATAGTAGGGAACCCACCCCATTTGTTCATCCCTTCAGTTTAACAACTCAACATCCCCTTTCAAAACGCCCAACTATTCCAAATTCCCTTTTTCCTATGCTTACGAATGGAATAATATTCCAAAATGGATAGTGATCTTTATTTGATTCAAAATTTGGGCCTTGTCACATTTTGCATATTTGGGTAGGGATGTATTAATGGAAAGGGTGGTGATATTTTATTATGGGATGTTATCCCTTATTCCTTGGGTGGATGAAAAATTACTTGGTTTGAGTAAGTTAATAACATAACCTTTATCAGGCACACTTCTTTTGGGGACCCATCTTTGGGGATGTTGGTCAAGAGGGGAATTTTTGGTTTAGGAGCATGGATAGGTACTTTGAATTATTTTTTCTAAAGGTTATACTCCTTTTCTTGAGCAACAACATCATTCATTAATAACTTACAATCCTCTTTATAAGGGATTCGAACATCATACTTTTTAATCATTAAAGCTCGTAAATGCTCAAAATCATGATTTGGAAGCTCAAATGATTGATCCATATATATAAACATTAAATTTAGAAGGGATGGAGGATACCTGATTTGTGAAATCAAAAAATTCATCCATGGTTCTGGCATATAGAAGATCAGTTGAAGTGGGCTCCTGTATAGTGGTGAAACTTTTCGGTATATTCTAAGCATGCATATGTCACCACAAACCCACATTCATCAATTTACAAACATCCATCATCTCTACCAAGTTTCTCTGATTTCTAGGAGTGGGAAACAGGAGCCTCAAAGTGGGGCTTGACTATTGCTTTGGTTTTCTAAGTTTGGATCCAAGGGCAAGGCGGCCTAAGAGCCAGTTTACCAGCTTGAATAAGACAATTTTTGGCTCTAATGGCATTGCTATAAGCCATAGGGATTGTTGTGCCTCCCATGGACTGAATTAACATAGAAATATCAGAATTCAAAGCTTTAAGGTAATATAGAAAAGCACCTCCTCCTGTTGGCCTGACTTGCCACTGGAATCTATCCCAAGACCTTTGAAATCTGAAGTTGAAGTCAGTCAGCTGCTCGTTGGGGGCTCTCTTGATAGTTGTCAACTGCTCCAAAAGAGACAAGTTGTCTCCCTTCTCTCCAAATTACTCATGAAGTGCAATGCACAGTTGATTACAGTTTGTAATACAACCAGCCCCAAGGCTCCTAAATCATTGCAATGCTTTACCTTTGAATGAAGATGCCAGTAATTTGACAGCCACTTGCATTTCATCGATTTCATGGATTGCACAAAGGTTAGCAATATCTTTAACATGATCACCTGGAGTATTCTGATTTTCCCCAGTGAAGTAAGGAATGTTCTTCAAGGCTGCAATAAGAACTGGGTGTTGTGCATTGAGAGCAAGTGGTCTATTACCTGTGAAGTTGACGTAGGGGTTGTTCTGAGCCATTCTGATTGGTCTAAAAACCCTTTTATATTGAAAGAAAGGCCTGTCAGGTGGAGGAGTTGAGAGAGTTCTGTTTGGTGGAGATGGATACCTTTGAATCGTTCTTCCTCTTTGCCTTCTTCTCGGAGATAACTGTAGGTATTCAAACAACACTTCTTCTTCTCTGACTCTTGACCTTATGGTGATTCTTCTCATGAGTTTTCAGGCCTACACTGCTGAAACTAGTTGATTCTTCCCCTTGGAGTCGCTAGATATGCAAATAATAGCTCTTATAAGCAAGAAAACTGCAGCAAATGCATATCAACTTTACTGCAATAAAAATGAGACCTTTAGTGTCCCACCGGGTGTGCCAAAACTGTTGTTGCAAACTCACAGCACCCCTGGATGCGGATCAGGCTTCTAGGTTGATGTTCAGGCATCCAGTGTGATTGCACAACATGGAATCCTTTCTCCAAGTGTGGGACTTGTAAAGACGAGAAAAGGATTCTCCAGAGAAGGCTAGTTCCTATTCCTCTGTTCAGATGCACACAAAAATGTAGAGGGTTTACTAAAACCTAATCTAACTTGTCAAGGAGACAGGGTGAGAAAATGCATAGAATAAACCTAAACTACAGAGGGGATGCACCAAGCAATGTAGACACTTGTTTTGCAAATCTAACACAGACCAAATAGATGCAATACAACACTATGCACAGGTACCAAACTGCAATAAGAGAATCAAAATACAGCAATGAATACATGAGAGGGTTGAGAATCAATCACAAACATATATATATTGCTCAATAGTCGATACAGTACATTACAGTGGCCAAGAGGCAAAACTGGCATTACAATCCATATGGGAGGTTTGAAAGCTCCAAAAATTCTCTTGCAAGCAGGGAAGAAGGGAGGATGCAAAACAAGAATGTCCGACCTATTAAAGGAGCTCCTCTTTATAATATATACTAAGAATGAGAGAAGGAAGAGAGAGGAAAATCGAATCTACCACAACCACTTCTAGATACATTTAAAATCATCTCATTATGATAGAAGCGGTGGCTTCTGGCAAAACGGCGAGCTGTCTAACAGGAGCGGCGAGCTGTCTGCTGCATTAAAGTTGGTTGTTGAAGCATTACTTCTGTCTATCACCACGCGTCAGAGACGTTTTCTTAATTTTCCTCCCTCCAAACTGCACCAAAATGCAAGATTGACCCCAGAATCATGTAGAGAATTTCAAAGCTTTCCGTTGATATAAAGAACGTGCAAATCCGAGCTCTGGATCGAAAGATATGAAGGTCTGAAGATTTAGGGCACAAAACAGGCGAAAACAGATTTTTAAATTTCTTTTCCCGCGTTCTGCCATCTGGACGACACGTGGCAGGCTCTGGTTCACTGAGCAATTCCCTCTCTCCACCTTTTCATGGGATTTTCTTGTGGACCTCTTAAAATTAGACACGTGGCACTATTTCATTGGTTCGGATCAATGCTCGAAAACTCGCCCCTTTGACTTTTTGGACATTTTCCTTGGTGACACGTGTCATGCTGTGATTCGTCCACGGGCCTGCCGGATTTTCACGTCCACCGCATCCTTTTTTCCTAGATGTCCCAAACTGTCTGTGACAAATTCTTCTGATTCACCTGAAATGGTCTTCCACGTCCCCTTTCTGCCAGTGACACGTGGCGTTATCTGATTGGCTTTCGACTCCTTCAGCTATCCGCGTCCCACGCGTCCCTTTGTCCCACTTGTCCTTGTGCTAAAATTTTCTGTTTCAGGTGAACCGGCTGGTTCGCGTCCTCTGTGCATTCACGGCCTAGATGTCCCAGTGTGAAAGTTTCCTGTTTCGACCGAACCGCCAGTTTTGGGTCTTTCCGCGTACTCGTGTCCCGCTTGCTCTTGGTGAAGGACTTGGACAAATTTTCTTCTTCTTTCTTTCCTTCGGCCGATTCGGGCATTTCGCGTCCATTGTCCCAGATGTCCCTTTGCTGTTTGGGCCACCTGTAGGATTTTCGGCCGAACCGCGCCTTGGTGTCCCGCATTTCCCAAATATTTCTAGGACAAGGACTTAGCCGATTTTCACAATTTTTTTTTTGTTCCAAGCTTATTTTCTGTAACTTCTCGCATTCTCTCAGAGCTCGTTCTTTTTCAGCCTGGGACTTGGGAATCCTAATGTATGTTATCAATTCAACCCTGGGGGGGTGAAAATGGATAACAGAGCCCTCGATGGAGGTTGTGTCATATTATTAGGTGGAGGTGTTTCAAAAGGAGGGTTGAAATGATTGGGAACTAGGGGTCTTAGAGGTAGAGGATTATGATCCACAAAATGGAAATCTTTCAGAGACTTAGTTTCACAAAATAATTTAATCTCAGGATTCAAAAAATAATGGAGATGAAGAATACCTTTGTTACTTTCCGATGTTGAACCTTCTTAAAATAATGAATAAACTTTTTCTTGAGGACTACTTGAATCAGAGTTATGTGCGTTAAAGTAGTCTTCCACCAAAGGAGGATAATATTCAGACGTTTGAAAAATCTTCAGGGTAATTTTAGCGTCGAATATTCATAGATTGACAAATAGTAGGATTTTCACAATTTGATTTTGGTGATTTTTATGGTCATGACAGTGCCTAGGTTTCGCCCAAAAATTTCACAAACAATAATCTATCCCATGTGAATAGCCAATGAATCTCCAATCCCGATGTATATTTTTATATTGAATCGTTGCGGGATCGACGGGCCAAGTTTTTAAAACATTCTTGGATCGCCAAGAAATATATGGAACCTTATTGGTCTTTTGGGATCATTCGCCAACATATATAGGATTTTTTTAGGAATTTGATTAAATTCATCATATATATATATATATATATATATATATATATATATATATATATATATATATGTATGTATGTATGTATGTATGTATGTATGTATGTATGTATGTATGTATGTATGTATGTATGTATGTATGTATGTATGTATGTATGTATGTATGTATGTATGTATGTATGTATGTATGTATATTGATTGTAGATGTAGAATCACTAAACATTGAGCAAATTTCAAAGGTTTTTTTAATATTTTCCGATTTTCCAATTTGCAAATTTACGAAGTAGTTCTAGTGGAAAAGGACTCAGCGAATAAACATATTGCAATTTACTTACAAAAATAAAATAAATTAAGGCCTTTTCGGGGCCCAGCTACTGCGTTGCAATTTACATCCTAGAGGCACTTAATACAGGTGAGTCTATTTGAAACCGTCTTTCTTTCATGTCGCATTGTTTTATTTACTTTTAAGTTTTGTAAGTTATTTATGTCATTTTTTTATTTTACGGTATCGCGAATGTCATGACACTGCAATGCCTTAGTCTCTTTTCATCGCATAGCTCTGCCAACTTAAAAATTTTCCTTAAAGGATTCAGGAAAATGATAGCTAAAAATGAAAGCTCGGGTAAAAATGCTATTCCAACCCCTCCTAGTAATGGTACTAGCCTTCGGAAAAAAACATCTTATTTTGAGAAACCATTTAAGGAAACCCATCCTTCTCTAGTAGGACCGACACAATCAAGGGATAATGACTGTATTCAAAATGAAACTTAGAATGAGTTCATTTTTTATTTGATGGATGATGTTGTCAATGACGACGACAATGAAATGCCTCCCCTTGAAGACATTCCATTGAATGAAGTTGACTTTGACACTGTATCACCTACCTAATTGAATGAAGTTGACACTGCATCACTTATACAATTGAATGAATTTAACACTACATCACCTCCCTAATTGAATGAAATTGACACCACATCACCAGCCCATTTGAATGTTGGAGGTGAAACTTTTTGCAGTCAATGAAATTTAAATTCCACCATGGAAAATAATCAGTGGACACCTATTTCTGGAAGAAAGAGAGAGGAAATAAAATGGGACTTGAGAAGGAGTTTCAGGTTAGAGTGGGTTTTAAAGTATCCATTTATTAAACCTATTGAAAATGAGAATAAAGTTGAACCTCCCGAATAATGCAAATGTACAATATGTAGCTAGAAATCAGGCAAGGACAAGACAATGCAACTTAAATTGGATACTATTGAGAAGCATATAAGAAAGATATATGAAAATAAAATTGTAGATGGCGTTGAGAAGAATGATTCTAGATGGAAAACTACAGATGATTGTTTGCATATTAGGTATGAAATAGAATTTCAAGATTACAAGAGAACTAAAAGAATAGCTACAACGAATGGAGGGACAATTACCTCTCAGTTCGATAAGGTCATTCAAACCAGTCTTTTAGGTAAAATAGTTCAGCTAACTACTATTTTTCACATTTTGAAAAGAGGTCGTCCTATATCAAATTTTCCTTAACAAAGAAATATGTTGTCTTTTCTTGGTCTCCCACACTTTCCTCATTCTCATTGGTCTGAAAGTAGTTGATGGGATTGGGCAAAATGCATAAGCTATGGTTGGGAAAGAAGACTTGAAAGAGAAACTAAAGTCTTCACAATACATGTCTTTGTCTATTGATGAGGTTACAGTAGTAGATAATATTTCTTTGGGTCTGTATGCATTTTTATACTATTGAGAATCATGTGAGACAGCCTCACTTACTTTCCATTCATAAGATGAGAGATAACTCCAATACTTAAAACCTTTGTGAGTTGGTGATAATTGTTTTTGAAGGAGATAAGTGGCATGGATGATGCTACAATTACATCAAATTGGGTATGTGTTAGGGAATATAAGGCATCTATATTGCAAGGTTATCATAATTTCCTATGTATAAGACTCCAAACATCTCATTTCTCATATATAATTTCCATTCATTGCATGGATTATATAACGAACCTAGCTTACAAAATAGTTGGCAAATTTAAACTTGTAGCAAAATTTGAAGAACTTGTTCAAGGGGTGGATGCTTATTTTTGTGGTAGTCCTAAAAGGTTCATGGAGTTCTAAATATTTTTCAGAAGGAATAAAAAATGAGCATAAAGTGTCAAAAGATGCTGACACCAGGTGGATCTAATTGTACCAACATGTTTGCAGGGTGTACAAAGAGTATCGATCCTTATTGGGAGTGATGTGGCAGAATTTCATGGAAGTGGACAAAGCCCAAGATTTGATACATAATTACTGATATATATTCATTTCTAATTTTTTGTGGTCTCTTTCCCATGTTGGATGAAATGCGTCATTTAATTAAACAAGTGCAATAATGAACTATATATATTGTTGATTTTTCTAGTTTGAGGAAATGATTATGTATGGCCATAGAATAGGCGTTTGTCAATGAATTTTCTTTTATAGGTCCAAAGTTTGATGGTTGGAATGATTTGATAAATTTTGAAAATGCAAGTAGTTTTTTGAAGTTCAATTTTTTTGGGTATGTTCTTCTGTACATGGATATGAGATACCAATGCACATGTTTATAGTAGTAGTCGGTAAGGATGAGAAGTTAAATGTCATAGGGTCGTTGTTTGATAACATTGTATCATCAATAAGGGTGAGATTAAAAGAAATTTTAGTTTCCGTAAAACAATAAATAAGGGAACAATTTAGTAGGGATGCTTTACTTGAAGCAATAGCTTTAGTAAATCACACCTATTTGATTTTTTTCTAAAATGAAAGATAGTTGTAGGTTGAATACCACAAGAGGTTCACTCCATTGATTCAAAAATTGTGTTAGCATGTTGATACCAATGGAATGAATAGTCCAAGTATTTTTAGCAAGAACCGTTTGATTGATCAATCCCATGAATTGGCCTCTACAATGATTGAGTAATTCAAATGTTTGGATAATCCCTTAGAGTGTGGAAAAATAACCTGACTATGGAAAAAAAATGGGTTAAGTATTTTTTTTATGCAAACCATGTCCAAGTTTTTCTCATTGGCTAAGCTATTTCAAATAATGATTTTGGGTTCAGTTGAAGATGAGAGAATTTTCAATGCCTTGACCTTTATAGAGTCAAAATTATGAAACAAGATTGACAAAAATTTGGAAAATTGTTTGAGAATTTTCACATCATGGTATGAAGTGGATAAATTTCCCTATGACATGGCTTTGGCAGTATGAAAGTCAATTAATGAAAGGAGAGGGGCTGGAATAATGGCAAAAATACAACAAAACACCCTATTGCAGTAGTTGACTTTCAACAAAGTGAGAGTCAGAGATCTGGTTAACCAAATGATAGAGATGATCCACCATCAAATTTGAAGATTCCATTTGTGGATATCACATGATATAGATATTCATGTAATAATTAATATATTCAAATATTCAGTATATTATTTTGATAGTATATTTTTCCTTATTTTTATTTTTTTTAAACATTGTGTCAATTTGTAGTCTTATGAATGAAACTTGAAATACATTGCGTTGATTTGTTGTCTTTAGAAAATAAATACATTGTTTAAATTATTAAAAAATACTTATGAGATGGATATCACATGATATAGATGTTCATATAATATTTTCAGAAAAACTTATGTTTCTCATACACCTACAATTACAAATCATTAACATAAAAGGTTTATCAGTTTTATGAACCACTATTTATTGAAATGATAACTAACGCTATTCTTCATTCAACTCATTTGAGACATGCCTTGTATGAAAAAAATGAAGAATGCAATGAATGGAACAATTTCAAAATTAAATCACTCTTAATTATCTCATCTTATGTAACATGCTCCACTCTTCATCTATTGGAATTGCAATTTGTTCTAAATCAGAGTGATTGGCATGTAACTTTGTTACCAATTTATAACTGAGAGTGGATATTTCCTTTATTGTAGTATGTAAACTTACTAACAAGGCTATCAATGGTTTGATGAAGCCAAAAAAGTTTTCCTCATCTACCTGTTATCCCAAATTCAACCCTCAAGGTGAATTGGATAACTTACATGTTTCTTCAGGCTTGAGCAAGTAGAAATGATGTAAGGACAAATTTTGGGTTTTTGGGGGTCCCTTTGGCTCTTTTTTAACACCCCCATCCAAGGAAAAAATCCAAAGAGTTAGGAAAATTCAAAAAAATCCAAAATTTTTGCCTTTGCTAGTATATTAAAGCAAATTTGGGTTTTTTAGGCCCAGACTACACACGGGACACTGAGACAGCCAGGACTCACATCACCGTAAAGGCCACAGACAGTGGGAATCAATGAAATAAAACATTTTTTGCCCAGAAGGTCTGCGGGACATCGGGACACGAGTTCACCGCACCAAGAGAAAATCGGTGAAGTCAGGTCGAAATGTCCCAAGCTGCATAGGTATGCGCGGGACGGTTGGGCCCTAAAATGCCTAAAAGGATGATCAAAGTGCATTATGGGTGGCACGGAGGAATGTTTCTAGGACATTCGGGCTCTAAAATACTAACTTGTCTGATTTTCAAAGTGCGTCGAGTGAGATGCGGAAAATGCGGAGGTCAACGACCCTCAAGGCTCAGTCAACGTTGGGACACACGGGACATCAAAATCTGAAGTTGCCACACAAAGAGGGAATCTTAGTTTTGATGAGGGTAGGTATATAAAAATAAATTAAATGTATTCAGCTCTAGTAAATTAAATGCTCATTCCCGTTAAATGACAGAAATTCCTGGCAGACCAAAAATAGCTACCCACACTCAGAAGGCCATAACTTTTGTGTTTCTCAACAAAAATGCACAAAATTGGTACCATTGAAATCATGTTTCTAACTCTAATGCACAAAAATCAATAAGTGTAGAATTTGGTGAGGAATTAATGGTGATTTTGTAGAAAATGTTCCCAGTTTAGAACAGTGATTTTATTTGGTAGTTAGGATGTATTAATGAGGCATGGGCTGACATATTTCACTACTACAAGTTATGGGACATTATGGGGAGCCTTTTGAAAGAAAAAAAATATCACTTCACTTCATTTAGTACCTCTTATAAGTGGTTGAAGGACAGATTTTAGGATTTTCATTTTTCCTCTCTCTCTCTTCTAAAATGTCTATAAATTGGAGTGTTGGGCTGATTAAAAAGGGACGTAGTATTTGATTAGCATAACTCTTTCTAAATTGTTTTGTGAATCCAATGTGCTACATGCCCTTGTAGTGGAATTTTTGTATGGTGATTTAGGCCCTTATTCTATAATAGATTGGATTGTGCATATCAATGAAGCAATAGATACAAGTTTATGGATACTTCTTCCCTTTCTTTGTTTGTTTGCATTCTTCTTGCCCTTTAAAACTCATCACAAATATATTGTGTCTGTCTTATGCTCTTTCAGGGATTCATTTTATTGTACATGTATGGAATATTATTGTGAATGCATTTTCTAGATTGTGGAGAATTATTATCACCCCCTCTAGTATGCAATTTGCTTCTACTTTCCACACATTGGAAGACTTTTATCATTCACTCTCATTTTCTGGTGTATCACCACTTCAAGTGTAGGATTTGTTTTCATGAATTCTTTCTCCATAGTCCCTTAGAAAGGTAGATTAGGATATAGATAGTTTTTCCTACATTTGATTAGATTGTGGCAGGTAGTTTAGGGGAAAAGAACAAACTTTTTCTGAAGGTCTATCTCAAGTAGAGTGTTCATGTCCTACAAGTTGGAGACTAGTACCCATTTTATTTCACTTGTCACACCATGTGATCAAAATTATAGCATCCCAACACATGTGTAAACCATAGGGTGTTATGACATGGTGATAACACTAAAGTATTAGGATTTTGATATCTTCTCTTACATGAATTGTTTATGGCAAAAAAAACTTGAAAGTGCATCCATTCTTAATGAATTGGTCTGTTTTGTCAAACAGGCTTTCAAAGAAAAAATCTTTGTGAAAATATGTACCTACTCCAAAAAAATACAAAATAACAATCTATCCTACAGATAGAAAAGCAACATCTTAACTTTTTCACCTAGAAGGAGACAAAAATAAATGATCGAGTTTTGGTCATCCTTTATTGCAGGCAAATGGACTACAATCTTATAGGAATTTTCAAAACCTTTGGATACAAAGTTCATTGTCATTTGTAGTGTTTTAATATAGCTTCCAAAATTTTCCTTATTATATCCTCTCTTGAAGAAATCAATTTTATAATACCAGTTATGTATAATTGAAGCTTATTAGATATTCCCTGTAGATCACACACAAATTCAAACAATCTAATAAAATGAGTGCAATGTATTGAAAATATTTCCCTACAAACATTATCTGTCATATTAATCACTGCATTATTAATCCAATATCAGATAGTCTGCCTGTTGGAACCCTGTATTGGGCTCCTTCCATTCTTTCTACACTTAACCATCTTTTATTAACAAGGTAATTCATTTTGTTTAATATCTTCCTGAAAAAATGTTGTCCTTGATATTTTATCTCATACAAAGAGGTAGAGATGATAGTAGAGACATGATAATTTAAATGGCAAAAGTTAATAAATATTCTCTACCTGTTAGAAAAACATGCCAAAGCATATAGATGTTTCTTTCTATGATGAAAATAGGATTAAGATAAAGAAAAAACTAACATTTTATGTCTACTGCATCCAAATACACTATGTCCATTAAAACTTTGTTTTAGAATAAAATTATGTTCATAGAAATATAGTTATTTGAAGATATTTTTGAACTCATAGTGTCTTATCCCGTAACGGTAAGATAGTGTATTGACTTTCTTAATGTGAGGAGGAAGTGGAACTACACATCTACCCTATAGTGACGAGTTAACTATTTTATGTAACTCATTTTTCTATTTGTCTACAAGAACTTTAGAAAAGGGATGGATGTGGGATAAACTGAAAGAATATTCTCACAAATGGACTAGATACCTAGTTGTAGCTTTCACAAGGTAACATACTCCTAGTTTCCATGGTTTGTGAGAATTAAAACATAAAAATTGTTAGCTGGAAACCAGTTTCACTCTCAGAGCTCTTAAAAATAAATTTGGTAAAAACATAGATGTTAGTAGATGGTATCTAGTGTATGGGTTGGCTAGTGGAACAAATAACATCATTGATGGCAGCATCTGAAGTTACAACATCAAGTAACATGTGAGTGTCATTCCTTCTTGTATCACAAATTTCCAATTGTAAAATATCATCCTTGGGGAGAAACTATAGGTCAGTAATTAATGAAAGTATGGTGTAAATTTAATAAATAAATATAATCTAAAATTGAGAATGAATTAAAAGTATTGATTAGTTGTGAGAAAATTTCCCTATAGATGTCTAATAAGGAAATTTTTTTAAGGGGTGGCAAAACATTTGTGTAATTCATGAATATTCAAATTTTTGAAGTTTTACCCTACACATTGGTGAATTGTATCTAAGTGTAGGAATTCAGACCAGGCCGCTAGAATCCTTGTTGGGTACAATAGGAAAAGTTAATACTCAATTCATAATTATCGTAAAATTTGAAATTCAAAAAATTTGACTTATATAGTCCTCCGATAGAAATGTTTTGACCACTGCTACCGGCCGATCAAGGCTGACAACATACTATATAATTGTCACCACTAGCATAACAGATATCGTTGTCCAACTAGTAGCATTCTTGAAATTATGCCACCTATGGCTTAAAACATTTACTATATGTTATTGACTCTGATGAGCATAAAATGAATTGCTAATTTATATGAAGGTAGCATAGCTAAAAAATATAATGACCTATTAGAACCTCTTAATAGGATGTACCTTTCATGACATATTCAGATTCCTTGTCCACTTGAAACGTGGAACCACCACATTTTAACCCATCTATTCAGCCAAGAAATTTCTACTGTAGAATATGTGTGTTTCAAGGGGGTCTTAATTTTTTCCTTGTGTCTGAATTTACAAAATGACTAAATGAAAATGAGTGTCTTATTCCTCCTGAGATTCTCTCTGATCATCACTAATTATCCTATGATGTTTTTTATTTCATCTCCATAATATGCTATAATTTTACATCTTCATAAAATATATTCTAATTATGGGAAAAAAGTGTCGTGGAAGACCTAGGTATTAGCCTAAAATATTCTAAAATTAGGTATTTATTATATTCTATTCACTTTAAAAATAAATATTATCTACACAAGTTAACAGTGATCCTCTAGATGCATTTGGTACCATTTTTGTTAGAGGAGGATTTTTTATCATATTTTGCATAAAAATTTTCATATTGAAAATCATCTGCCTCTTTTTCTGGAGGCAATCCCAAAAAATTTGTTGACAACTCTTGAAAACTAATTCCTGCACTCAATACCCAAATTTCATTAATTACATTCAGTATACCTCACTCCCAAGATTTCTTGTTTTTTGAATTTTTAATAGCAAGGCTTTACTTTGATTTTTAATTTAAGTGGCATGAGTTCTTGTTTGCCACTAAACCTTCCTTCAATCATGTTAGATGTGTCATATGGCCAATTATAGTTCAACATAAAACTTTGAAGAAATTGTATAATTTCATTTTCCACATTGAGTGCTTCTGTTTAAAATGTATAACCCTCCACATGCAAATGGTAAGGAAGAAAATATGATCATAGTTTTGCTAAGTAACAAAATTATAGTTTATATATTTTTTTTCATTTTTTGATATATATTTCAATGAAAAAAACCATCTCTATCAAATGTATTTGGCAATTTGTAAGGTTGTACTCCTTATCCATAAAACCTTAGCACAATATATTCCTCCATAAAGTACCAATCATCTAACTGTATTTCTAATCTCTACAATTCATAGGCAATCTAGGAATTGTATTTTTTGAAATTGCTGCTAGGAATTAGAGAACAAATATGTAGAAAAAAATCCTCAAATCACAACAATATGAAACTATACAGCACAATTATAAATGCATAAATATAACAACATAAATAAATAATGCACAAAAGAAGACAAGACAAGATTTAACGTGGTTCACCCAATGTGGGCTACGTCCACCAAGAACTTGCTCAGATTTTATTATCAACAAGAGTAAAACAACTCTCACAGTCTTCTCTCAGTTATGAACTCACAACAGAATTCCAAAGATGTTAAACCACATCTAAACCATAATTGACACCCAATTGCTTAACCTTGATCACTCTTGATCACCTCTTGATCACTAAGACTCAAGACCTCTTGAACACACAAGATATCTTCAAGATACCCTAACACCTCTATTTATAGGATTACAATCCTTTAAGAAGTCCAAAAGCTGACCCTAGAAGTTTGAAAGTCATGACCTTTCATCTTCCCCGTGTCTGGAAAAGGAAACTGTCATGACCTTTCATCTTCCCATGGCTGGAAAATAAATGGTCATGACCTTTCATCTTCCCAATTCAAACTCCACACTTCAATACTGATTTGAGAAGACCAAAAACAGGCTCCACACCCCAACAATCTCCCACTTGGAGAGTTTTCCTAATGAGAAAAGTTCTCAACCCTTCATCATCAACCATGAAGGTCAATCAAAGTTGAACACAACTTCAACTTCTCCCTTATGACTTCCTTGGTCATTATATCCACAGGATTCTGACTGGTATGAATCTTTTCCAACTTCAACTTATCTTCTTCTAAAGCTTCCCTAATGAAATGATATCTCAGCTGAATGTGCTTCATCCTAGAGTGAAAAGTGGAGTTCTTCGCTAAATGAATAACACTCTGACTATCACTGTGTAGTCTCCCAACTTCCTTGCTTATAACCCAACTCATCAAGAAATTGTTGTAGCCAAATCATCTCCTTGCTTTCCTCTGTGGTAGCAACATACTCACCTCTGTGGTTGACAAAGCCACAACATTTTGTAACTGTGAAATCCAACTCACCGTTGTATCACCAACCATAAATACATAACCTGTCATGCTCCTCCTACTGTCCAAATCTCGTGTCATGTCCAAATCTACAAAACCATGCAATGTAGTGTCCGATCAACTGAAACACAATGTTGCTACCATGGTTTGTCTCAAATACCGAAGGATCCAATTTATTGCCTGCTAGTGCTCTCTACCTGGAGCACTCATAAACCTTCTCACTACTCCCATTGCATGGGAAATGTTAGACCTAGTGCATACCATAGCATACATTAAGCTACTAACCACTGATGAGTACGATACCCTAGACATCTAGATTTTATCCTCCTCAGTCTTGGGACTCTGTTCCTTTGATAATTTAAAGTGACTTGCCAAAGGGGTACTAACCAGTTTAGCATCCTGCATACTAAACCTATCCAAGAACTTTTTTACGTACTCTTCTTGAGATAACACCAGATTTCTCTCTTTCATGTTCCGAGTTATTCTCATACCAAGGATTTGTTTTTCTGCCCCCAAATCCTTCATAGGAAAGGAGTCACCTAGTTGCTTCTTCGAGTACCTTTATTTCCTACATGTTCTACCCTGCAACAAGCATATCATCCACATACATGCACAGAATGATATAACTACCATCAAGAAACTTCTTGATGTACACGCAATGGTTTGAGTGACACCTGGAGTAACCCTGCTTCTGTATAAAACTATCAAACTTCTTGTACCACTGCCATGGAGATTGTTTCAGGCCATACAAGCTCTTCTTCAATTTTCACACAAACCTCTCCTTCCCTTTGACCTCATAACCTTGTGGCTGGTACATATACAATTCCTCCTCCAACTCACAATGAAGGAATGTAGTCTTCACATCCAACTACTCTAAGTGCAGGTCTTTTATTACTATTAAACCTAGAACAGTTCTAGTAGAAGTCATTTTAACAACAGAAGAAAATTTTTCATCAAAGTCTATACCTTTCTTATGTGCAAATCCCTTAACCACCAACCGGCCTTGTATCTTTTCCTTCCTTCATCTTCCTCTTTAATTCTATACACTCACTTGTTCTGCAATTCTCTCTTGCCCTCGGGTAGCTCCACCAGATACCAAGTTTGGTTTTCCATAAGAGATCTATTCCCCCATCGATATGGCATGTGCTCTACCACATCATGAACCACATCGTGATGAGTTTGGTTCAGTTCAGTTCAGTTCTATATAGAGGGAGAGGGAGAGGGAGAGGGCAAAGCATATAGATCTAGAGGCTAAATAATTCATACAGGGAGTTCCATATCTATGTATAAGGGCTACAACTACTATGCTCTTCATCCATGGCCTACTCCCACTTCTTCCTATTATCCACCTGTACTACTTCCTCAAAGCACTCTAGCTCTCCACTATCAGTGAGCAATAAATAATTAAAATATGGATTAAATCGTTCAGGTTCCCTTCTTACCCTAGAAGAACTTCTCACCTCAGGAGTTTGGGGTTATTGATGAGTAGGTTCATGAACTGGTTGTGCTAGAACATGTTGCACTTGAACCTGCCCCTTGGACACCTTGCTGTATGCAATGTCCTCTAACACTGTGCATTCTTTCTTTGATTCCTCTTTCTATTCCTGTAACTATTCTTTATACATGACTTTTTCATTAAAGATAATATCTCTAGACCGAAATATTTTCTTGTTCTTAGGACTCTAAACACGAAAACCAAAGTCATCCTCACCATATCCAACAAAGGTGCATTTCTCAAACTTAGCCTCTAACTTGGTCCTATCATCTTTATCAATGTGAAAAAATACCTCACATACAAATACTCTAAGAAATGAGTAATCAATTTTCTTACCAGACCAAGCCTCCTCAGGTGTACCTCCATCCAAATCCATAGAGAGTCCTTTGTTAATTAGATAAACAACTATGATCACGGCTTCCACCCAAAACATGAGTGGTAGGCCTGCATGTAACCTCTTGCACCTAGCACGCTCCATGATTGTCCTGTTCATTCTCTCTGACACTCCTTTTTTCATGTGGAGTATTTGGAACCATTCTTTACATGCGGATCCCATTTACCAAACAATAATCAAGAAATTAATTTCTGCAATACTCCCCTCCATTATCCAACCTGAGACATTTCAAATTGAGACCTGTTACATTCTCAACCAAAGCTTTCCATATTTTGAAGGTTTTAAACACATCATATTTCTTTCTAATGCAATATACCCAAACTTTTCTAGTTGCGTCATCAATGAAAAGTAACATAATAACATGAACCACTGATATATTTTACCTTAGTTGGCCCTCATACATCTGTATGCACTAAATCCAACATACCCTCCTTCCTAGTAGGTCCAACCTTGAGGAATCTCACCCGCTTTTGTTTTCCATAAACATAGTCCTCACAGAAGTCTAAATCTATCTCCTTTAATCTGAGCAATCTTTCGTTTATAATCTGCATGTCATTTTGAATCATATGACCAAGTCTCTGGTGCCACAAATTTAATCTCCATTTGCAGCAACTAAATTACAAGAATCAACACCACTGGTTAAATATAAAGTACCCGTTTTCTTACCTCTTGCAACTATAAGAGCTCCCTTGGTAACCTTCTAAGAATCTACTGTAAAACTGATCGTACATCCATCACTACCCAACTGAATTGTTGATATCAAGTTTCACCTCAACTTAGGCACATGCATAACATCCTTAAGTAGCCATGTGCTCTCATTCTAAATTTTCACCCGAACATAACCTTTCCCTACTAATGCTACATGTTCATCATCACCAAGATATACATGTCCAAAATCTCCTTGAAAAAAATAAGTAAAGTAATGTCTATGTGGGGGTGGCATGGAAATAAGCCTCTGAAACTAACACACAAGACTCAACAATATTATCTAAAGAAAGAATTAGAAGGCATCCTGAAAAACATCACTTGCTTCCACATTTCACCTATTTAGTTTCCTCCTTGTTCTTCTTATCCCGAAGAGCCCAACAATATTTCTTAGCATGACCAACCTTCCCAAAATTCCAACATTCTAACTTATTCTTGGACTTTGACCTTCCGCGATCATTCAACTTCCCACGGTTACCTTTCCCTCTGTTCTTTTGTCTCACTCTGCTCTCCACCATCAAAGCGTTTCCAGAAGTAGAAGAATCTCCGGTGCTCTTCCTTCGGATTTTCTCACTAAAGGATCACACATATTACGTGTCCTCAAACTTCAGCTTTGAATTATTAGATGACTAATTACTTACAACCAAGTGGTTAACCAAGTTGATCTACAGCTATCTAGTATAGGAGCACAAAATCAACAAATCCCCGACCTCATCATCAACAGTCAATTATTTATTGAGTTTAACATACAACCGTATTAAATTCATTCAAATGAAAAAAAAATATGTAGTGCCCACACTTTTATAGCTCAGTTACTCGTTGTTCCTCTTACTATTAGACATGTTCATTCTCTGACAGGGATTTGTTATATTTTGGACATTACATTAGGAGATTTGATCTGGGGTTAGACATGTATGGAAATTTAGGTGCATAACACCGATTTAGCTTGATTACTATGTTTTTTGCATTATATTATGATGTCATGGATACTAATTGATATGATGTTGTTTTGGAACGTAATTATATTGATGGATACTTAGTTTGTTGCATGTTGGTTGATTCTATGGATATATGTCATTTTATCATTCTGACTAACTTATGGATCCAGAAGGATTATGTATAGCTGTGCACATTGTCACACTTTTGATTCTAGAAAGATTGATATGTTAGTCTAGAATTCATTGATATATTATTTAGTATTTGATTTATATTTTATCATGAAGACAAGTGTGTTTAATGTGTGCAATGAGTGTGCAGGTGACAGGTCATAGGAGAACGTGGGATTCAGGCTAACTACGCAACTTTACACAAGCAGCCCACTGGGCTAAGTCCTAGCCGTGTTTATTGCTTGAGGCCTTAGCATTAGAATTATTGTTTTGGGCACCATGGGCGACCCTCATTTGTAATGTAATATGTCTTGTAATTATTAATTTTGCTTAGCGGTGTCTAGTTGTGTACAGTAAACTTGTTTTGGGGAATTAATGACCCCACTTTAAGTTTTGAATTAGTTTAATGAGGTACTTAATCTAGAGGGTTTAGGGTCACATGTGAACCCTTGGGTGGGCCCCACACCCTCTACCTTTGTGCCAAATTTTTCAAACCCGAAATTGGGTTATTTTAGGCATTTTTAGGGACCCCTTTTTAGTTTGGGAGTTCCCTTAACATGAAAATGAGCCCTTGGACCCTACCTAATAGGTAGGGTGGCTTATTTCCAAGGCTAGAGGGAGTTTTCCCTCCGTTTTTTCCTCTTTCCTCTTTGGTCACATCCATGTAAGGGGTATGGATTAGTGTGCTTGTTAAAAGTTGTCATGCGCCCTGCGCCCTGATTGTTTTGTTATCTAATTTAGATGTAATTTAGGAGAAGAGGGCTAAAATTCATTTTATCCTTTCTCTCATTTATCTTTGGCATCTTTTGAACTTGAAGGATGAGAGGGGTGACACATGTCACCCCCTCATTTGTGAGGATTTTTGCTTTCTCCTCTTCAAATTCCCCTTCATGGAAAAAGAAGAGAACTTTTTGTTTTGAGCTTTTACTTGGAGTCTTGTGGATTTGGAGCTAGAGTTTGCTTAGGTCAAGAAGTGGAAGAGATTGAAGTTTGGAGAGCTTTTCTTTGAGGTAGGCTTCTTGAACTTTATTGTGTTTGTTATATCATGCTTGAAATTAGTTGTTTACTTGGAAATTTTGTTATTGCATGAAGATCTTGTTGTTGTTTATTTGATTTTTCTCCCTCCATCATATGGCATGATGGAGTTTTGGAGCTGCGGAGGGAAGAGAGGGGAAATTTTCCCTCTCAATCCTTATAAGCTTGATGGGCAAGCCTTGTAGGATTTAGTTACTCCCCTCAAATGGTTGAGGTGGGGAAGGTGAGTCATTTGACATGAACCTCCTTCCCCATTCTTGGAAAGGAAACCCCTTTGGGGTTTGAAAATCCTTCCAAGGAGTGGTGAAAGGGGTGGAGGAATAAGGAGGGCTTGAATGAAATTGGAGAAATAAGGAGGGTATGGAGATCTTGTTTTGTATAAATAATGATGGTTATAAAAATTTGGAGAAATTTCTTTTCTCTCTTCCCCATTTTTGAGGTAGAACATGGGTTCTCCTCTTGTTCATATTTGTAACATGCCAAGAATCTTAGTCTTAGTCTTTGACCTTGTTTTTGTATGAATGCTAATGTTATTTGTCACCCTCACTCTTGTGCATAGTTGTGGATAGTTGTCCTCTTTCCCATGGGCTTGGGGGAGGCTAGCATTCATCCTAATCTTGGTAAAGGCATATAATGATGCCTATGGTTGGGTGGAAAAATAAGCTTCTTCTCCTTGTATGGATTCCTTGAAGGCATGGAAGTTGGATCTTAAAGTTTGGAGTTGGTGGCATCTTGGTCTCTCTTTGTTCTCTCATTTTTTTTGTGTGAAACATCACTTGCATTTCAAGGAACCTCTTGAATATGGCTATGTGGGGATTTTTATCTTCCTTGTAAACTCTCCATTTTGTATATTTTTACATTACTTGGAAACTTGAGACATGTTGTTATATTGAGAAATATCTCTTCAAACTTACAATAAATTTGTAATAGAAATTCTTGGTTAGTTGCACATTTGAGGATATTTCACTCATTTAGCCTAAGCTTGTGGAAATGAAATATTGTAGCAAATGTTCCATTTAATTGTAACTTGATGTAACTCTTATATTTTTTTTTACAAAAGAAAAATAGTTTGTTGGAAATGTTGTTTGTCTTAGCCCTTTGTTTCTTGCAAATATTGATAGCAATATGCCAAGGAAATAAATCTGTGTTTTTTGTTTTTCTTACACTTTCTTGTTCATGTGAAAACTTAAGAAAAGATGTTATTTAGAAATCTAAATTTTTTAATTGAAGTCATTTAGTAAATGTGACTTTTTTGCTTCTTTTGACATCTCTCCTTCTTGTAAAATTCCTCTTCTTGTAATGGTTGGTGGATAACAATAAATGAAATGAAAATTAGTTGTGGTTCCTTTTTGATGAGTAGATTAAGAAGTTGATTTTATTAAGTACACAAAACATAAATCATTAATACCTATTATCTAATTATGTGTGAATGTGTGTGTGTATAAAATAATAATAAATATATATGTTAGAACAGTTTTATTAATATATATGCTATATACCTATATATTATATATATTTGGGTAAAATAAATATAAAAAAAAGTCTATTTACAAGTAGTTTGGCCTAGTTTATATAAAAGCCCAAAAATATAGACCCTCAACCTTTCTACTTTGGAATTCAGGCTTTTCTCCCTTCAGTCCATCTTCCTGCCTTCATTCCTTTTTGTTCGATCCGCGGATCCTACTCTACTAGTGTATGGATCCCTGTCCCCCCGACCTAGAATATTGTGAGACTTGCACAAGATTCCTTACATTGGTAGAATAGCAATAAAACCCTGACCTCCTTCACACTGCACCTCAACTCCCCAGGGGCTACCTGCCCCCTGCCAGTACCCTCCTTCCTAGCACAACCGTTGTCCCACCCCCACGGCCATCTCCCCAAACCCCCACTGCTGTCAACACTTCCCTTCTCAACTACCGCTACCTTCCATCCTTAAGTAGCCATGTGTTCAACCATTCTGGGGTTTTCAAAACACAAATGCTTTCCCTACTATGTTGAAATGGTTCATAATCACCAAGATATACATGTTCAAAACCTCCTTGAACAAAATTAGTAAACTAATGTCTATGTGGGGTGGCATGGAAAGAAGCCCCTGAATCTAACACCTAAGACTCAGAAAATACTATCTAAAGAAAGAATTAAGGCATCCTAACAAACATCACCTACTGCCAAATTTACCTCTTTAGTTTTCTCCTTGTTCTTCTTATCCCGAAGAGTCCAAAAAAATTTCTTAGTATGACCAACCTTCCCACAGTGCCACCATTCTAACTTACTATTGGACTTTGACCTTCTACGAAATCATTTGACTACCCATGGTTACCTTTCCATCTATTATTTTGTCTCCCTCTACTCTCCACCATCAAAGTGTTTCCAGAAGTAGAAGAATCTTCGGTGCTCTTTTTTTCACATTTAATACTTAGATCACATCTATTACATCCTAAAACTTCAAGCTTTGAATTAGGCTAGAGACTAGGAATTACTTACATCCATAACCAAGTTGTCCCAGCGATTTGGTAAGGAGCACAAAATCAACAAATCCCTGACCTCATCATCAAAGTCAATTTTTACCGATTTTAACATACTTAGTGGCCTATATTAAATTCATTCAAATGAACAACAATAGAACCATTCTCAGACATCTTCATATTAAATAACTTTTTCATCAAAAATATTTTATTAGAGGTAGAGGTTTTTTCATATAACTTCCCCAACACACTCATGAGACCTTCTGTGGTCTTCTCCTACAATATGTTGAAAGCAACCGAAGATGCAAGGCATAACCAAATTTCCCTGAGTGCCTTTCTATCTAGAAACTCCCAATCCTCATCTAACATGGTTGTAGGTTTCTTTGCTTTTCCAGCCAAAGGAACATGGAGGTCCTTTTGATATAAGTAATCCTCCATTTACATCTTCCACAAACCAAAGTTCTTCCCATTTAACTTCTCAACCCTTGATCTTCCCTCATCCGCCATAGCTCCCACTCAAGCTAAACTTTCCCTGTGATTTACCACTTCAGCAAAAAAAACCACCAAAGCTCTGATACCAGTTGTTAGGAATTAGAGAACAAATATGCGGAAACAATTCCTCAAATCACAACAGTAGGAAACTATATAGCAGAAGTATACATGCAGAAATATAACAACATAAATAAATAATGCACAAAAGAAGACAAGACAAGATTTAACATGGTTCACCCAATGTGGGCTACGTCCACCAAGAACTTGCTCAAATTTTATTATCAACAAGAGTAAAAAAATCTCACAGTCTTATCTCAGTTATGAACTCACAACAAAATTCCAAAGATGTTAAACCACATCTAAACCACAATTGACACCCAATTTCTTAACCTTGATCACTCTTGATCACCTCTTGATCACTAAGACTCAAGACCTCTTGAACACATAAGATATCTTCAAGATACCCTAACACCTCTATTTATAGGATTACAATCCTTTAAGAAGTCCAAAAGATGACCCTAGAAGTTTGAAAGTCATGACCTTTCATCTTCCCATGGCTGGAAAAGAAACTATCATGACCTTTCATCTTCCCATGGCTAGAAAAGAAATGGTCATGACCTTTCATCTTCCCAATTCGAACTCCACACTTCAATACTGATTTGAGAAGACCAAAAATAGGCTCCACACCCCAACATTCCATGCATGGAATATTCCTAGGGAGATATAATTACATAAAGTGGAGATCTCGGAATAGGATTAACATTCACCATTGGAGTACCACATTGACACTTAGCATCTGATATGCTCCTGAAGAAAGGCATGGTGGTGGATGTTGGTGCTATAAAGAGATATTATTGGAAGAAAATAAGACATGTCAAGGAATACATAGATGGAATACATATAACATGGGAAGAGTGAAGCTCTGCCGAGAATACTAGGATGTCCTAGGATTTGGAGTTCTCATCAGAGGAATGTAGGAATGTTATCATGTCTAAGGGATGTGTTTGTAAAATAATTTAATAAAGAAAGCATAGTTAGGACCTCCAATATATGGGTTAGATCTCTGTCTTGGTAAATTTGGTCTGATACGACCCTTTTGAATGTAATGTGGTTTTGAAGACTATCATCAATATAAATATAAGGCTCTGTTCTAAATATTTGGTTCAGGGGTGTAAACCCTAGTGTTATTTCCTTATATTTTATGGCAGATTTGTTCTTTTTATTTCATGTCATAATTTTTCTCCTATTATTAAATGCTTGGGTATAAGGATATGATAGTTCATGTTGTGCTTTTACACGAATATTTGCTTCTCTGCAACTAATCCTCTGACTAAAGGAAATACATTATCTTCTTTAGTGCCAGTCACATACAAATATCTTATCACAATGCTCCATCCTCAATTCCTGCACATGAATTGAATGAGTGCCCAACACCCACTAGGTGATAATTCCCCTCGAAAGGGGTTATAAATTAGTAGATGGTTAAAAATGACTACACACATCTAATTTTTTTTCGACAAGGGAAGTGCCCAAATATACTTCAAGAGATAGTTATACATATTCTTTATTTACTCTAGTTTCAGTCTCAACAATAGTAGGAGGAGTCACCCTATTATTTATGTTCTTTTCTCTAATAGCTACATCTTCCTTCAATCCTAAATACTCAAATTCCCTTCTTTTTTGTTCTGGTATCCTAAGCAGATCTACAATGTGGTCATTGATCTTTATTTGGCTTAAGATCTGGGCCATATTGCATATAGTGTATTTGGGTAGGGATGCATTAGGAGTAAGGGTAATTTCTTTATCTAATGGAACATTATATCTTATAGCAAGGGTTATGGGAGAATCACTTGGTCCTGGATTTATGACAAGGTTTTTATTTGAGAAATTTTCTAGGAGTGTATTTTGGGACATTAGTCAAGATAGGCATCTTTTCCTTATAAGTAAGGGTAGATCTCTTCATTTACCTACCCCAAAAATTATACTCATTCTCTTGGGAAATATCAAGATTTATTAACATCTCTTTATCCTCTTTTGAAGGAATTTCACCATCATATTTTTTAATCATCAATGCTCTTAAATATTCTAAATCATGATTTAGGAGCTCAAAATATTGGGCCATATCAATATTAGCATAAGCTTCAAAAGGGATGGAGAATACCTTATTAGTACAAGCCAAAAAATCTTCCAACATTTCTAGTGCAAAGGACATTACTAGAGTATGCCCCTTCCATAGAATCATTTTTACATTTCAGCATACATGCATCACCAAAATTAGCCTCATCATCATCATCTTCAGCAGGTTATTCATAAGGATCATAAGGCAGTAGACATTTATCACACCAATCAATAGCGTACTCTTCCTCTACCATAGTCACTCTCTCCATCAAGGCTATCAAAATGACTTTTTTCCCCTAAAAACATGTTATTTGTCTCCTAAACCCATGGGTCGTTTCCCTTTGTCCTCGATTCTATGATATCTTTTGGGATGATTCCAAAATATATTATGTCCAGGGGTTTAATGTTGATCCTGGGGATTTGGGGTCAACCCTTTTTATTCTCTAGAAATTTTGTAAGAGATTTACTTGAATTCCCCAACCAACTTTTTAACTACTTCTTTCAAATCCATAGGTTTACTTGTTTGTGTTTTTTCCAGATTAACCAATTTTACACCTTCTCTCTTTACAAGATTTTTAATTTCTTTGATGGTATTCTCTATCTGACTCTCCATAAAAAAAATTTGACTCAGATTTTGAGTGGTATTGTCTCTCAAATAATAACTTATTTTTTTCGAAAAAATCAAAGTATTTAATTAAGCAAGACTCATCAGTGGGCCTTATGTTTTTTGGTAGCCTAGTCATATTTTTATTGAATCTAGTATTAAAATCTTGCACACATTCATTGCGGTTCTCCTTGATATTATCAAATTCATATATAAGAAATTTGAGGTTAGTTCTATCACCATATTGTATTTTAAAAGCATTTTTCACTTCCTCCCAAGATTCAATTGATCTTAGGGGTAGTGAATTGAAGAATTCCCTGACATACTCTTCCAATGCGTGTATAAATAATTTGACATAAACATCCTCAAATTTTACCTCATAATCATCCATAATATTTTGGAATAACTTAATATGTTGGTCTCCACTAACAACATTATTTCCCTAAAATCAAGGAAACATATTCGTAATTTCATTTTGTACCTCATTAGGATATCCCACCATACCATTAAAATTTACTAGTCAATATGTAGTAACTATGAAAGGATATGTAGAAGGAGGGAAATCCATATTATTCAATGGTGGATTTTTTGGAGGTTTACCAAATGATCAGGGACCCACTAGGGTTCCTTTAGGCCAAAGTGAGTATTGTTGCACACAATGGAATCCTTTATGGGGAATCAGATGACACAAATACTCTCATTAGTCCATGTGTTCCAACAATGGAATCCTATTGGGGAATGATACACTAACTCTCTTATCATGTTTAAACAAGTGTGTAAGCTGAGGAAAACCCGGATCAACTTTATGGGTTGAACCTTGTTGGAATACATAATGTAAATGGGCTTGAGGATGCTTCTTTCATATCTATATATGTGTTGGAGTGATCTTCTACTAAAGGAGACCTTTTGATCTTTGGTCATTCATAGGTTTCCAAACTTGATTCCTTCTTATTTGTGCACTTTCCAATCCTGGGAGTAATTTCCTTGTGGGGTCAGATTTAAAAAAATATATCTTCATTCTTCTCGATTTACAAAATGAATAGTTAATCAGCAAGGTGTATAGTATAGAAATGATACTATTCTAACCCATATTGTTCTTTCAAAGGTGATGTAAGACCATTTGAGCCATGCACTGATAGGGAAGGATGAGATTAACTCAAAAATTATAATTGGAAAACCACTGTCACTGGAGGACTTGGTATGAAGAAACACTTAGTATATCCATGCATGTCAAATTTGTGTAATAATTTAACTCAAAAATTATATTGGAAAACCACTTCACAATTGAAGAAACAAGTAATCCATGTGTTATTTGTTAATAATCATGACAACCAATTAAACCTCATAGAGATAAAAAATTATGTATATTTATGCTTATACTTGGAAATTCACTGATAGCTCACTAGAAAAATCCTTACTTGCATGTCTTATAAAATTTCTTCAAAGATAGACATCCTATGCTTAGCTTAGAGTAAATTCCTTAGTAATTGTTTCATAACTGTGTTGGTTGCAAGTTTTACACCCCTAGGACCTACCATAAAGTTCAAATAGTAGGATAGCTTAGAGAATGATAGATTTCTAGGGGTATGTCATTTGTAGATGGGGATAAACATGACACTCTCTTTTTCTACCAGGTTTTAAGGATGACTAGGAGACATGTACAAAGGTGATGGCCTAATACTGCTACTTTTGGTTCTACCTAAACTAGGGTGAGAGATACTTTTCATAAGGTAACCTACTCTGAAGGATTTCATGCTCTGCATAAGGTAACTTTAACATGAAGGAAAGATATCTTCTATTTGAATTATCCTAAATTTTATTGGTAGTTCAATCTGGGATGAGTATGGCCATAAAAGTGATATCTACTTGCAATATTTTTCATAAAGATATCATATATACTCATTAAATCAGACACGGGCTATAGAAGACAATGAAATATGACTTTTATACATCATTTTTAATGGTGACTTGAGTAAAAAAAATAAAATTCAATGATTCTAAGGGAAACATATAAGTATGGTGCACTACTTTTTAACATGTTTATGATGGTGTAAGGGAATGGGAAATTTTTATTTTGTAAATAAGAGTGACATGTAGCTTTGTTTGATGTTAATTGGTTACTTTGTAAGAAATGACAAATTTTGGGCCTTATTCTAGTCAAACCTTTTTGTAAGTTTTAAATCAAAAAATTCTTGTAGTGACACATATACTAACATGAAAACTTCACTTTATAAAATATTTGAGCATTAACTAGTCCCGTCAATTTTTGAAAAAGGAATTTAGCCTTTGCTTTCAATTAAACAAGAAATAAAATCCAACATTTAATACATATGACAAGACAATATTTATTATTAATATTTTATTAGATATATGAGAAGATGATTTTCAACTATTGACAATTTTTTATATTTTGTAATTATATTTTCATATTTAATAAATTATCAAGATTTCATTATATAATACTAACATGACAACTTCACTTTATAAAATAAGTGAGCATTAACTAGTTACTAGTCACATCAATTGGCATTAATAGTTGATGTTTTTTTATCAACAGTGTTGGCATTAATTGGCATTTTTTCATGAAATTATTTCCCATGCCAAGCCCAGTATGCTTTCAAGTAAGTACACTTTTCCATTTCACTCTTTATCTTAAGAAACTTTTATCCTAGACACTTTCATTGTAAAAATTACATTTACTCAGATATGCATTACATTTGGTAGAATATTTGATGAGTTAGCTAACATTGTGATGACATTATGTAAATTTTCACAAACCAAAAATGATTGTTTCCTTTGGAAAAAAATATTAACTTATGATGAGTTACCTTCCAAATTAACCATTAATAATTATAATTGTGTTCAAACTTGTAACATTTGATAAATATAAAGTAATTTCTCTAAAATACACAAGATCAGAGAGAAACATAACTATTGTCCCAATTTTTCCCCCCCAAAAAATATTGATCAAACACGACCCTGCACAGAAGGAAATATAAGGGTCAGCTCTGTCCTTCGAGCTCACATTAAAATTTGACAGTCAAGGATGCAGGTGAGCTCTACAATGGAGGAGCAGGGTTGGCGAAGGATCAAACAATGTCAAAGGAGTCTAGAGGCTCTCAAGAGAAAAATAGGAAGAGGCTCGAATTTTTCAGACTTCACATATGATTCAAAGGGGGCCCAAATTGGTTAAGTACAAGAAGACAAACAAAAGGTGCCACGTGTCTTAATGGTGTGCCTTCAAGGGTCTAAGCCAAAGGCGGTTTCCCAAACAAGCACTAAAATTCCACATGTCCTAAGACCCGACGAGATAGTTTCCATTCAAGGCCTTGAATTGGCTAAGTATAAGAGTGTCAGTGGATGCCTCCACGTGTCTCATCAGTGCAACACCAAGGATGGGTCAAAAGAGCGGGTTCCCAAATGAGCGTAGGTTCGCCACATGGCTAGGAGTCAAAGAGGGGGGAAGAAATAAAATTTGAACCACCAAATCAACTAAGTATAAAAGAACCAATGGAAGCCTCCATGTGTCTCAAACACGCACCTTCAAGGGGCGAAGAAAAAGGCAGTCCCTAAACAAGAACCAAGCCTCCACATGTGCAGAACCCCCAAAAGTTGCACTGGCCGTTGAAAATTATTTAAGACAGTGAAAGATGCTAGGTGTCTCTTCTATGTAACTTCAAAAGTAAATCCAAGAGTAGGTTCCCAAATGAAAATGGGCTCACCACGTGGTCAGAGTCAAAAAAGGGGACAGAGACAGTCGTTAAATCAGCTAAGTATGGAAGGACCGGCAGAAGTCTCCATGTGTCTCTTCCACGTAACTTCAAAGGTGCGGCCCAAAGCAGATACTTAAATGAGTGTGAGGCTTCAACATGTCTAGGGTTTAAGAAAGGCATTGTCCCAAACTGGCTAAGTATCGCAGACTCATGGAATATGCCACATGTCATCTTGACGCATCTTCAAAGGTAAATCTAAAAGTAGGTCTACCATACAAGTGTGAACCCTCCACGTGTCCCAAGTTCAGAAAGGAAATAGAGTCGGCAATTAAAAATTCAAATGAACTGTGGAAGATGCCACGTGTCCCAGGGTCTGAAAGGTAGTAGGCCCAAATTGGCTAAGTATGGAAGGGCCAATGGAAGCTTCCACGTGTCTCATCAGTGTAACTTTAAAGGTGCAGCCCAAAATGGAAACCCCAAACATGTGTCAGCCCACCATGTAGTTAAGGACCAAGAAGATAGAGTGATCCCAAATCATCTAAGTATAAAAAGATATAGAGCTAAATAGTGGAGGAGACACGTGTAATCCTTGTGCAACTCTAAAGGTTAAGACTCAAGTGGAGGACTCAAATGTGTGTTGAGCCTCCACATGTCCAGGATCAGATGTATGACCCCTGCTAAACAAAAGGGACACGTGGCCATGTTTCAGGTCAAAGTGGACCGGCGGACCTGGGGAGGACTTCTCGAAAAAAGGGAAAATGCAGGTCGACGAGTCTAACATGATCTCTTTTACTAAGCATGTTTGTAGGTCTGTGGAGGAAATTTTTCCAAAGTGAATTTCAGGGTTGCAAGACCACGGAAGACTTTTTGCAATTTTGGCAACTTTCATAAAGGCACAATTTCAACTGCGGGGCCACAAAGGAAATTTTGCCAAAAGTGAATTTCAGGCTTGCGGGGGTGCGGGGAGTTTTTACACTTCTTTATTTTTTTGCAAAAGGTGTAAAGTGAATTTTGGAGCTGCGGACCCGTTTTGTAAAACTTTTTTTTCCACCATTTTTGTACATATCCAATTCAAATGTTCAAATGGTCATATCGTTCGATCCAGTTCCTGAAATTCAATAAATTTGGTACCATTAGAAAGGTCTCAACCTCGTCTACACCATGGAAGCCTAAAACTTTGATTTTGACTAGGTTAGGTGGGTAAGAAGTAGGAAAACATATTTCATACCATTTATGTATGATCTGATTGCTTCAACAACCAGATCAAATCCAACTTGATCTTCCATTCTTCCTTCTTCAAAATTCCAAACAGACATGGAGAGGCGGGAAAACATCTTTCATACCAATAATGTATGATTTGATTTCTTCAACAACTAGATCAGATTTGATTTGATCCGTCGTTCTTCCTTCTTCAACATGCCAAACAGACATAGAGAGGCGAACTTGGTAGATTTTGGGCAGATTTGTAGGGGCATTGATAGCTAGTAGTTGAGTTTCCAAATCAGATTTCCCACCTCTTTTCTTCTCCTCTCTTTGCTTCATCTATAAAGTTAATATCTTGGCTCATTATAAAGGGTTGGACATTTTATTTTTGTGTCGTCCCTTCTCCTATGGTTTGCAGATGAGTTCATGGAGTTCAAACCTTCTATTGACACTGTAATGCAAGTTTTTTGCCTCTTGGCCATTGTAATGCTTTGTATCAATTTGTGAAGCAATAATACATGTCTTTGGATGATTTCAACCATCTCTTGTGTTTATTTCCTTTATTTTATCTTTCATTGCAATATTGTTTATCTATGCATGGTAGTTGTATTACATTTTAATGGTCTGTGTTTGATAGCAAAGCTGGTGTTCAACATTCCTTTGGTGCATCACTCTGCTATTTTAGGTTTAATTTCTTGCATATTCTTAACCCTGTCTCCTTGGCAAGTTAGAATAGATTTTAGAATATATCCTCTACAAATTTTATGTGTGCATATTAATAGAGGAATAGGAACTGACCTTCATCTGAAGAGATCTCTCGATTTCAAATTCCCACACTTTGATAGATGTTGCATGTTATGCTATCCCACTGAGAGTCTCAACCCATCAATTTGCAGACACTTAGGGTTGTGATTTTGCACTAATAGTTTTGGCATGCCTTGTGGGAGAAAGAGGTCTCCATTTTTATTGCAGCAAGATTGATGTGAACTTGTTGTAAGTTTTTAACTTTTAAGAATTTCTTAAATTGTACATCTGGTGACTCCAAAAGAGGTAGAGGTCACTTGTTTTAGCAGCCTAGGCTCGGCAAATTCATGAGAAGGATTCAGACTAGATCAAGAACTAGAGAAGAATGATTGTTTTTCTATCTGCACTTGTCCCCAGACAAAGGGAGAAGGGGAAGAAGATCCCAAAGGTTTCTATCTCCACCAAATATAACCTTGTCAACACCTCCCACTAGTAGGCCTTTCATCTAATCAACAAGGGTTCTTAGGCTAATCATAATGCCATAACCACCCAACCCCTATGTCAAATTCACTAGCAACAGCCCACTCGCTCTCAATGCACAAAATCTAGTCCCAGTTGCAGCATTAATAAGCATTCCATATTTCACTAGAGAGAATCAAACTATTCCTACTAACCACATTCAAGACATTGTAAATGTCTGTGTAATTCATGAAATCATAGAGACAGACATTGCAATCAAATTGTTAGCCTCTTCACTCAAGGGTAAAGCTTCGAAATGGTTTAGGAGTCTAACAATAGGCTCTATTCAGAATTGAAACCATTTGTGCAGAGCTCTTCACAATCAATTTGGAGAGAAGGGAGATAATTTATCCTTGTTAGAACAACTGACATCAATCAAGAGGGCTCCTAATGAGTAGTTGACCGACTTCAACTTCAGATTCCAACAGACGTTGGATAGGATTCTGGTGGTCGTAAGATGAACAAATGAAGGTTCTTTACTATACTTCCTTAGAGATTTAAATTCTTATATTTCCTTAATGATTCAATCCATGGGAAGTGTAACCTTACCTGCAACCTATATCATTTCCATTAGAGGTGAAAATTGTTTAATTCAGGCTGGTAAACTTGCACCTAGGCCACCTATGTCTCTATACCCAGAACTAGAAGCTCCAAACACTAGTCAAACACCTACATTAGCTCCCATACCTGCTCCAAGGAATCAAAATTCAGATAAAGCTTCCACTTCATCTTATAGCTCCTCAAATGAGCTTCAAGAAGTCTTAAAACAATTGTAGAATCTAGGAAAAAAGATAGTGACTATTGAGAGGCAATATGCTCAGATTTCTAGGCCATATCAACCTCAAAATTAGTATCAAGTTACGCCCCCATACTAGAAAAACAAACCATCAAGTCATGCCATAAATAAAAATTCAAACCAAGAACAACCGCAAGTTATAAGGCCATTCTGACCATATAATCCAAATGCAGGTTCAACATCAAAATATTTAGTTCCAACACAAAACAAAATGGCACATGAGTATGACTAGTGTTACCCTTACAGACTACCTCATTACCAATAAATGTGTTCCAACGTTGCACTAAATCAAGCCTTGATGGTACAAACCTTTGTTTTTTCCCAAGAACCTAGTCAAGAGGAAAATCAGCAGCAAGTAGCTCAGCAAGAGACACCTCCAACCGAAACTATGCTAGTTAACTGGAAAACAAAAGACTTCTGTGGAGTTAACCAAGCCCCTTCTCAAATTATAGCTACAAATACACGGTCTAAGAAAATTAATATTGGAGAGGGACAACCATCAAACTTAGGTAATCCATAATGCTCTGTTACTCCATAAGGTATTGGCAATCAAAGTACAACTCCCAATGTGTAGATTTAGCCCAATCCACCTTCCAAACCCACTCATGCACTGGTTGTAATGACCCATGTGCAAGAGAAGAATGTGCAAGGAAAAGGGAAGAAAAAATATATCTCATCCCCATTTAACATCATTGAAAAGATGAAGAGGAAAAATGTAAGCATCTCGATATGGGATTCATTAGCTACCCCAGGACAAAGAGATCTACTGCAAGCTGCTATGGAAAATTGGTCAACATCAAATCAATCACCCAGTCAACAAGAGAAAGTGCTTAATAATGTAACTCAACCTGAAGGAAATCATAGAGATCATAAAGGTAAGAATCAGAAACCCCCTCCTTTCTATGTTTCATTGATCATTGGGGATAAATTTCTACATAATTGCGTGATTGATTCGGAAGCAAGTAGCTCTGTAATGCCAAAACAAATAGCTGATCAGTTGGGTCTTCAATATGAATTCATTTCTAGAGGTGTGGTACAACTGGATGGTACAACAATAATAACATTTGGGGTAATCAAATATTTGAGCCTCACATTGCATGCATGTCCCAATGTGACTGTCTTAAAAAATGTATCAATCATAAACTTGCCACCACACTTTGTATTGTGTTTGTCAAGGGACTTCACTACTAAAATATGAGGTTACTTGTCTGTTGATTGGTCACACATGTTATTTATAACAAGATATGGAGCTAAGGCTATAATAATATCGGATCCTATTGCAAACTTCAATATTGTGCCTCATAGACCGAGTCCAATCAATGCAAATTGTTCAGCCCTTGATCAAGAAGATTATCCAAACACCCATGAAGCTGATACTAAATTTGAATATATTCTAGACTTGACCCTTGATGAATGGGTGAACAAGAGGCATTCTTTTGACACTTACAAGGAAATGGAAGAAGCGGAGATAGGAGTCTATTTCTTGCATGAAGAGAATCATCCTCTTCCTGACATCACTAAGCTAGACCGTATGGATGATAATGACGTATGGAAATTATTCTTTGATGGCTCAAGAAGTAGGCAAGGAGCCAGGGGAGGAGCTATGATTTTTTCACCTCAAGGTATGAAATATTACTCATCCTTCCATTTCCAATTCACTTGCTCGAATAACACGGTAGAGTATGAATCATTGATCCATGGACTGCATTGGGAAAGAAAGAGAGGCATTAAGAGTCTGCAAATATTTAGTGATAGTGAGATGATTGTGAACCAATTCAGAGGATAACATGCTGCAAGGAATTACCTACTTAGGAGCTATAAAAACTAGGTATGGGACCTCATTAAGGATTTTGAATCTTTCAACATTACGTCCATACACAGGAAGAAGAATGAAGCAGCGGACAGATTGGAAGAAATCAGGGCGGCATTTAATGTGGTAGAAAGTATAAAAAGTGATAAATATCAACCCCATATCAAGGTGGTTGTGACACCTACTATCCCAGATAATAACACAATTTGGAAGGTCTTCGAGAATGATTAGAAAATCATCAATTTTCTACAAGAAGAAGTTGAGTTCTCCTCCAGAAACCAAGACAAGTTGGAATAGAGTTATGGTGACCAAGTGGTGCAGCTGATAACCAACAAATTACCAAATGGTCTTGTAACTTTGAAGTCAATATTCAACCCAAATCATCAATTCTGTAAGGATAAAGCAAATATTCAGGTAAAGGGTGAAGATTCGGAGCCCATTTCCATAAATGAAGGAAAAACGTTGTGAATCAGCAAGGTAAGTACCCAACAAGAAAAATATGACTTCATTCAAATTTTTCAAGAATTCTTAGATGTCTTTACTTAGAATTACAAGGATTTAAAAGGTTTCAACCCAAGGTTAGCACAACACACTATCGAGTCGGATCGTGGAACTAAGCCTTTAAGACAGAACCAAAGGGCAGTAAACCCTCACATTGAACCTCTCATGAGAAATGAGTTGAACAAGATAATTGAGGCCAGCATCATCTTCCCTATTAAGCATTCAAGATGGGTTGCAAACTTGGTACCTATGAGGAAAACAAATGGAGAAATCAGATTGTGTGTAGATTCCATGATCTACATAGAGCATCATCAAAGATCACTAGCCACTTCCATAGATGGAGAAAATATTGCAGGTTCTAGCTGGCTTTGAGATGTTTTCATTGCTAGATGGATACTCAGGCTATAATCAGATAATGGTGAAAGAGGAAGATCAATTCAAGAAATCCTTCACCACTAAATGGGGCACATATGCTTACAAGAAAATGTCATTTGGGTTGTCCAATGCTGGAGCAACATTTTAGCGAGCTATGGACATGGCATTCAAATTCTTAATCAACAATATAGTTCTGGTGTATCTAGATGATATCATTGTCTTCTCAAAGAATGATACGAAGACCATCTCTTCCACCACAGGAAGATATTTCAGAGGTGTAGAAGGTTTAGAGTATCATTGCATCCAAAGAAGTGTCTATTCTTGGCACACGAGGGAAAATTGTTGGGCCACGTTGTCTCAAGAGAAGGGTTGAAAATTGATCCTGAAATATTTGAAGCAATCCAAACACTACCACTACCACATCACAAAAAATCCCTCCAAACCTCCTTAGGAATGATAAACTTTGTCCACGGGTTTTTTTTTCTGATTTTGTCACTCTTGTAAAGCCTTTAACGACGATGTTAAAGAAGAGTCTTGCATTCAAATAGAAAGCAGAAGGCAAAGATATTTTTGAGGCCATCAAGCTTGTAATATCACAATCCCCAACTCTCATTAACCCAAACTTTTCAAAGGACTTCATGATGTATACTTTTGGAGGGTCAGACACAATATCAGATATCTTGGTTCATCCTAATAAGGAAGGTTCAAAACAGCCCATATCCTTCTTCAGTCAGAGCTTGGAGGATTACGAAGTAAATTATTCTTTTATTGAAATGCATGTCTTTTCTATCATTAGGATTTTGAAGAAGTTCAGACACTTAGTCTCAAAAAATAAGATTCAACTTTCTAGTGTCTCATGTTGGTGTCAAGGATTTTCTCCTAAAAAAGGACTTGAATGAGAAGAGAGCAGGTTGGATCACTCATGTAATGGAGTATGATATTGAAATCAAAGTGACCAAACTAGTTCATGGCAAGGGTCTGTGTGAGAATCTCACTTCCAAGCAACAAGCTGAGTTAGCAGATGAAGAAGAGGTTGTCCTACTACTGCAGTATGATCAAAATCAGCTAGCTAATGATGCACCTATTCCATGTTGGACTCAAGCCTTGGTACATTATCTCCAAACAGGTTTGTGCCCTTTAGAATGGAACAAATTAAAGAGGAGATAATTCATATTACAAGCCATCCCATATATTCTTATTGGTGGCATCTTGTTTAAGAAGTATATTAATAGTGTTTTATTGAGGTGCATTGGGGTAGGCCAAATTGAGAGGGTGTTGCATGAGTTCCATGATGGAGAAGCAGGAGGCCACTTTTCTCCTCGAGTAACAACTCTCAAAATCATGAAAGTTGGTTATTATTGGCCTACGGTGTTTAGGGATTGCTACTCATGGATCAAGAAGTGCAATCAGTGTGCATTCTTCACATGGAAGGAAAAGTTAGCAGCCCTACCCCTTCGTCCAATTTCAGTGGATCAGCCATTCATGCAATGGGGACTAGACTTAATTGGAGTAATCAACCCAAATTCAAGCCAAGGCCACAAGTGGATACTCACAGCGACATACTATTTGACCAAGTGGACTCAAGCAGTGGCACTAAAGGACGTAAATGAATCCAATATCTTGGATTTTTATGAAGGAATAATCACGTGATTTGGAGTCCCTGCCACCATCATATCAGATAATGCATTGGCAATCCTTGGTACAAGGATCACTGAATGGGATATCAAGAATGGTGTATACCTCAGCACTTCATCAAACTATTACCCTCAAGGTAATGGCCAAGCAGAGTCCACAAACAAGAACCTACTAAGAATTATCAGAAGGAATCTTGATGAAAATCAAAGAACTTGGCACGCAAAGCTCAAATCAGCTCTATGGGTTGATAGGATCACATCCAAAAGGTCTATAGGAAGCTCCTCATACAATCTTGTATACGGAAAGAGGTATTATTTCCCATATAATTAGAGCTTCCCACTTTCAATCTCATGAAATAGTTGGAACTGGCCGAGTTTGAACCTATGAAAATTAGGTATGCAGAGCTAATGGGTGTAGAAGAAATGAGAGAACATGTAATGTAAATCATGGAGAAAGATCAAGCATTGATCAAGAAGACCTTTGATAAGAAATCAAGAACAAGGAGATTTCAAGAGGGGGACTTAGTCCTAAAGTGAGATGTAGATCGGGAAAAAATACGAAGGAATTCCAAGTTTGATGCCATTTGGAGTGGCCCCTACATGGTCACAAGATGTACAAGTAGCATTACCTTCCGGCTGGCTAAGTTGGATGGAGAAGAATTGCATATTCCAGTCAATGGGATCTACCTCAAACACTACTACTAAAAGGAAAATTTCTCACCCTTAATAAATATTAGCCTGGGTTTTCAATTTCTCCAAGTTCATATGCACATTGTCTTTTTCTAGTTTAGGTTTCAATTTCCCTAAGTGTTGGTGCACATGCTCTATTAATTATGGTGTATGCTTGTAAACAGTTCATCTCACTCATGCTAAAAAAAAAGACTTGTGGCCACAAAAAACTAAATCTTTAAAGTATTCCTATTAGAGTACATCTGGATCTTTTCATTGCACTACAACAGATCAGTTTTATGGAAAATCAAATGAGGAAGAAGTTACTAGGTTTTAGACAACTCTCTACTCTCACAAATCTTGAATCAAATATTTTCTCACAAAGTTAAGAGTGTGTGCAGTGGAAGTTAGTTCCAGACTAGTTTTGAAATTACCAGGTAGACTCCATGCCCAATGGATACTTCCAAGGCTACTGATCTCTTCATCTAGCAGGCAGGTGTCCCCGTGAGTTGTTGTCCCAATTTTTCCCGCCTCGACAAAATTGATCAAACACAACCCTGCACAAAAGAAGATCTAAGGGTCGGCTCTGTCTTGCGAGCTCACATTCAAATCTAAAAGTCAAGGATGCAAGTGATCTCTAAAATGGAGGATCAGGGTCAGCGAAGGATCAAACAACGTCAAAGGAGGCCAGAGGATCTCAAGAGGAAAAAAGGGAGAGGCTCAAATTTTTTGAACTTTACATACAATTCAAAGCAGGCCCAAATCAGTTAAGTACAAGAATACCAATGGAAGGTGCTACATTTCTCAATGGTGTGCCTTCAAGGGTCAAAGCCAAGGGTGGTTCCCAAAACAAGCATAGATATTCCATGTGTCCCAAGACCTAATCAGACAGTTTCCATTCAAGACCTTGAATTAGCTAAGTATAAGAGTGTCAGTGGAGGCCTCCACGTGTCTCATCGACGCAACACCAAGGTTGGGTCTAGAGCAAGTTCCCAAATGAGCGCAGGCTCGCCACGTGGCTAGGAGTAAAAAAAGGGGGCAGAACCAAAAATTGAACCCCCAAATTGACTAAGTATAAAAGAACTGGAAGAAGCCTCCACGTGTCTCAAAGATGCACCTTTAAGGGGAAAAGCAAAGGGCAGTCCCCAAACAAGCGCCAAGCCTCCACATATCCAGAGCCCCTAAAAGTTACACCGGCCATTAAAAATTCTTCAATCTAGTAGAAGATTCCACGTGTCTCTTCCGTGCAACATCAAAATTAAATCCAAGAGTGGGTTCCCAAAATAGCACACACTCGCCACATGGTCAGAGTCAAAAAAGGGGACAAAGCCGGTCATTAAATTGGCTAAGTATGGAAGGACCAGTGGAAGTCTCCACGTGTCTCTTCCATGTAACCTCAAAGGTGCAGCCCAAAGCAAAGACTCAAATGAGCTCGAGGCTTCCACGTGTCTAGGTTTCAAGAAGGCATCGGCCCAAATCAGCTAAGTATCAGAAACTCAACAGAAGACACCATGTGTCATCTCGACACATCTTCAAAGTTAAATCTAAAATTAGGTCTCCTAGGCAAGCACGAACCATCTATGTGTCCTAGGTTCAGAAAGGAAATAGAGTTGGTAGTTGAAAATTCAAAGGACCCGTGGAAGACACCACATGTCCCAGGGTTTGAAAGGTAGTAGGCCCAAATCAGCTAAGTATGGAAGGGCTAGCAGAAGCTTCCACATGTCTCATTGGTGCAACTTCAAAGGCACATCCCAAAATGGAAACCCCAAACATGCGCCAACCCACCACGTAGTCAGGGAACAAGAAGACAAAGCCAGCCCAAATCGGCTAAGTATAAAAGAAACATAGCTAAACAGTGGAAGAGCCATGTGTCAGCCCGACACAACTCCAAAGGTTAAGACTCAAGGGGCAGACTTAAATGTGTGCTAAGCCTCCACATTTCTAGGATCAGACATATGACCCCCACTAAACAAAATGGACATGTGGCCATGTTTCAGGTCAAAGCGGATCGGCGGACCTGGGGAGGAATTTTTGCCAAAGGGGAAAATCTGTGCCGGCGGGCCTGAGATGATTTCTTTTACTAAGCAGGTTTGCAGGGCCATAGAGAAAATTTTTCCAAAGTGAATTTTGGGCTTGTGGGGCTGCGGGAGTCTTTTTGTAATTTTGGCAAGTTTCATAAAGGCACAATTTCAATTGCATGGCTGCAGAGGAAATTTTGCCAAAAGTGAATTTTGGGCTTGTGGGGCTGCGGGGAGTTTTTACACTTTTGTATTTTTGTGCATAAGTCACAAAGTGAATTTTGGGTCTGTTGACCTATTTTACAAAACTTTTTTTCTGCCATTTTTGCATATATCTGATTCAAATGTTCAAATGGGCGTATCTTTCAATCGAATGCCCAAAATCTAACAAATTTGGTACCATTGGAAATGTCTCAACCTTTTCTACGCCATGTAAGCCTAAAAATTTAATTTTCACAAGGTTAGGTGGGTAAGAGGCAGGAAAACATCTTTCATACCATTAATGTATGATCTAATTGCTTCAACAACCAGATCAGATCTGATTTGATCCGCCATTCTTCCTTCTTCAACATGCCAAACAGACATGGAGAGGTGGGAAAAATTATTTCATACCATTAATGCATGATCCAATTTCTTCAACAACTAGATCATATTTGATTTGAAACGTCATTCTTCCTTCTTGAACACGCCAAATAGACATAGAGAGGCAGACTTAACAGATTGTGGGTGGATTTGAAGGGGCATTGATAGCTAGTAGTTGAGCTTCCAAATCATATTTCCTGCCTCTTTTCATCTCCTCTCTTCGCTTCATCTATAAAGGTAAGAGGTTGGCTCATTGTAAATGGTTGGACATTTTGGTTTTTCGCCCTCCTTCTCCTCTAGTCTGCAAACGATTTAGTGGAGTTCAAACCTTCTATTGAGACTGTAATGTAAGTTTTTTGGCCTCTTGGCCATTGTAATGCTCTGTATCAATTTGCAAAGCAATAATACATGTTTTTGGATGATTTCAACCCTCTCTTGTGTTCATTTCCTTTATCTGATCTTTCATTGCAATATTGGTTATCTATGCATGGTAGTTGTATTACATTTTAATGGTATGTGTTTGATAGCAAAGCCAGTGTTCAACATTCCTTTGGTGCATCACCTATGTTAGTTTAGGTTTAATTTCTTGCATCTTCTTAACCATGTTTCCTTGGCAAGTTAGAATAGATTTTAGAATAGATCCTCTACAAATTTTATGTTTGTACCTATATAGAGGAATAAGAACTGACCTTCATCTAGAGAGCTCTCTCGATTTCAAAGTCCCACACTTTGAGAGATGCTCCATGTTATGTTATCACACTGAGAGTATCAACCAATCGAGTTACAGACACTCAGTGGTGCTGTGATTTTGCGCTAACAATAACTATATGGGAAAGAGAAGGAATGATCCAAATGTGTAACATAGATAAAAATGCAGATCAAAGACTACAAATTATTTGGTACCACTACCAATCTTGGAACTACTAAGGGACAAGACTATATAAATTATAACTACTATATGGTCATGAACTAATTTATATAGTCTTAATTTTAATCCTTCAAACCTTAACAATTTAACCTTTGACAATATGGATATGAAAGTTCACATGTGATTTTTCTTTACTTGTTATAAAGTTAAATTTATTATTAACTCTCTTATATAACCTTTTATAGGTTATTAGATAAAATATTTTGATAAGGCATATCATAGGAAGATAAAATGAAAATAAAAATGCAAAAAATGAAATTAAAGTAGATCAAAACATAGCTATTCTCAAATACATGGAATACTTGGGATATTTTTTAATATGTTTCAAATGAGTTTTTGACATGGCGTAGATAATACTGCATCACTAAGTATTAGTTGTCTTAAAGTTATAAGTATATTTTTTGGTCATTATAGTGCTAAGTATTGAAATGTGTTCACATTATAACCTAGATAGTGCCATTAGGTCTCTATAAGCAGTAAAACAATAAACTAATCAAATTTATGACCGTGCAAATATATTCTGCATATCTACTAATTTCATGACAAAGAAAAATATATAATTATTAATCAATCAAAACACATCTAAGAAACTTTGCAACACAATTGAGAAGGGAATACATACAAATTGAAAAAATCCCACTAAAAAATCCTTGGACTATCAAGTTGAAAAACATTTTCTTTATAAAACATTTTCCTCCTTAGAGGGTAAACCACTGGTATAGTTACATTATTACACAAAATTACTATATATTCCATGCAAGAAATTTGATACTTCCTATTTTTAAGATTACAGATGTATCAATATTAAATCCTAATATCAAGATTATAGATGGTTCACTCTTTACTTAGGTTCCATTGGACCACTAGAAGTTACTTGTGTAGACTTCATTAAACTACATTGAATTTCAGTCACACATGATTTGAACTCATTCTCAATATAACATAGGTCCAGAATAGGCGGCCTCATCAGATTAGACACTTCTTTTATGAGTATTGGAACTCCGTTATAGATAGGTTTAGCATTTTCACTCATAAGTGAAGATTTCTCCACTTTTGTATTTGTAAAAGTCAACAATTTCATTATATATGATGTATTTTCAACTGTATCTACCTGGGAAAAGATAGCGCTCAAAGTAGCAGTTAATGCTTGTGATTTTTTCTCAAAGATGGACTTGTCAATTAACCTTACTTAAGACCAATACATTTAGGTAATCTAAGATTCAACTAATAATTCAGATATCTTATATACTATACCTCATAGCTATGTCAACAATCCTTCCACTGTGGCCATCTAATCACCCAATTCTTTCAAAATGTTAACCATGAAAATATTTTTTGTATTCAAGTCCTCGCTTTTTATTCATAATAAATTGAGATAAATACCCTTATTTATGACATATAGTAGTGTGTCCATCATTGAATTTATCCTATTCATATGTTTGTGTTGGCCTTGTACCTACTACAACCCTTGTTATGTTATATCTTAATGCCTTCGTATAGAAACTAATAGTTGGTTCAAAGTTCTCAAGGACATTTACACATTGGGAAAATTGTTCTTTGGAAAACTAAATTTCTTATGAGCATGCAAAGCATTAAGATGAGCCTGAATTCTCTTAACCAAATCAATTTTTATCTATTGAGTGGGATTAATAACTAACTAGGGGTTTGCATTCATGACTTCTTCCCCAGTGTGCACTTTCTTGGAAATCCTCAAAATTTCCTCCTTTGTTTCCATCTAGATATAAGTAGATCCTTGTAAAAAATTCCTCTTTGTGACCCTCTTGAGGGTTCCTGTGGGAGTATAATACTTGATTTGCACCTTTGGGTATTCAAGTTATGCCATTGTAGAAACCATTTATTTTTTCAAAACTAGAGGAGTCCACGATCTTTTTGAAGTAGTAGATGCAACTGTTGTTATGGAAGGAAAGGTAGAATAAGACCTTACCACTTGTGGTAAGGTGTTTGGTGTCCAAGGTAAATTTGGTTTACCTTGAATCAGTCCCAAAGGGGCCAAGAGATGGCTCATGAAACTTTGAGTGACGATGGGAGTCTAGAAAGAAGAAACGGGAATGAAAAGGGAATTAGAAGGAGTGGCACATTCATTCGTGATAAGAAATTTCGAGAAACATATGGTGTGATACAAATGTGGGTGAAGAGTCTGACCAGATTGGGGATCAATTAAAGGAATGTCAAGGAATGAAGGAGAAGGCTGCATTGGATCCTTCAACTTATCCTTTAAAGGTATTTTGAAAATACTTTCAGATGATGTTGGAGTTGAAGAAGATACAACAGTAAGATGAGTGGAAGAATAAATTAAAGAAGTATAACTAGAAGAAATGGTTGTATAAGGTACACTCATTGATTCTAATACTTTTATAGTAACTAAACAAGGCTGGGAAGAAGTTACTACAAAAAAATGGGGAGAAAATTATTTAATAGAATTTGTAAATAATATAAGTAGTATAAATATAAGCAAGGAGAGAAGGAGAAACAATAGAAGTAGTAGAAATAGGGGAAGAGAAAGGAGGATTTTGATAACCAGTAAGATCCAATATCTCATGATCTCATCCTTCATCTTTGAAAGAACTAGAATAAATGAGAATACTACTAGTGAAAGGTCATACGGAAGATAGAATTGGAATAAAAGAAGAAGAAACCATCACTATAGAAGTTGGAATCGAATAAGTAGAAAGAAAAAGAATAGACATAGGAGGCTTATTTCTTATGGACTGTGTGGACTTGTGGCTTTCCCAATAGACCTTGTAGGGTTTTCCATTCGTATGCTTAGAGCAGTAGAATGATAAGGACTAGATTTTCCTTTTGATGGGGGAGGCACACGAATAAGAATTTTCAAAAGTTTTCTTGAATCACTACCTTCGTCATCTGAATTTTATTTTGCATCTTCCCTTTGTACTTGTACTTCTTCTAGTTTTAACTTCCAATTCACTAACTATGGCCTACTACCCAATAGGTGCATAAGTAAAATTGAAATTTCTCATATTTATGGCCACCGCTAGATCATTGACCTCATCCTTATAAACCAGGTCATCCTTACATGAGGGTGATGTTTGTAGCTATAAGTGGCCATGTCAAGAGTGTTCTTCCATAATTGTGCAACTCTTCCTACAGGGTCAAAATCCCTTAGAGTATGATAGTCTAGGTGGAATTATTTCATGTGGGTTGTTATTCTATTGGCCTTTTTCCAATAATTCAAGACCTCTTAACCTACTAAGAAAGGAAGAGGAGGATGAGTTAACTTTCCCTTATACTATTCCTATATCACATGATTGATGCCATGGAAAAAGTGATATACAATCTAAAAGGGATAGTGAGAATCCCATCTACTCTTATCATTGTACATTCTAGGTAACACCAAAAAGCTCCCCATTCTCTCAATGAATTGATTATTCTTTGACTCTCCCTAGGCCTATGTGTGTCATATATGACATTTTAGATCATAGGGTAGTATTTATTACAAATCACCTCCATGTTCTTCCTATAGTTATGAATGTATATATTGTTAAAGACCCTGGGGAATATTTGATTGTCTTGTGGTGACTAACAAAGGACTCCCTAAATTTTTTGGATTGTACACATGGCATCAAGAAAGTAATACATCATATAGAAATTATACCGCTTCTTTGGATTCATGGCACTCACAAGATTCTTGAGGAGGTTAACAGCTATAACTCCATCATTATCAGGTATATTTTCATCAACTATGATCATGGTTAGTAGGGGCACCCATGTCTAATTGACATGCACAATATGTGTTGCTCTAAATATTCTATTCATTAGGGCCATACCCACTCTCATTCCATGTCCAAAATATCTTATATTCATCTTCTCTATAGAGACTTTGGACTTGAAACTAGTCGGTTCATACGCCCAATATTTAAGCACAATCTCAAGGTTATTTCTCTTTCCCCGTTGTTCCAATATTTATTAATTGAATTGAATATTAGAAATAGGGATTCATTAGTAAGCAGTAATAGTCTTTTCAGATATATTAGTATTCAAATTTCCTCAAAATTTTATAATTCCATCAACACAACTTACATCATCATTGAAGATACCACAAAGAAAGTTGATACATTGCATTACCTTTAGTTTTACAAATAAAATATGCATCCCAATATGTTTAATGGCCACTAGATCAGCCATGAACCGTGCTTTGTCTTGGTGTGCATAATCATTTTCATTTATCAAACTAGTTCATACCTTATTTTTCAAGTTTGTATAATACTCGAAGCCGATGACTTGTTTGTCAAAAATGGTATCTCTAAAGAGATGGTCCAAGTAGAAAGTGTGTAGGTAATCCTCCATTGGAAATAAAATTTAAAAAAAGTTGAGAAACTATAGGCATGCAAAGGTCATAGTCTCATAAAACACTAATACTCTATTTTGATTTATGATCTCTTAAAATTAGACTTTGAAATCTCAGTTATATGTTATACCTCAAATACCAGGTGCTTGAGCATGAAATCATTTCAGGATTCATGAAAATCTTGCTAATTCGTGGCTCATGCTAAAATGTCAGTATATAGTTGCAACATTGAATTCTAGTCCACCATTTAATAATTTATATGTTTTGCACTAATTAAATATTTGCCAAGATTTTTTTTCTTTTCACCGTCTTAGTTTGGTCAATTCCAAGTGATGAGATTTTTATTTGTAAGAACCATGTCATAATGGGAAAGGTGATCCAGTAAGAAGCATTCATGTATGTATGTTTTTAACAGAAAATTTTCCATTAGTTGATATTTATCTCATGTATGCTTCAATGTGAAGTGCAAACCAATAAAAAACACCACGTATGTTCGGATTTTGTAGTGGTACTGAGTTTGAGGCTCTACATATCCTCTATTAGTCACCCCGAAGCATATACCAATAAGAAAACTCCATGCTAATACCATTTTCCCAATGCATTGTCAGTTGTTTGGTGGGTTTTGTAAGTTATTGTGAAGTGCGAGCCAATAATAAATCTCCAAGTCTAACTTCCACGTTCCACTTTCAGTAGTGAGTAGGTGATATGCTCACGTAGATATGTTAGTATGTTTTTTTTCTTTGTAACAACTTTCTCAAAGTTTGAAAGGTGAACCAGTACGAAGGATCCACATATGTATGGTTTTAACAAACCATTATATATTAAATGATATATGTCTCATGTATTTTTCAATTTGAAGTGTGAACAAATAAAAAAACACTACGCACATTTGGATTTCATATTGGGACTTAGTGTCAGACTCTACATATCCTCTGTTATTCACCCCGAAGTGTAAACCAATAATAAAAATCCACACTTATACCATTTTTCCAATGTATTTTCAGTTGTTTGGTGGGTCCTAACTCCTATCAGTTATTGTGAAGTACAAGCCAATAACAAAGCTCCAAGTTCATCTTCCAAGTTCCATTAGTAGTGGTTAGTCGGTGATTGTAAGTTGGTGAATCAGACCTCGATGAGTGCCACTGGAGAGAAAATTCAAGAGACGGTATTCACAAAAATAGTTTTAGGATATTCTTCATTTGATTTCAAATTATTTTTTTATCTTTTTACCATTTTCTTTGTAAGAATAAAACTAGTTAAAAGGCCATTCGCCAAAACTAAAAAATTGGTTACAAGGATATTCGCCATGATTTTTATAATTTATTTTTAGGGGGGTTCCTTAAAATTTTCCTTGACAATATCTTATTTTTTCCTTTGACCACCCACTGGTTTCCAGATGTTCTTCCTTCTTAACTATGTACTTTCCATTTCTAGAAGTAATCTTCTGGTAGGATTAGACTTGAAAATGGACCTTCATCCTTCCATCTTTTCAAATGGGAGAGTTAATCAGCAAGGTGTAAAATTTTTTACACTGGTATATCCTAGATTTAATTTTAAATACGTAGCCGTCACTAAAACCTTGCACCTTATTTATATAGATTAACTCAAATAGTTCTTGAAATGATAGATTTACAAACTAGGAGGTTGAGATTTGCAGAGCTTAATGAATTTTCACATGTTTTTCCCAGTAGAGTTAAGTTTTATGGAAATCCTATTTATAATGAGAAAATTTTGGACAATACTTTCATATTGGTTTGGATTTTCCTAATTTTAGAAAATCTCTATAAAGGTTAGTATTTTGAACCTTTCATTGGGTAAAGGATTCTAAAACTCATCCCCATAAATGGTACCAGAATTATGTTGACTTTCCTACCCAATATGTAGGAATATTAGTAATTTATAAATCCTGAGAAAATTTAAATCAAAATCTAATTCAATGAGATAAATCGCATATAAACATGTCCTTGGAAACAATGTTCGATGCGTGTTGGTCCTCAAAGTTGCACCCCCTATTTTCCTGACAATAATTCTCTCAAGAAGGGGGAAATGCTTGGATGGTGGTAGATTGGGTGGTATTTTGTTTTATAGCCAGGGAGGGGTATAAAAATTTCCTTGGGATCAATTATAATGCCCATCTAAAAACAACCACTCGAGAACCAAGAACAACCTAGGTTTAGTTAGAAGAATTAAGGAATAATTTTTTTTTAAGTGTTCCCAAAAAAATTTCCAGAGTCCATTACAACAGTTATCAAAACATCCTACAAAACACTAAGAGAGAGAAATTCATCCTTAGCGCAGATAGATTATCTTCTTGTGGGGCACTGAAAGTGGGTGCGGGAAGAAACATTTCTCCCAAGCGGGAAAGGACGGGCGTGGAAAAAACTCTTTTCTCTCGGGCGCGGAAGAGACTCTTTTTCTCCTGGGTGTGCAAGATGGGTGCGAAAGAAGCTCTTTTTCTCTCAGGTGCACAAGACAGGAGTGGAAGAAGCACTTTTTCTCTCGGGCGTGCAAGACAGGCATAGTAGAAGTTCTTTTTCTCTCAGGCGTGCAAGACGGGCACGAAAGAAGCTTTTTCTCTTCTCATAACTTCAGGAGACCATAAATTTTGATAGGGAACTCGGTTTTTGGAAAATGATGACTTTTTCATAAATCTCTCAATGTCCTCTTTGCACAAAAACCTTAATAATTTAATTTGGATAAATTTTTAAGGGTCAATTTTGAAAAAAAACTCTGCAAGCTTATAAAATAAAAACTGGTAACATTTGACTTATAAATTTTCATTCAATTTGACCTCCTTCCTTTCTCAACATGCCAAACAGACATGGAGGGTTTCTCTTAGAGAAATTTAGGATGGATTGCAAGGTATAATTTTGTTTGATTGAAGATCAATATTTCTCAATTTCACAGCAAAATGACTGTGAAAAGGTTGAGCCTGATTATGAAAGGTCCTAAAAAAATTTCTTAAGTGTTTTAGTTTGTTTGGGGTCATTTTAATCATATTAAGTTCAATTAAATGTTACATTTTAGTGTTCATTGCTGCAGGGGTCGTTCTGTACATTTTGAATAAAAATATTTTCCAGTTTGAAAATTTCTCTAACAGTGTTCTACAACTTCAAATTCAATTTGATCCATTTGCATTTACCAAACTTTAAAATATGAACTCATTCTAATCCAACACTGCAATGTTATATTTCCTTCAATAAAAAGGTAGAAGCAAGAATGCAATTTCTATCTCTTTCAACAACATGTTTTTCAAACACAGAGAGTGTAATAATTCTGATTACACTTTCCAAACAGAGATTTCAAATACATTTCTAAGCAGGTTTCAAACAATAGTAACTTCTTTTGTAAAGGTAAAACAACATCTATTCAATTGGAATGATATCTTTTAAAACTTCTCTTTTACAATGATCAAACACAACTTACAAAGATATAAATCTTTCTTTTCTTTCATCCAAAAATAGAAAACAAAGTACATCTCTTTCTCATTTCAAATTTCAACTTTCATAGCCAATACAAAACATCTTTCCATCACAAAATATACAAGTTCATCCATTTCAAAGTGGGAAGGGGTTACAATCAGAGATAAACTCAGCAAGAACTGTCAAAACTGTCTTTTTCCTCTGCTCCAAAACAACAACATGAAGATCCTCCATTTATTTCAATTTTGATCACAAAAAAAGCAGGGGAAAGGCAACGCTCTCCACCCAACCAAGACATCCAATGAAAGGAGAAGCCATCCTTCTTCATTGGCCCCCGAGCCCCAACCACAATGCAATAAGAAATGTGTTTCAACTCATGGCAACGAAAAGATTCCATAGCACAAAGGTAATCTTTCACATGTAAATTTCACATTTGAAACATAGTCCAAAATAGAATGTAGTTTTAGCAACCACAAGATTAAAAACAAAACAATACTCAGGCTTCATCAAGCAAGCCAAAGGAGTAAGAAACTATGGGGGATGTTACTTATGCCTTCCAAAGGGGAAATGGGTATCACCACTTGAGAACAAACCACCAAAATATAACATTTCAAATCCCTGACATGCCCTTATGCCTCCCCCAAGTACCCCTTATTCCTCACATTTCCTTATGCCTCCCCAACCTCTTATGGCACCCCATAATGAGTAAAGAAATGCAAGCTATTTCTTTTTAAGGTGGAACCCAAATCCCAACTCCCTCCACACTTATACCTCCCCAAAACACTTATGCCTCCCACAAAATATACCCCATAGTCTTCTCCTACACCATTCCTAGGCCATCTACCCAACAACCCACAAACATGCTAAAACATTCACAACAATAACATTCAACCATTCACATATACAATAAAAGAAAGAAAGAAGAGCATTTCAAGAGCCAAGCTCCTACCTCTCCATGATGGAGTTTGTTCCAAGTTAAAAATAGAAAGCTCTTCCAATGCAAGCAATCCAAATATCAACCAAGCACAAGTATTCAACAACCTTCAAACTTCTCCAAGGCAAGAGCTCTCAAAATAGCAAAAGAAAATTCACCCCAAAATGAAGTATGCAAAGGTGAAGCAACCCAAAACAAGGTAAGGAATTCAAATTTTATAGAAGAGGGAAGAGAAGAGGATGAGGTGGATCCATGTAGGATTCCACATCACACATCCTCATCCACAACACTAAATTCAGCTTCATTCTCCAATGCATATTAAAATAGGAGGGTGAATAATATAACAGTTTTACCTTACACACTCAAATCAAGCCCACACCCCATAAGGACTGAAAATAAAATATGTAAGAAAAGTGCAATTGAAAACATTCAACTTGACTTACAAAAATGCATAGTAAAAGTCTAAATTTAACTCTCCAACCATAGGTAAGGTTGGTATATAAATTTAAGAGGTGTGGGACAAGTTTAACTTGTCCCACAAGCCTCCAAAATCAGCCTCCAAGGACAAATTCGAATTTCAAAGAAGATGAAGTGTTTCATACTCCAAAATCAACTTACATATCTCTTACACATCACTTACTCATTTCTTACAACACTTTAATTCAAGGCCAACAAATCTATTAATTACTTTCTTATGACATATTTTAATTAATTAACTTAACAACATGATTACTCACAATATTAACACACCATTTAATAAATAATGAAAGGGTCAATGCACCACAAAATAAACACATGCAAACATTAACAAAGGGACCAAATAAAATAAATACATAAAATCCCATGGTCACATTTGAAGGTGATTTCCCCGCCCCCCCCATGGGAATCCCTAACACAAACAAACACACACAACAAATACAGTTGACATGGTGACCTTGTTGAATTCATCTAGAATTCCAAAGTGGTTGGTCTCCAATCCCCCGATGTTTGTTGTGATATTTTAAACCTACAAAATACAAATACCTCCTTCGGCCTCATGGCCATATCAAAACATCCAAATGAATATAAATATAATTTCAAGATCATCAATATATATGTGAATCACAACAATCATCAAGACAATCAGCAGTATCACTTACAATTTCATCCACAACTATATCATCATCAATTTTAATTCAATTATCATTTTCTAGGTCTACTCAAAATATCCAAATATCACAAGTCCAAACAACATCTATAATATAACCATGTCAAACAGTATATCTACATCAATATCTAAAATGTCTCTAATAATCATCATGCATCATATAAGAATTGAAAAGTAAACAATAATCCATGATCAAACATCTAACATCATACTAAATCAAAAATATAATAATGTCCATGATATAGTCAACAGTGTCATGATCAGTATCAAACAGTGTCAAAGGGAAGTGGGCACTACATCCCCCTCCCTTTAGACTCAACTTCCTCCTGGAAGTCACTAGAACATATGTGGAACTGAACTCGTAGTAAAGTAGCATCCTCCCAAGTAGCTGCAGTCTCATCATATCTGTCCCACTGCACTCGCACCTGATCAATATCTCTACCTCGAAGGCCCAGGGTCCTATGATCTATAATGTGAACGGGTTCCACCATCACCTTCCCTTGATCTTGCACCTATAATGAGGTCCAATCTAGCACATGAGAAGGATCTACAATATATATCCTAAGCACTGAAACATGAAACACATCATGTATGTGAGACAAGCTAGGTGGCAATGCTAGACGGTAGGCCAAAGGGCTCATACGCTCCAAGATCTCAAAAGGACCAACAAATCTAGGAGCTAACTTAGAACCTTTTCCATAACGGATAGGGCTCTTATGTGGCCTGACATGAAGGAACACCTTCATGCCCACATCAAAACTACGGTCAGTCCTATGATGATCTACATACTTCTTCTGCCTATCATGTGCCTCCTGCAGTCTTTTTCTAATCAAAACCACCTGCCGCTCCATGTCCTGTAACAAATATATTCCAAGAGAAACCATGTCCTCTAACCTGTCCCAGCTAAGAGGTGTCTTGCACTCCCTTCCGTAAAAAGCATGAAAAGTAGCCATGCCTATAGAACTCCGAAAAATATTATTATAGGAAAACTCCACCAAGTACAAGTACTCCTCCCATCTTGACTGATGATCCATAACATACATCCTGAGCATATCCTCTAAAATCTGATTCACCCGCTCAGTCTGTCCATCTGTCTCGGGGTGATATGTTGTGCTGAAGTTGATCCTCATCCTGAGGGCATGCTACATGGTAGTCCAAAAATGGGAAGTATACAAAGGATCGCAGTCAACAAATGATCTTCCACAGAATCCCGTGTAACCTGACGATCTCATCTAGATAAACCCATGCCACTGCACTAGCTGTATAAGTGGTCTTTACCGGAGAAAAGTGTGCCACTTTTGTCAATTTATCCACCATGACCATGATGGTGTCATGGTGATATCTCGACATCGATAGCCCAACAACAAAGTCCATGGAAATGGTGTCCCACTTCCACTCTGGTATAGCATGAGGAAAGAGAAGGCCAGCTGGATGTTGATACTCAGCCTTCACTTTCTAGCACTCTAAATAGCATGACACAAACTGAGCCACATCTCTACAAAGTCCTCTCCAGTGATATAATTATCTCAAAGTAGTGTGCATCTTCTTCACCAAAGGATGGGCTGAATAGGGTGCACGATGTGCCTCTGTTAAGATGTCCTACCTCAAGCCTCCATCACTAGGAACATAAATCCAACCTCTGTGCCTGAGAAGTCCATCTATCTCTAATGATAAACCATCAAAATTCCCCTCAAGGAGTCTCTGGGACTTAATCTCCACTCTCGCTGCAATGTAGAAGCTATCAAGAGGAAGCTATTGTAGAATCCTACTCCACAAATCTATGCCCACTGAAGTGGCCATAACCACATGTCTCCATCTACTGAGAGCATCCACAACAACATTCTCCTTCCCCTTCACATGTTCTATCTCCATATCATACTCACAAAGCAACTCCATCCAACGCCACTGATGAGCATTGAGATTGGGCTACATGAAGAGGTGGTGAAGACTCAAGTGATCAATCCTGAGTATGAATCTCCTACCAAGAAGAAAGTGTCTCCATTGAACCAAGGTGTGAACCACTACCGCAAGCTCAAGATCATGAGTCCAATAATTGATCTCATAATCTTTGAGTTTGTGAGACTCAAAGGCCACTACTCTACCCTCCTACATCAATACACCTCCAAGTCCTACCAAAGAAGCATCCGTGCATACGAAAAACTCACCATGTGGATCCGACACTGCAAGAATAGGTGTTGTCATGAGGCACTCCTTCAGTTTCCTGAAGGCCTACTCGCATCTATCTGACCAATCAAACTTCTTCCCTTTCCACTGAAGGGAAGTAATGGGGTGCGTAATCCGAGAGAAGTCTTGAACAAATATCCTGTAATAACTTGCTAATCCCATGAAGTTGCACACCTCTGTCACAATAGTGGGTGTTGGAAAATCCATAATGGCTCTAATCTTAGAAGGATCAACTATGATACCTTCCCCAGAAATGATGTGACCCAAATATTGTACCTCTATCTGAAAGAATGCACACTTCTCCAAGTTCCCGTAAATTTTCTGCTCATGAAGACACTGAAGAACCTGGTGAAGGTGCCCCTCATGCTCCTCATGCATACATGAGTAAATCAAAATTTCATCTAGGAAGATGAGCATGAAGCGATCTAAGAAATTCTTGAATACCCCATTCATCAAACTCATAAATACTATGGGGGCATTCGTCAAACCAAAAGGCACCACTGTGAACTCATAGTGCCCATATCTCATACAAAAAGTGGTCTTATGAATATATGCCTCCGTAATCCTCAGCTGATGGTAGCCTAACTTAAGATCAATCTTAGAGAAAACTGTGGCTCCCTTCATCTGATCAAACAAATCATCTATGCGCGGAAGGGGATACCGATTCTTGATCGTTACCTTGTTCAGTTGGCAGTAATCAATACACAACTGCAAGGATCCTTCCTTCTTCTTCACAAAAATCACCGGTGCAACCCAAGGGTATACACTAGCACAGATTAGGAATTTCTCCAAAAGGCCCTCAAGCTGTAACTTGAGCTCACAAAGCTCTGGTGTGGTCATCCAATAAGGTGCTCGTGAGATAGGCTCTGCTCCTAGAACCATATCTATATGGAATTCAATCTCACATGGGGGCGTTAACCCCAGTAACTCCCCTGGAAAAACATCAGCAAACTATCTCAAAATGGGATGGTCATCTAGTGATGGCCCACTAGATCCATCCTCCAATATATCACTGATTGTAAAATAAAACATCTGAAAACCCCGTCGCACACACCGCTTAAGCTACATAACGGAGATGGTGCGAATAGAAACAGGTCTCCTGACCCCAGCTATCACTGCCTCAACTCCTAGATCATCTGTACAAGATATGATCTTATGGTAACAATCCATCCTGGCCCTATGTGTAGACAACCAGTCCATACCCAAGATGACTCCATACGAGCCCAAAGGAAGGATACGAAGATCTAAGGTAGTGGTGAAAGGTCCCAAATCCACAACACACTCCTTAACTAAGGAGTCTATAGAGATATTGGCTCCCAAATCCATCTCAAAATCCCAACTACGACACTACCTAACTACCACCAACCTGCATCGCTCTACAAAAGATGGTACAATAAAAGAATTTGAAGAACCAGAATCAACAAACTAGAGGTAGGAATACCACCAATACTACCTGTGGTCTCAATCACGGTACTCTAATGCTTAACTTGGCAGTTCTTGACTGCCACATAGATCCAATGATTGCATCCCATGTCACCAATAGTAGGCTCTAAGATCTATGTCTTACCCTTGTTAATAGGGTTCTGAGGGCAGTCTCTCCAAAAATGTCCATCAATGCCACAACCAAAACAACCACTTGATCCTCTCCCATGTGTAGCAAGTCCAGCCGGTACTCTGGAGGTCTATGGTGTGGATCCTGATGATCCATCTATGGTCTACTGAGGTCTCTGCTAGCGAGCTCCTACTAACTGAGCCCTAGGTGAGCCCTGTGTCCTGATGGAACCCCTAGGAGGAGGCCCCATACTCCGACCCCTCTATGTATCGAATCTCTGTGGAGGTCTATAAGGTGGGCGGGACTACTGCTGTTGTTGTTGTGGTCTAAAAGATGACTATGCCGAACCATGTCCACCACAAGGAGGAGGTACTGACTCCCTCGATCTACTATCATGCATCTGCTGGATGTAGCTCTAGAATCAGTCTCTAGCCTATTGGGTCTTTCCCCAAGTCTCCTCTGCTATATAGGCCTTCTCAATGGCCTCAGCTAATGTCTATGGACAATGGATCCATACTACACCTCCAATGTCTAGATTCAGGCCCTGGATGAACCTATGGATCCGTACCTACTCATCCTTCATGTAATCAACATATTAGAGTAGATCCAAAAATCTACTCTCATACTCAGCCACTATAAGAGATGACTGTCGGAGGTCATGAAACTCATCTATCCTCCACTGTATGAACCTTTGTGACAAATATTTGCTCCTAAACCACTCCTCAAAGAGCTCCCAAATAACTGTCTCAAAATCCACGTGGAGCTTTTGCTCCTCTGTCCTCCACCAGACACCTGCTCTGTCTCTCAGTAGATGGATTGCAACATGAGCTTTCATGTTGCTAAAACAAGGCCAGAGCTTGAAGCATCCACTCAAGCTCACCAACCAGGCCTCTGCTTGAAATCCACCTATGTCACCAGAATAATGTGATGTTCATAGCTTCAGGATCTCCTTAATGTGGTCTGAAGTTGTATAGTATGATGACCCATAGGCCTCCCTGCATGCTCATCTCTAAGCCTAGGGCTCCGAGACCTATCTTTGTGTCCTAAAACTCGGTCTCCTTGTCCCCTCTTATGGTGACTCTACTCTGACTGACTCCATGTGGGAGTTCTCTCCTCTATGCTCCTCACTATGCCAAGGAGATGCACGAGCCTCAATGGATGTCACCCTATCATGTCTGACTGAACGTGCTCCTATGGTCCCTCTTCATGTAGAGCGGCATTAACATCCTGGAGTGTCTATAAAATCTATGGTAGGATAGCTGCTACATCATGATCTAGTGGTGGTAAATCTAAGTCTATGTGAAAAGACCCCTCGTCTTGTTCGCACCTCCTACACAGACCAAGGTGAGAGTTAGTTCACTATTCTCTAGGTTTTACTCAGTTTTCCATGTTTACTAAGATATGTAATTTTGGAACAAAGTTGTTTTGTAAGTTTAAAAGTGTGCTAGGTGTAATTCTGTACTAGGTTTAAAGTTTATGTCTCAATTTTTCTAGTGTTCCCAAGGTTCCAAGATTTTGAACCCATGACTTTGATACCAAGTGTAACGCTCATCTCAAAAACCAACCACTTGAGACCCAAGAACAACCTAGTTTTAGCTAGAAGAATTAAGGAATATTTTTTTAAGTGTTCCCAACAAAATTTCCAGAGTCCATTACAATAGTTATCAAAACATCCTACAAAACACTAAGAGAGAGAAATTAATCCTTAGCGCAGATAGATTATCTTCTTGTGGGGTGTAGAAAGAAATTTCCCCTGACACAAAGTAGGTGCAGGAAGAAACCTTTCTCCCAGGCGCGGAAGGACGGGCACTGAAGAAACTCTTTTCTCCCGAGAGCGAATGATGGGTGCGGAAGAGACTCTTTTTCTCCCGGGCACACAAGAAAGGTGCGGGAGAGACTCTTTTTCTCCCGAGGTTACAAGATGGGTGCAGAAGAAAATATTTTTCTCCTGAGCACACAAGATGGGCACAAAAGAATCTCTTTTTCTCCTGGGCACGCAAGACGGGTGCGGAAGAAGTTCTTTTTCTCCTAGGCACGCACGACAGACGAGGAAGAAGCTTTTTCTCTTCTTCGAACTTCAGGAGGCCATAAATTTTGATAGGGAACTCTTTTTTTGGCAAACAAGGAAATTTTGTAAATCTCTCATCGTCCTCTTTGTACAGCATTCTCAAGAATTTAATTTGGATAAATTTTTAAGGGTCAATATAGATAAAACGCACTGCAGGCTTATAAAATGTAAATCGGTAACATTTGACTTATAAATTTTCGTTCAATTTGACCTCCCTCCTTTCTCAACATGCCAAACAGACATGGAGGGTTTCTCTTAGAGGAATTTAGGATGGATTGAAAGGTATAATTTTTTTTATTGAAGATCAATTCGAAATTTCTCAATTTGACAGCAACCGAATGTGAAAAGGTTGAGCCCGATTATGAAAGGTTCTATAAAACTTTCTTTAGTGTTTTAGTTTGTTTGGGGTCGTTTTAATCATAATAAGTTCAATTCAATGTTACATTTTAGTGTTCATTACTGCAGGTTTCATTTTGTACATTTGAATAACAATATTTAACAGTTTGAAAAATTCTCTAATAGTGTTCTACGACTTCAAATTCAATTGGATCTATTTGCATTTACCAAATTTAAAAATATGAACTCGTTCTAATCCAACACTGTAATGTTATATTTCCTTCAATAAAAAGGTCTAATAAATAATGCAATTTCTATCTCTTTCAACAACGTGCTTTTCAAACACAGAGAGTGCAATAATTCTGATTACACTTTCCAAACAGAGATTTCAAATACATTTCTAAGCAGGTTTAAAAAAATAGTAACTTATTTTGTAAAGGTAAAACAAAATCTATTCAGTTGGAATGATTTATTTTAAAACTTCTCTTTTACAATGATCAAACAAAACTTACAAAGATATAAATCTTTCTTTTCTTTCATTCAAAACCAAAAGAAAAAAATACATCTTTTTCTCATTTCAAATTTCAACTTTCATAGCCAATACAAAACATCTTTCCATCAAAAAATATACCAGGTCATCCACTTCAAAGTGGGAAGGGGTTATAATTAGAGATAAACTCAGTAAGAACTATCAAAACTGTCTTTTTCCTCTACTCCAGAACAACAACATGAAGATCCTCCATTTATTTCAATTTTGATCACAACAAAAGCAGAGGAAAGGAAACACTCTCCACCAAACCAAGACATACAATGAAAAGGAGAAGCCATCCTTCTTCATTGGCCCCCGAGCCCCAACCACAATGCAAAAGAAATGTATTTCAACTCATGGCAATGGTATCCTTTAACATCAAAATTCAATCTTTCACATGAAAATTTCACATTTGAAACACAGTCTAAAAAAAATTAGCAGTTTTAGCAACCACAAGATAAAAACATAAAAAATACTCAGGCTTCCTCAACAAAGCCAAAGGAATAAGAAACTATGGGGGATGCTACTTATGCCTCCCAAAGGGGAAATGGGTATCACTACATGACAACAAAATGTCAAAATATAACATTTCAAATCCTTGACATGCCCTTTTGCTTCCCCCAAGTACCCCTTATTCCTCAAATTTCCTTATGCCTACCCAACCTCTTATGGCACCCCATAACGAGTAAAGAAATGCAAGTTATTTCTTTGTAAGGTGGAACCCAAATCCCAACTCCCTCCACACTTATACCTCCCCAAAACACTTATGCCTCCCACAAAATAGACCCCATAGACTTATCCTACACCATTCCTAGGCCATCTACCCAATAGACCCCAAACATGCTAAAACATTCACAACAATAACATTCAACCATTCACATATACAACAAAAGAAAGAAATAAGAGCATTTCAAGAGCCAAGCTCCTACCTCTCCATGATGGAGTTTGTTCCAAGTTCAAAACAACAATCTCTTCCAATGCAAGCAAGCCAAATATCAACCGAGCACAAGTATTCAACAACCTTCAAACTTCTCCAAGGCAAGAGCTCTCAAAAAGAAAAAGAAAATTTTCCCTAAACTGAAGTATCCAAAGGTGAAGCATCCCAAAACAAGGCAAGGAATTCAAATTATATAGAAGATGGAAGACAAGAGGATGAGGTGGTGTCATCACCAATCCGGCACTATGATAATTCTTCACCGGGAACTCCTCATGCTATGATTATTTACTAATGCACAGCCTTTAGTTTGGTGGATGTAATCTAGAAACAAAACAACAACATAACACAAGAATACCATCGACTATGATAAGACGGAATGATGACAAATCTGAAATATCAAAGTAAATGATAATATTAACATGAAATTGTTACAATCTCACCCATGAGGTACTTCAAGTGTTATTGACTTCACTTGCCTTTCACCAAGACTATGGGAGAAACTTTACAATTATACCTCTTAATGGCTTCTTCAACACACCTTTAAACTGATGGCTTCCTTTGCACACTTCCTATAATATTTCTCACTACTTCCTTCTATGCTAAATGAGGGGGGTGGCCTCTCTATTTATAGAACTTCCAGGCTTATCCATCCTATCTCTAAGATAGGATAAGAAATCCACTCTGACGAATCATATTCCATACCTTAACTCTTATCTGTACATGTAAGCTTATCTTTTAAGATAAGATAAACCTTATCATTTTACATGGGTTCCACATTTTTAGACTTTTTACAAATAAAATACACAAAATATTTATGACCTCACTCCTTGTCCTTATTACCAATATAATATTTCTAATTCCTAATCATGTAGACCCTACTTCTCTAATTACCCAAACTTTGACATTTTAACATTACTCGACCACTTACGACAAATATTTACTTTTTACAACATTCCTATTGTACTTTGACTGTTACCGTACTCCACATTATTGGTGGCATCATACTGACGGCATCATTATCTTCTATCAGACGCTACTACTAATTATACTTAACAACATCCTATTCCTAATACATACATTAATGAAATAGAAATTACGGAGGAAAATTTTAGTGTCGACAGTGGATCCATGTAGGATACCACATCACACATCCTCAACCCTAAAGAAAAATTCAACTTCATTCTCCAATGCATAATAAATAGGTGGGTGAAAAATATGACATTTCACCTTACACACTCAAATCAAGCCCACACCCCACAAGGACTGAAATTTAGAACATGAAGAAAGTGCAATTAAAACCTACAAAAATGCATGATAAAAGTCTAAATTTAACTCTCCAACCATAGGTAAGGTTGGTATATAAATTTAAGATGTGTGGGAAAATTTTAACTTGTCCCACAAGCCTCTAAACTTAGCCTCCAAGGAAAAATTCGAATTTCAAAGAAGATGAAGTGTTTCATACTCCAATATCAACTTACATGTCTCTTACACATCGCTTACACATTTCTTACAACACTTTAATTCAAGGCCAACAACTCTATTAATTACTTTCTTCTGACATATTTTAATTAATTAACTTAACAACATGATTACTCACAATATTAACACACCATTTAATAAATAATGAAAGGGTCAACGCACCAAAATAAACACATGCAAACATTAACAAAGGGACCAAATAAAAGAAATACATAAAATCCCTTGGTCACATTTGAAGGTGATTTCCCCCCATGAGAATCCCTAACACAAACAAACACACACAACAAATATAGTTGTCATTGTGACCTTATTGAATTCATCTAGAATTCCAAAGTGGTTGGTCTCTAATCCCCCGATGTTTGTTGTGATATTTTAAACCTGCAAAATAAAAATACCTCCTTCGGCCTCGTGGCCATATCAGAACATCCAAATGAATATAAATATAATTTCAAGATCATTAATATATATGTGAATCACAACAATCATCAAGACATTCAGCAGTATCACTTACAATTTCATCCATAACTATATCATCATCAATTTTAAATCAATTCTCATTTTATAGGTCCACTCAAAATATCTAAGTATCACAAGTCAGAACAACATCTATAATATAACCATGTCAAACAGTATGTCAACATCAATATCTAAAATGTCTCTAATAATCACCACGCATCATATAATAATCAAATTCAACAATAATCCATGATCGAACATCTAACATCATACTAAATCAAAACTATAATAATTTCCATGATATAGTTATTAGTGTCATGATCAATATCAAAAGGTGTCAAAGGGAAGTGGGCACTACATTAATCCTTGGGGTGATTGAAGGGAATGTATAAAGGGTAGGGCCTATTCCTACTACTTTTGGTCCTTCCTTTAACCAAGGTGAGAGGACTCGTGGGGTAACCTAAATGTATAGGGGGAGATAGGATCTTTGATACCTCAATATTTCAAAGGATGGATCAATCTAAGATAAACATGTCCATGGAAACAACACTCACTCTCAAGAGTTGTCACAAAATTTGGTGTGTATGCTTACCTTATCAGATACAAGTTACTATAGATAGTAGAATTTGATTGCTCTTACATTCTCTAGATGGTAAAATTATAGCTAAGTGGTGGTCTTGATGATATTAAGAGATATAGAAGAAAAATAAATGAATGGAAGTTAGTATGGGGTGGGATCAATTATGTATTTTTAAAAGAGGGTAATTATAGTATGATCGACTCCTTGTAACCAATAATTTAACACTTAGAGAAGCTTACAATTCGGCAAAGTACAAAAAACTGGATTAAGTGGTGACAGTTTCTACAAAGAAATATTTGCATTCATTGATACTCAACAGATGCAAATTTTTGACATAATATCTAAAATACTCAACACAAAATATCATGCAAGCATTCTAAGTAAGTATTTATTACTTCTACTCTCATACGCCCAAGATACACTTAAAGGATAACAAAAATCACTTCAAAAAATGACTATAGTATGGATTTTACAATTATGTCCAATACTTGAGAGTAAATGATCACAACACAATATCAAACTAGTGACCAAAGCACAACCGTTGAGAACTGATCTAGTGTACGAACAAGATAAGCAAAAAACACAAGACTGTAGTAGAAAATATAACTCATTAATTAGCAATTCAACATATAGAACCTAGAACACATGAATTGAAATCAAAAGAGGACATATCTCATTTGGATCTTGAATTTCTTAACAAGGGAACATAAATCAAATTCTCTCAAATTTTTTCAATAGATGTTAATTATAACCACCTTAACACAGAATTTTCGGAAACTTAAATCATTACGCATTTCACAAAGGAAACATGCAATATTTCACAATTGAATCTCATAACATTTTTTAGAAATAGATAAACTAAACCCAATGTCATATGAGGACAAGCCCCCATATTTATATAAATTTGGTGTGTTTTTACAATTTGATTTTTACCCCCCAAAATAATAAATGAATATCTTCCTTGTTCTAAAAGAAATATATTTAATCAAAGTGGGAACATTCTTTGTCTAACTGAAAATATCTAATTTTCTATTAGTATTGTAGGATCAATTCCTTGCCTTTTCTACCACATGCTGGTCTCTAGTTGGCTGCGGGTTTGAGCTACTACTAAGTGTAAAACCAACAAGTTGATAGTGACATTTGCGCTTATATCCTTTTTCTATTTTTATCCCACTAAATGCCATCAATTTCTGAATCAAATGATGCAAAATTGAAGGTCTTGAAGATACCTTTCCAACGAGACTGATTTTTCTCGATTTGGAGCTCTGGAGTGAAATTTACGAGCATTTGAATGTTTGCATATCAGGATGAATAGGAGAGTGACACATGATAGTGTTTGATTGGCTACGAGAATTATCTTTATCTACATGTATTCTTCCCTTTTCTTTTTTGTTTATGAAATGCAAGCCAATTTGAAATTTTCACATTCTTTCACCTTCTCATATTATTCTCTTGCTTGACTTATTGCCATGAAACATGAGAAAATGAGAAAACTCCACACTTCTCACACTATCAGAATGTCTGATAACCTTGACTAACCCCAATGAAACATGATGTAATGAGAAATCTCCACACTTACTTCACAATTCACTTTCATTTACAAAATCCTTATTAGAGTACAAAGCATAAACTAATGATAAAGCTCCATACTACTGGAAATGTCAGTGTTACCATAATGCGAAGCATAAACCAATGAGAAATCTCCACGCTACTTGCAATGTTAGTCTTGTTAGAGTGTGAAGTGTAAACCAATGAGAAATCTCCACGCTACTCTTGATTTCACATTGTCAGACTCTCTTACTTTTTTGTTTTCCCTTCATTGGTTGCCGGGTTGGGAATTCACATTTCATACTTCTATGTGGGCAGACTTTATTTTTGGTTCTCCAAAAATTCCGCCACGTATAGTACCTTGACCGTCCAAACCACTTGGACTCGGAGCCTTATGAAACTCGGTTCATTCCATGGACTTGAGGTATGCCAGAGCCCTCTTCTTGCCGTGTGCCAAAATGGTGATGTGTGACCAACATCGGTCGTTGATATGAACACGCTAACCTTTTTTCCCTCATCGCGGACCCGAAGCCTTATGATTCTTTGTACATTCCGCATACTTGAAGTATGCAAAACCTGAATAACTTAGAGAGACCCGGAATCCCACCATGTATCCTCTCCTTCGTGTGCATTATAATTTTTTGGCAGTGCATATCTTTGACAGCCATTTGAACATCCCAAGATTTTTTAAATGGCCAAGTCCATTTTAACTGAGTTATCCCCTCTAGAATTTTTTTACCTCATGGTCGGATTGCATACTTTTCGGCCCTTGGAACTTCATATTTTTAGATCAAATGAATCATTCAATGTTGATTTCAGGTTTTTATGTCCTTTGTAAAATATGTAGACATATCTTGATTACCCGCAAGTCTAAATTTTTTATAATTTTACCAACCAATCCATTAACTCATTCAGCTAAATCATTTCTTTTTATTTTGACAAGGAAAAAAAATTCTTACAAATTGATAATTCTTCCTCATTCAAACTGAACTTTTAAGCATAGGGATCAATATGAATCACACAAAATAGTTACATCTTTGAAGATTCTAGAAAAATACCAACTTGATCCAAGTGACTAGATGGAGCACCAACACATTGGATGAAAATTAGGTGTAGAATAAAAACTAGCATGGAAATGAGAAGCATCCTTGAGATGTTGTGTTTCAGTTTCGAGGGATGTAATCATGGTTTTCATAGCTTGAAATTTATCTTGAAAAAAAAGGTGTAAAGCTTGAATTGACTCAAATATGGATTAATTAGTTGTGTTATCAGGACTAATAGGGGGGTTGGAGATACGATTGAAAATTACACTTACTTTTTAAGTTGGCGTATCACGAGGGAGGTACATTATGTGTAGGGATTTTTTGAAAGCATCTTTGGAAACTAGGTGATTTTGAAGTAATTGAGCCAATGAGACTTGAGAAACTTTAGAGGCCATGATATGAAAGAAAAGGTAATTTGTGAAATAAGAGCCTTAGAAAGTGACCCATAGGATAGGACCAAGGATGAATTACTAGGAATAACTATGCAGATCATATGTATGATAAACAATAATGGAAATATGAAACCTGATGCAACTAGGGTTTGGGGTTAGGGAAAGAAAAATCTCATAAAATAGGAAAAATAAGGACCTGAGTGGTCGATCATGAGTTGGGATTCACCAAATGATTTAATATAATTTTAATTAATTATTTATTCCATAGTAACTACTGTAACAAATGATATTCAAGTGATAAAATATAATAATTTCCGAGAAATAAGAATTCAACAATGTAAAACCCTAAGAAAATGAGAGAGGGGTGATAACTTAGTTGATTCCATGTAACCTAGGAGTGATCTGGACTATGTATCTACTCTAAAATATTAGGAACAATGTCACAAAGGCTTGATGAGGGATGAAAAACCCTAGCAATGTACAAGACAGAAGCATCCACAAAAGGACAGGAGCACCCTAGGCACTAGTGATAGTTTTGGGTGCCTATGTTTGCTCAAATGCCTGAAGTATGGTCTTTATTGGGTCAGAGGATATTTTCTTCTATTGACTCTTTATCATTTTGGTTTCACTATTTGAGTTTTGATCACACCTGTAACCTGAAAAACAAATGTCTACCTGCACATGTTCACAAACCACATCAAATATAATAAAAAATATGTATAATGTGGAGTTGGAATGTACCTAAAGGTCACCCAAAGAGTGGAATTATGACTGATATTTTCATTACATTTCAGACTCCATGTAGTTCTTCATGTGTGTGTGTGAGTTTTGCCCTAGGTTTCCCTTGTGAAATTTACATTATGATAGCGAAATATATCTAGATTGTTCCAAGTATGTAGATTGTGTGTGATGGAATAGAATGAACTCCCCTTGTATGTTGTGTACATAGACCAATGCAACCCTTTTCCCTTGTATGAATGTGCTAGACATATTATTTGTAGTTTTCTTATATCTTTGTGCAAGATTAGGTGGCGATACATAACACTTGTAGTGCTTTCCCCTTGATTTAGAAGAAGTAACTATATATATATATATATATATATATACATATATATATATATATATTATATAAATGATTACCTTGTTTGAATTTCATAATTTACAATTGAAAGGATGACCCAAATTGTTAAAAGATGACCATGAAGTGAAAAAGGATGGAAAATAGCAAGAATAAGGAAGAGAGGGATAGCGGTGCCCAAGAGAGATAAAAGCGCGTGTGCGATTATGTCCTAACTAGGTGCTAGTGTCTGAAGCCATAAAAGATGTATCATTCAAGTGTTGGCAGAGCTGTAAGTTGTGTAAAATAAATTAATTGTATGAGATAAAGCAATCAAAATTCCAAAGGGAGTTGTCAACCACTAGTTTTCTTTCTTAGGAATCATGTATACATTAGTATGTTTTAGGACATAGAAATGTACCCAAGTGCATAGATTTTGTCTACACAGGAGATGAAGCTATGTGAAAAAGAGGCTAAGGAAATGAATATGGTTTGGGAAAAAATAAATGGTGTTATAGTGGGTGTTACAGTTGAGGATGTTAATGCATATGCATATTTTATGGTTGATTCATATGAGAAAGGAACTATATCTAGAGTTGATGAAGTTGATTTCAAACTTGGTATTGATTTTCATGTCCATTATGATAGATGTGGTTATATGTGTGAGGTATTACTTGAGATACTAAAAGATAATGGTCTCATGTCTTGTATAGGCCTAAAAAAATTGATGGTAAGGAGGAGTATAAATAGGTTTTATCCCATCCTATTGATATTTCATATCTAAAGAACATAATGAATCAATTATTATTTCTCTACCAAAATGGAATTAAGATGCTTGATGATAGGGATGTCAAAATTAAATTGTAATCATGTCATGATTATATGGCCATAACAAGTCTGGCATAAATTTTTAATAATGGGAAATTAATTCTTTTAATGTTTCTCCATCCTAAAGAAAGGCATGCACATGGTTATAGAGAAGCATGTTATAAGTGATAGTGATAATTTCCACATTATTTCCATATTGTACAAAATAAAAATAAACTTATATTATTAAATGTCCTAAATAGTAATTTTATATATTATTGTTTACATTAGTAAGTGTTGTCATATTCTAGTCTTATTTTCTCAACAACGCATTGTAAATTTATAATCTTAGTTTCTTGACAATGCAAAAAATGACTAACAAGAACAAAACTCTAATTGGATGTAATCAAACAATGGTAAGATCAATTTCATGAGTGCATTATAGATTTCAACTCATTATTATGTGGCTGTAAAATAAAAATTATTTTAAAATATAGTATAAATACAATGAATGATGAAAAAGGTACATTGCATGTCATACCGTCACTATACATTTTATATAAAAATGTATATCTTACATGTAACTACCTTGGAATTGCTTACTACAAACTATCATTAACAGCTTACACCTGGGATGATGGACAACCCTATTATGCTCACTATGATGGAGGTTGAACTATTTTGAAGATGTTTTAAAAATTTAAAAAGATAGTACAAGATAACGACAAAAAACATCCATCCAAGAAACATGAGAAAGATAAATTTATTATGATTTGGGATGAAAAACAAAATGGAGATTTTATGTATGTTGGGAAACTACCATTGTAAAGTTCAATACTATAAGGATCTTAAATTTATAACATGATTCTCATTCACCATGAATAATTTGAAAGTTTAGTAAAATATTTATAGATTTTTTAAAAAGTGTTTAGTGACTTCAATTCGGAATTCATTCCCTATTTTTTACTGGGTAATAAAAGGCCTTCTAGATGAAAAAAATTATATAAAACTTATACGAATGTGGAATTGTTATAGTTATTTTCATTTGTTATAGCTATAACCATCTAGAGGTCCAGATGATACAATAATAATTGAATATGAGGATGGGTATGCAAACTCTTGGTTTTATTGGGTTTTGGTGACTTATACTATCTTGTATACCACGTAAAATAAAATTGATTATTCATCATTCGTACGATTGGAAATGTAGGAAATGAGTGGCTTTGATGGAGTTATTTTTTGTCTAGGAGAGGAGATGGTCCCTTATATGTATGCTCAAGGATCGAATGCCTTATAGATGAATAAGTGATTTTTCCTTTTTACATTGGGTTGGTTAAGGGATGAAGTCACAAAGCATAAACAATGGGATATGAAAATAATGAATAGCTAATCTAGTGGAGGAAGATCTACTCCTTTGGAGTTTAGAAACATGCTTGAACATGATAATATGTGTTTGGTTAATGAGATGAGATCACAATTCTTCAAAGTGGTTATTAGATAAAAAAAGTATGTTTACAATGATGGTGCAAAGAAAATTCTTTCCTTCAAAAATTAAATCCCAACTTAGGGTCAAATACGAGAATATCCTATGTAAAATTACAATTAGTAGGGTAATAGACTTGACATCCCATTTCCCTGGCATTAAAGATAAAGTAGTGAAACAAGTCTTTAACTTGGGAGGAAAATAGGATAACAAAGCATTACTGAGTGTACCAAATAATATTGACTAACTATCTTCCAAGAACAAGGCCCATAAGAAAAATTGGTGAGGAAAGCATACATTTTTAGAAAGAAGCAACAAATAAAGGATGATAGGGAACATCGAAACATGGTACTATTTCACCAAAATGTGTAATCCAGTGATAAAATGGCAATGATATTTATTATTTTAATTAATGATTTGAGAATTTATATTATTTTAGTTAACTAACTAATTTTAATCATCTTCATAAAATGACATGAGGGAGATTGGTCAAAAAAATAAAATTAAGGACTCAGAGCTATTGTCAAAACCAATGTTACAATAATAGGGATCATGCCTAAGGAAAATAGTGTCCCAACAACAAGCCTGATTGAAAGTAAACAAGAGCATGTTTCAAAAAGTACAAAAAGTAAGGGATATAGAAATATTATCCAAAATTAAAAAAATAAATCGAGAAACACAATAAAAAGCATCCAAGGCTAGACATGAATCGTTGTTTGTAGAATAGTGACATAATTTATCAAATTCCACCTAAATTCAAAGTCAAGACTTCTATATGCTTGTAATATATAATGTGATTGACAATTGAATACTAAGGATTAAAATTTATGGTTTTCATAAAAATATTATTTTAAAGGAACTACTATGTTAAAATATATACCATATGTAAAACAACCTAAAATTTATAACCAAATATTTTTTAAGTATTTCACTTCAAATAATAAGATATAATATATTTTAGTTCAAGATATAATATATTTTTAAGTAATGATCATGACTTTTCTATTCATATTTCATGTATAAGATAGAAAAATTCAATGAGAGATCAAAACAGTAGGAATCAATAACATATAAATCTATATCTTAATCTGTTTAAAAGCCTAATACATTTTGAAGTCACTTAACATGGATATCTACCTTTATACTAAGAAAATAAATAGAAAAAATTACCAATATATTAATATATTCTAAGGCGACACCATTTTTGTAAACCACAATTGATCAATATTCTATATAATTAAGAGCTCAAACATCACATCACTCATCTACAAACCCAAACTTAAAATCCTCCTTAAGCGAGGTTAATCAACTTGTTAGTTGGTGTCATATGAATTATAAAAAATGAATAATAATTAGATATAAGTCATGCATCATAATATTTTTCCTACTTTAATTAATGTATCCGTGTGTAATAGATATGCAATGACAACATGAAAATAAAGTACAAGGTGGAAACTATAATATCAAATAACCTACCTAAAGAATAAACCATCTGCAATATAGTCAATCCATAAGTTCACTAACATTCTCAACCACATAAAGTGAATTCACCACTATGTAAGTGAATGTATCTTGCCATCCTAAATGTTCTTAGTAATCTTTAGGGTATATGGAGGGAATATATAAAAATAAGATTATATTGATCGGTAATAAAATGATAACATCTTAATAGAAAATACATTATCTATAAGACCAATCCCTCAACAGCACTATTTTACAGCGTTTGAAACAAAAATCAGTGAAAAAATGTAATCTAATTAAGAGTAAAGTTCTCATTTAGAATCTAATTTCCATGGCATAATTAATTACAACATATATAATGAAAAATTAACACTTTTTCACCATTCTTGCCTAGATCCTCATGGTCAATTCCCAGTCTCTATTAGCAATTGTAGAATAATATTGAATAACATGAAAAAGAAGACTCAATAACCCTATAGCTCAACAATTTCTTTATCAGTGAAATTAAATCACAACCACATCATATTTATGAAACATAACATGATATCACCCTTGAACCTATCATTCCACTACACCATCCAACCTTGATCACTTATAGGAAATGATTCAACATGAACATGAATGCAATATTTACCATTCACACAGTTCATTCTATAATTCATAATTATCTTAACAAGTACACAGATAAATGGAGAAAATGTCTTCTCAAATACTAAGGGAATATATATTTTTAAATAGTTAATTTTTCTATCGTATAAGATGTAATTCATAGTGCATTTGTTAAATTCAACATTTCATGGAAAATGGAAAAATATTGGAGCCAATTTAACTTAGAAATGTCATCAAAGTTTGACATACTAAAAAACACCATGACATCACTAAAGTTTTACTCAAACAACAACATATGTATGATTCAAAATAACTTCATTACAACTTTTCTCCTCCGTGTTGATTTATGTTGACATATCATGCTTCTATTCTTTCTTTGATTCCACAATATAGTGATTTATCTAGCTACATTAAGCATATAAGACATTATTTGAAGCTAAAAAATGAACTCCTTATTGAATAACTACATGTTCTCTTATCCTCAACATGCGCTTCAACACTTTCACATAATGGTGTGTGGGAAGATGGTTTGAGCTTAGTTAAGGTTTCATCTTCCTCTATTGCTTGAAATTATTATAAGTTTTGATTATAGGAGAAGCAAATCAAGCCATGTCACATTTAATTCATTTCTACTTATTGATTATGCGTTAAAATATGGCACTATTAACATGTCTTTTGGGTCATCATTTTTTCTTTCCCCTTTATTCTCCTCACCCCTCACTATTATCTTCCCTTTCTATCTCTTCTTGATTGATTTGGATTTTGGAACACTTTATCAAGACAATAAACTTCATGATCTTGGCATGCTAAGAATGTGGAGTACACAGGGTAAGTGCACCAAGTTGGGGGGCAAAAAAAATTTCAAAAAATTGAAAAATGAACAAAATGCGATTGCGGTTTGTAATAACGCGATCATGTTATGTTTTATTAGGATTGGGAATTAACGAACCTAAAACAGGTACGCACTATAACGCACTCGCGTTATAACATGTATGCATTTCTAGTGCTAAGAAACACGTACGCATTCTGGGCTATATGAAGTTTAGGAGTTCCTAAAGGAGCCATATTTACTAATATAAGATTTCTTTTATTATTTCTTTATAATTTTATTATTTTTTATACTTTATATGTATTTTAGTAAATATAAGAAGTTAGGGTCACTTTGCACCTGATGGAAGTGGTCCTGTAGCTCAAAGAGTTATAATCTAGAAGATATTTTTTCAAAATCTAATCTAGTCAGTATTTACTCATTTTTGGAATTTTAGCAATGACCTAAAACTTTTAGGCCATATATAATGTAGTCGGTCTTTGTTTTGTGAAAACATATAGTCATTTTATAGGTTCTTTTACCTTCTAGATTGGATTTTGTCCCTACCACTGCTTGAGTTAGTACTAATTTTGAAATTTGGTCCATAATTCACTTTAGTGACCACGAATCAGCTCTATGATGTTTCTCTACTTCTTACTAAAATGAGATCCTCGCTTTGTAGATAGAGGATTGCTCCATGAATGGGATTCCCGTCCTATGGAAAAAATGAGGTGATTATAGTGGGACTCCTCCTTAGGGCTCAGGGTTGAGGGTTGAGGGTTTAGGGTTTAGGGTTTAGGGTTTAGGGTTTAGAGATAAGGGTTTAAGGTTTAGGATTTAGTGTTTAGGGTTTAAGGTTTAGGATTTAGTGTTTACACTTTAGGGTTTAGGTTTTTTGGCTCATGCTTTGGGGTTTAGGGTTTACGGCTCATTGTTCAGGGTTTAGGGTTTAGGATTAAGGGTTTAAGGCCCTTGGTTTAGGGTTTAAGGTTTAGGGCTCATGGTTGGGGTTTTAGGGTTTAAGGTTGAGGGTTTAGGGTTTAGGTTTTAGGGCTCAGGGTGTAGGGTTTATTGATTAGGGGGTTAGGGTTGACAATTTGGGTTTAAGGGTTCATGGTTTAAGGTTTAGGCTTAAGGATTAGGGCTTAGGGTTTAGGACTTAGAGTTTAGGGTTTAGGGCTTAAGGTTTAGAGTTTAGGGTTTAGGGCTCAGGATTTAGGTTTTAGGGTTTAGGTTGGGGGTTCACGGTTCACGGTTAATGGTTCAGAGTTTAGGGTTTAGGGTTTAGGGCTCGTGATTTAGGGTTTAAGGTTTAGGGTTTAACACTCATGGTTTAGGTTTTAGGGTTTAGGGATTAGGGTTATGGGTAGTAAAAATAGGGTTTAGGCTTTAAACTTAGGGTTTAAGATTTAAAGTTTAGAGTTTAGGGTTAAGGGTTAAGGGTTTAGGGTTGAGGGTTTAATGTTGAGGGTTTATGGTTTATGGTTTAGGGATTAGGGCTTAGGGATTAGGGTTTAGGGTTTAGGTTTTAGGGCTCAGGGCTTAAGGTTTAGGGTTTAAGGTTTAGGGTTTAGGGTTTAGGGTTTAGGGTTTTGGGTTTTGGGTTGAGGGTTTAGGGTTTAGGGTTCAGGGTTTAGGGTTTAGGGCTTAGGGTTTAAGGTTTTGGGTTGAGGGTTGAGGGTTGAGGGTTTAGGGTTTATGGTTTAGGGATTAGGGTTTAAGGTTTAAGGGTCATTGTTCAGGGTTTAAGACACATGGTTTAGGGTTTTTTGTTTAAGGCTTAGGATTTAGGGTTTATGGTTTAGGGGTTACGGTTTAGGGTTTAGGGATTATAGTTTAAGGATTAGGGTTTAAGCTCACCCGTTCACTCACTGTAATGTTCTATATCTTAACCATTATTAATAGTATTGACTAAGAGTATTCACCTAAAAGGGGTTGATCTTCTTCGTAGGTAGAAAATTCAAAAGGAGACATCACAATTTGATGCCTTTCATCTGCATATATTTTGAAGGAGGAAAATTACATATATCGAAGAAAAATTAGGTACAAATAAATGTTACCCAATAGATCTATCTTCTTTTTCCCATCGCATGGGAACTATTTCACTCACTGTAATGTTTTGTGTCTTACCCATTCTTATTAGTATTAACACATAGTATTTAATTGAAAAGGGTTCATCTACTTCCTAGGCAGAACATTCAAAGAGAGTCATCATAATTTTATGTCTTTCATCTATTGATATTTTGAAGGATGTAAATGCCAAATATCCAAGAAAAATTTGGTAAAAAGAAATATTTTTTACGCTATTTTGAATAATTCTTTCATTTGCAACCTGTTTGGAATAAAGGTTTCATTCGAAGAACAAAGCTTGATATGTGCAGTGCTTGTGTAAGCTGGCAATTTGAGAGGATTTCTGAGGTTCAAGTTTATTTTTCAAGATGCATTACTCCAATGTTTGGAAATGTTTCTCCAGATGCAATGAGATTCTGATTTACACACTCAATTATTCCTAAATGTCCAATCCTACCATAGACCCTAGTAGTCCTCGATACTTGGGTATAGGGAGACACCGTTACTTGGATTCCATTTATAACGATAGAGATATTTGTAAATTTGCGTAATGACCTCTAAATATGTACGAGTTTCAAGTTTTTGTAAATCACATCACACCCTTCACTAGGATTGATGACTACCCCTATCTTTTTGAAGGTGCTTTTGAAAGCATCCATGGGTTTATCATAGAAGGAATTATGAATGAAGGGAAGGTAACCAAGTAATAGGCCAAATAACTCCCATTCAGAACTAAAAAGGAAATGTTTACTAGGTGATTGATAACCTCTTTGTGTTCTTAGAAATTCCCCAGTTACTATGATTATTTTCAATACTTCATGAATTTCTATCAAATTTTATATCCATTCCAATAGCAAAAAATAATTCTCTTTCTCTAGAGGAGAGGATACTACAGGAAATTCAATTGTGATCCTACACCTCCACGTTGGTATATTCTCTGTGTTTTTTCCATTTCCTTTGAGATTAATTTTTGTGTTGCGATGGTTATTTTTTCCAGCTTCTAATGGGAATTCCTTGCTTACATAATAACATACATGGAAATATGAGAAATTTAAAATTTGTTTCAGAGTGTGAAGAAATTGACATCCAAAAGCACAAGTATATGTGGGGAGAAATAAGTTTGGCAGAGATGTGTAATATCCATTGCACGACACAAGGTAAATGTCATATCCATTTAGTTTCTTTTTGCACCTCTAAAAAGAGGTAGTTGTACAAGAAGACTCAATGATTGTTCTAGGCAAAAGACTAGGAAACATGGTCCTAATATGGATATTCAAAAATATTAACTTACTCATGAGACCTATTAGAAATATATGAGGTATAGAGGTTAGAGCTTAGGGTTCTAGATTTAGTGCTTAGGGTTTAGGGCTCAAGAATAAGGGTTTAAGGTATAGGGTTTATGGTTTAGGGTTAAGAGTTTATAATTTAGGGTTCAAGATTTAGTGTTCAGGGTTTATTATATTTGTTTTAGGGTTTAGGGTTTAGGTCTCAGGGTTAAGGGTTTAGGTCACAGAGTTCAGGGTTTAGGGTTTAGTGTTTAGGGCTCAAGGTTGAGGGTTTAGGGTTTAGGGTTTAGGGTTTAGGGGTCAAGGTTTAGGGTTTAGGATTTAGTTTTTAGGGTTTAGGGTTTAGAATTTAGGGCTCATGGTTAAGGGTTAAGGGTTTACGATTTAACATTTAGGGATTAAGGTTTAGGGTTTATGGTTTAGGGCTCAGGGTTTAGGGTTTATACTTTAGGGATTATTCTACATGATTTAGGGTTTAGGGCTTAGGGATCAGGGTGTAGGGTTTAAGGCTTAGAGTTTAGGGATTGTTGTTTAGGGCTTAGGGTTTAGGGAGCATGATTAAGGGTTTTTGCTCAGAGTTTGTGGTTCAGATTTATGGGTTTAAGGTTTAAGGATTAGATCTCAAGGCTCTGTTAGAGTAGGTATTTACCTTAGCTCATGTTCACATAGGTACTTTATTTACCTTTATTGTATTTATCCTCACCCACTTATGTGTGTGGATATTTCTTTTTATTTATTTAGATATTAGGAGATATTATCTAGTTGTTAGGTATAGTTCTTTCCTTGATCTATGGTATTGACTACATCCTTGATGTCTAGTTTTCTCCTAAATCTATGGTCTTGACTAGTTCTTTGATGACTAGTTATTTCCGTGATTTATGGCTTAATCTACGACCTTGACTGGTTCTTATATTGTTATTCCTTTCCTATTTAAGCAAGGCCCATTCTCAATGTATTGCATTGAGTTCCATAATAATATATGATATTGTTTCTCATTTGTTTGCAAAGGTTTTTTGTAAAGTTATTCTAGAAAATTGCTTTCATCTTATTGATCATGGTGTTTGATTAGCATCTGTGTTCTTGGCTTGGTATGATCTGGTTATCGTTCCTTTCATGGTATCATTGCTAGAGATTGTTGTTGACATCCGTCTATAAGTTTTATTTTGCAAATAAATTATTTGTGTATTCATATATTTGGGATTTGGTCGTATTTTGTTGCTTTGTGCATTTTTATGCAAAACAGAGGCTTCCATTGGATTTTGAAGGCATGAAAACCCTAAGATTGACTATAAACTCGACCAATTTTGGAGGCAATCATTTTTTTGTGGTTTTTTTATTTTTACATAAAAGCGCACAGGTGCGTCTCAGGATTCGAGCCAAGGGAAAAGAGTGATTTTATATACTCGGGTTTGTTGGATTTCTTGATATCTATACTATGTTTTTTTTCTGTTGCAGGCTCTAGATTTAGGGTTTAGGTTGCTATTTTTAGGGCTCAGGGAATTTCTCAGGGTTTAAGGTTTAGGGTTTAGGGTTTAGTAGGTTTCATCAGCCCCCTTTAACAGGTGATCAGTGGGTGTAGGGTTCAAGGGTTAGGGTTTATTGGAAATATTTATTTTGAGACTTGCACTATAACTATAAAGTGCCAAATATGGAGAAGTGTTGTAATCAATTATGGGTTCAGTTGAGCCCGACGTCCTAAATTTTTGGGATGCAGTTTATCATGGCTGAGGTTCTTAAGTATGTGGTTTAGAGTTATTTTTGGGTTTAAGGTTTAGGGTTTAGAAAAATGCTACCTATAGCATCACCATCATATTGTGGATCCTAGATTTAGTGTTTATGGTTTAGGGATTAGGGCTCAGGGTTTAGGGTTTAGTGTACAGGGTTGAGGGTTTATTATTTTGGTTTTAGTTTTTAGGGTTTATAGTTTACGGTTTAGGTCACAAGGTTAAGGGTTAAGGGTTGAGGTCACAAAGTTCAAGGTTTATGGATTATTGTTTAAGATTTAGGTGGCTTACCATTTGTCCTCCTTCTCCACTTTCTATTTAGGGTTTAGGTCTTAAGGTTAAGGGTTTAGGTTACAGAGTTCAGGGTTTAGTGTTAGTTTTTAGTGTTTAGGGCTCAAGTGTTTAGGGTTTTAGCTTTTATTGGTTTAGGGTTTAGGGGTTGCAAGGTTTAGGGTTTAGGATTTAGCTATTCTGGTGAAACCTTTCAGTTGTTTTTGAGTTTTTTTTAGGGTTTAGGGTATGATAGCCGAATTTAGGGCTCATGGTTAAGGGTTAAGGGTTTAGTTGCTGAGATTTAGCACTTTAGCCCCTACTTAAGGTTTAGGGTCATGTTATGGTTTAGGGCTCAAGGTTTAGGGTTTATACTTTAGGGTTCTTTATGCTATTTCCTTGATTTATGGTTTATGGTTTAGGGTTATTCCTTACCTATTTAAGGGATCAGGGATATTGTAGGGTTTAAGTGAATTACTTTCATCTCTTAGAGCATCTAGGGATTATTGTTTAGGTCTTAGGGTTTAGGGAGCATGGTTAAGGGTTTATGGCTCGGAGTTTGTGGTTCGGAGTTACGGGTTTAAGGTTTAAGGGTTAGATCTCAAGGCTCTGAATTTAGGGTTTAGGGCTCAGGGCTCAGGGCTCAGGGTTTAAGGTTTAGGGTTTAGGGTTTAGGGTTTCGGGATCAGGGATCAGGGTGTAGGGTTCAAGGGTTAGGGTTTAGGGTTTAGAGATTAGGGTTTAGGGTTCATGGTTCAGGGTTTATGGCTCAAGGTTTGGGGTTTAGAGTTACGGGTTTAAGATTTAGGGTTTAGAGCGCATGGATCTATATTTAGTGTTTATGGTTTACGGATTAGGGCTTAGGGTTTAGGGTTTAGGGTTTAGGGTGTAGGATTCAGTGTATAGGGTTGAGGTTTTATTATTTTGGTTTCAGTTTTTAGGGTTTGTAGTTTACGATTTAGGTCGCAAGGTTAAGGGTTAAGGGTTGAGGTCACAAAGTTCAGGGTTTAGGGATTATTGTTTAAGATTTAGGGCTTATGGTTTAGGGTTTAGAGCTCATGTTTTAACGTCTAGGATTCAATATTTAGGGTTTAGGGTTTAGGGGTTAGGGTTTACAGTTTTAGATTTAGTTTTAGGGTTCATGGTTCATGGTTTAGGGTTGAGGGTTTAAGGTTTAGGGCTCATGTTTTAGGGCTTAAGGCTCAAGGTTTAGGGTTTAAGGATCACATGTAAGGGTTGAATGTTTAATTTTTAGGGTTTAGGGCTTAGGGATTTAGGGGGTTTAGGGTTTAGGATTTAGGGTTTAGGGATCATGGTTTATGGTTTAGGGTTTAGGGTTTAGATTTAAGGGTTTAGGGATCATGGTTTAGGGTTTAGGGTTTAGTGTTTAGGTTTATGTGGATTTAGGTTTAGAGTTTAAGGTTTAGGGTTTAGTTTTTTTATTGTAGAATTTAAATGCTAAAAGCTTTAGGCTGAATGCTGAAATCATGAAAATTACCTATGTACTGACCAAATTATGCTATAAAAAACTATGTCCTAAACTATGACTAATGGAGTTATGAGACTAGTTCCATAAGGTGTATAGTGGTCATACTTTCTGATATTTACTAAAATAAATTTAAACTATAAAAAATAATAAACTATAAATAATAATAAATGAAAAACTTAAACTTTTATATTTGTAAATAGAAGCATGCCAAAAACACATATAATGTTCATATTATGAAGAATGTGTACACTTTATAAGGCATACGCATTTTGTGTTTTTTATTTTTTCCAATCCATGCCTCAAGGCTTGGATCCGGTTTGGATCTCCAAGCCTGAGGCATGGACCTGCACAAACACAACAAACAACATGTTTTTGCAGGAAAATGCAAAAATTCCACTTCCACCATGATAAATCAACATAAAATGATCGATTCGTTTAAAAAAAATTATACCACGACATAGAGTAGAGTTTCTTCTTTCTAAAAATATAAATTTTCAATTTTTTTGACTAATATAAGGTCTCCATATTATTTATTTTCTAACTATGACTTTTTATAGCTATTTTTTGAAGTTTAAATATGTCTATCTTTGGTCGTGTATATTTTTTTTGGCTCATCGAAATTGTTAAAAAATATACTAGCACAAACTAGACCTAATTCTTTACATATTCAAAAAAAATCTAATTTTCAATATTTTTGCAGTAATTAGGGATGGGCACGGTGTGAGCTCTGTTATTTTTCAAAACTTAAAATTTTTGTACTAGAAAAATTATAACAAAATAAATACTGCTAAAAAACTCTAAAACACAATTTAGCACAAACTAGATGCATCTAACTATCTTTCTACCAAAGGCTTTTCAAAAATACTAAATGGTGCACAAAAATGGTGGGGGGAAAGAAAGTCACTCTATTATGTTTTTTAACAAAAACATGAGCATCTGCTGGTATTTTAGTTATTTGACCCACTTAAACTTATCTATTTTTAATAAAATTTAGTAGTTTAGATACTAGACTCAAAATGCTACGCTTCATGTTTAAACATTGTCTTCCAATTTTGAGTGTAACTATTTAAAAAAACTCGTACAAGTTGAAGTTTTTTATTTTTCATAAAAATACGTCCACTTAAGACCCCCTTTTGGCCCCCCAACTTGGTGCACTTACTCCACATTCTCAGTACAATTTAGGTTTTTTTTTAAGCTAAGAGTGCACACTCAGTCCTCACACTATCTTTTTGTTTTTTGACCATTAGTTGTGCCACCTTGCGAACTAAAATGGCCCAAATTGTAATTGTAGTTTTAAATGTCTATAAATACAAAAACACCATTATCCATGTACAAAACTATAATTGGTGAAGGAGCGCGTTGTTATTTAGCAATCAAAATGCATTCATTAGTATTCAATTATGTTTTAGGAATTTAGAAAGAATTCTAGAGAACCAAACAATCACCATACATTCATTGTGGCACTAAAATTCATTTTTAGACACGTTTCATTGCACACATTTGTATGGCTTATAAATTATTACATTATACTTGGTGTATTATTTTGATATTGTTTCAAAGTGGATTAAAAAAGAATCAATACAATTTAAAAATTAATATTGGTAAAAACTCCCACTTCTTTGTGGCCTCATATTTGGTAATCTAATTAGGATTAGGAGAAAAATAATTGATTATCTAGTAATCAGAAAAAAGTTTCAAAAAAATGAGGGAGTTTTTATAATGTAGACATATTGGAATAATAACTTTGTAAAAGTAATGATTGCATGAGATTGAGCTTTACCCTACGTAGTTAGCAATTTGCTTATAGAGATAGACTAACACAATTTTGTATTCTTTAGAGCTATATATTATTGTTGACATACCTTAATTTCAAAAATACCATTGAGTACAAAAATACTAAAGTTGTCAACTTCTTTTGAGTTTACCTTATTTTTATTGTCTTTTATGTAAGGATCTCTACATATCTATCAAATAAATCATTTATCTACATATATATCAATAAAACATTTACCACACCTTCTCCAAAATGATATGATATTAGGCTCTCTGAAATTGTTCGCATTTATTCATAAGGAAATTTGCATTTGGTGTTTTCTCAATATCATCAATATACTTTATATTGCACTGACCAATGATCACCTCAAGTCCCACATTTCTCTCAATATCATCAATATACTCTATATTGCACTAACCAATGATCACCTCAAGTTGCACGTTTCTTCTCAATATCATCAATATACTCTATATAGCACTGACCAATGATCACCTCAAGTTCCACAATGGTGAAGGAGACTTGTTTTTGGACTTCACTTTATATATCTTTAGGGTATGGCCCATAGAATGAAATATTAAAGAAATCTAATTTTTCCTCTTCTATTAGTCCCTACAATATATTAAAATAGACATGGTCAAAAAAACTTTCAGATTGAACCAATATTGATAATTTACTTAAATTGTGTGTTATCCATAATGATGAAGACAAAAAGATTGGACAAAGAAAAGTAGGCATGGAAGAGCAGATAACATATATAACTTCTTTTAGGTTAGTAATTAATTATTTTCACATTGAACCAATATCGATTACTTAAACTATGGGTTATCCATAATTATGAAGACAAGAGGATTGGACAAAGAAAAGTAAGCATGGAAGAGTGCATAACATATAATTTCTTTTAGGTTAGTAATTAATTATTTGTGGTAGTAATATATTTTTGAGCTTAGTTGGATGGCCTTTTTTATATGTGCATGACAATTCTTAATTTGAGTACAAGGGATCATAAATTTCAAGGAATTTTAGAGTTATATTGATCTCTTTAAGTTTATAAAACAAACCTATTTCATATTTTTTTAAAGATCATGTTTGAGAGTCAAATTTAGCTTTTTTGTATAAACTAGAGTGTATAACCCAATTCTTTCAATCATATTCTTTTCACAGTTTGTAAGGACATTTTTAAGGTTTTATGTCAAGGGAAGCAGGAAACCTATCTAATTGTAGTCAAACTCCAATGTAAGTTATATCATATAGACACCAACACATAGACTTGAGGTGTATAAACTCCCCTCAATTCAGATATACATCAAAAACATCATATTGGATTGAAGTCATGGGGAAATTTAATCTTTAGTTTGGTAAATAACGTTCGGTTCATGATGTTATGACAACAAGGTTGATAACAAATGATCAGAAAGTTTATCCTCAAATAGCACTAACATAAAGAAGCCCCATTATTCATGCAACTAATGTGAAGAAATAACAAACAAAACTAGTAAATGATCAAAATGTTTATCCTTCAATCCAAAAACATTTGAAAGAAATCTTGGCTCCTAATTCGTGTCAACATTAAAAAATGTGGAATTCAAGTGTAGAGGTATGAGAAATTTGTTATTAAATTATATAACATAAGAGTACCCCTGTGACCAAGTCCTTGCTGGCACACCACAACATCTCCCAATAAAATACATGACACTATGAAAAATAAGGTTGATAACAAATGATCAAAAAGTGTATCCTCTAATAACACTAATGTAAATAAATCCCATCATTTGTGCACCTAATGTGAAAAAATTTAAAAAAAAAAACTAGTAAATGATCAAAATGTTTATCCTTCAATCCTAAAACATCTAAAAGATATGTTGGCTCCTAATTCATGTCAACAAAAAAATGGGGAATTCATGTGTTGAGGTAGGATAAATTAATTATCAAATTATATAACACAAGAGTACACTTGTGTAACCAAGTTCTTGATGGCACACCTTAGCATCTCCCAATAAAATCTATGATGTTACGACAAAGAAGGTTAATAACAAACGATCAGAAATTTTATCCTCTAATAGAACTAACATAAGGAAATCCCTTTATTGGTGCACCTAATGTGAAGAAATAAGAATAAAAAACTAGTAAATGATCAAAATTGGTATCCTTCAATCCTAAAACATCTGAAAGATCTATTGGCTTCTAATTCTTGTCGACATGAAAAATGGGTAATTCAAGTACAAAGGTAGGAGAAAGTCAATATCAAATTATATAACACAAGAGTACACTTGTGAGACCAAGTCCTTGAAGGAACAACCCAACATCTCCCAATAAAATCCACAATGTTATGACAAAGAAGGTTGATAACAAATGATCATAAAGTTTATCTTCTTATAGCACTATTATCCAAAATAAGCTCATGCTTATTTTTGGTTAACTGCACCCATTTTCCCTCATTTAGTGCTTCAATCAAATTTTTCAGATATTCTAAGAACTTAAGGTTTCCTGAAAGCATTTCCATTAGATAGGAAATTTCTTCCCCTTTCCAAAAATATAAAGAAGTTGTTCTAACTCCTCATATTTTGCAAGTTACGGGCCGACGGGCCTTAGAAGGTATTTTTTCCCAAAGCAGACTGGTGGGAGTTTTTAAGGATTTTTTCCAATGCGGAAAGGTAGGCCGGCAGGAGATATTTAGACTTTTCGCCAAGTGGAAATTGTAGTTGCGGGGCCGCAGAGGAAAATTTTCCCAAATGCCAAAAGCGGGCCGGCGGGTCTGCGAGGAGTTTTGGAACTTTTGTGCTTTTTGCAAATAGGGCACAAAGTGAATTTTGGGCCCGCAAGCCCACAGGGAATCTTAAAGCCAAATGAAGAAAAATGCCTAGGGACTGCAAAGGATACATGGCCATGTTGAAAAGTCAAAGTGGGGTGGAAAGTCATCAGAGGCAATTTGAACTTTTTGCCCCAAGAAGGCATAAAGTGAAAAAATGAGCCGCACCTCCGTCGATGCCTAGGGGAGCCATGTGTCAAGCCTCAATTGTCTATGGGTGGCAGGCCTTGGAGTGATTTTTTGCCCAAATGGAAAATGCAGACTATTGGGCCTGAAAATTATTTTTTTGCCAAAAGTGAATTGCAGAGCTACGGGGCAATTTTTTGCATTTTGTATTTTGGTGCCAAAAGGCACAAAGTGAGTTTTGGGCCCACGGACCCGTTTTTTCATTTCGCCATTTTTGTATGGATCTGACTCCAAAACATTCAAATGGACATATCTTTTGACCCAATGCCCGAAACCCATCAAATTTGGCACCGTTGGAAAGACCTCAACCTCCTCTATGCCATGGAAGCATAAAATATCATTTTTAGCTGTTGTTGGTGGGTGAAGAATGGGAAAACGTCTTTTAGGCCATTAATGCATAATCGGATTACTTCAACTACCAGATCTTGTTTGATTCGATCTGTCGTTCTTCCTTCTTCAACACGCTGAACAAACATGGAGAGGCAAATTTGAAAGATTATAGGCGGATTTGCAAGGCATTAATGGTGGGCGGTTGAATTCTCAAAATAGGGTCTATTTTCCTCCTTTCTCTCTATTTTTTCATCATTCTAAACTTCTATATATTGTAACACTTCTCATTTGAGAAAGAGACATTCTGGGCGTAGGGAAACTTTGTCAAATTTTGTTTCCCGACTCCATTTGAGTTAAACAACGTTCCCATATGCCTGACAAGCGGATTTGTGCCTCTAAGCAATAATTCAATGGTCTGTGCACCCATATAGAGCAATAAAACATGTTTTTGTGGTGTTTCTTTAACCCTTTGCATTGTTTTGTTGTTTCCCTATGCCTCTCTCTTTCAAATATGTTTTCTGTGCATGTATTTCACATTTGCAAGTGCAGGGTGTTGTGTTTCATGGATTTTTTTATCATGGATTTAGATCTATGTTTGTGTCACTTATGTCTGACCTTCTCACCTTCCTCTTTCCCCTGTTTCATTCTCCCTCAACAAAGTATATTGAACTTCCCTTTCTAGTGTATCACTGCTTAGTGTAGGCTCTTTCACTCTCTCTCTTTCTTGTTGTCTCCTTGGAATGGTTAGATTAGGATTAGTTAGATTTTTTCTACACTGGAGTAGCGTGTGGTAGGTAGATTAGGAAGCAAGAACCGACTTTCTCCAGAGGTCCATCTCAAGTTTTACGAGTCCCACAGCTTGAGAGATGGTCCCATGTTGTACAATCACATCGAATGCCCCACTTCACACATCAGGCCATTCGGGGGTGCTGTGATTCTGCACTAACAAACACTAACATAAAGAAATCCCATTATTCATGCACCTAATGTTAAGAAATAAAAAGCAAAACTAGTAAATGATCAAAATGTTTATTCTTCAATCCTAAAACATCTTAAAGATATGTTGGATCTTAATTTGTATCAACAAAAAAATGAGGAATTAAAGTGTATAAGCCGGAGAAATTCATTATCAAATTATATAACACAAGAGTACACATGTGAGACCAAGTCCTTGATGGCACACCCCAACATCTCCCAATAAAAGCTAGGAGAACATTGTTTTCTTCCATCTGCACATAATCAACCGTTTCTTTTTCCCATGTTGTCAGAAATGCACTGAAATTGTGCAAAGTCGGCATTGACAAATCCAAAAGGCCCCTACTCTGAGTTGAATAACATCTCTCTATTCTAACCCTCGCAATTCTTATCCCCTACCTGTTGGGGAATTTGATCACATAACATATACCCAGTGTGTATATATACATGAGACCGGACCAAAATTAGGGTATATATTGACACGGGTTGAAATTACCTAAGAGAACCATTGTAGGTTATAGGGGGGATGAGAAAAATGAATACTATAGGAGGGAAATACATGAGTAATTTGGAGTCTCTTTTTTGAAAAGTCTTTTATACTAAGGTTCCCAAGAAGAAACACGATGAAAAATACTTTCGAATTAAATGAAACCTTGTAAAAAATAAAATGAAACCTTCTAAAAATCAATCTTTAGATGCATATTGTATAACCATCATTTTTTGACACATGAAAATTAGATGGGTGCACTCATATAACTTCTTCAAGCTAAACTTTGATGAAGTCTTTGAAATTAATCCAAGTAAATGTGGATCAGAAATAATTATGAAAATGAAATGTATTATTTTGAGTGTAATATTTTCAGTGTGTATTAATAATTGTGCACACGCTTAGTGCTCTTTTGTGGCATGAAGATTGTAATTGAGCTCAAAATAGAAAACTAAGAGGTTGTAAGAAGTTCAAAGCATATTATTAATGTTGTGAATAATAAAAAGACAAACAATTGGAGAATATGAAATATTGTGAGTATATGTTCACTAATTCTCATCATATTTTCTATTTATTTTTCTAATTGTTGATAGGGAATAGACAAACTTGTTGATTATTTAGCCAATTTGGGAGCTACTAGTCTTAACAAGGGTGAAGACACGTGGGTAAATAATAATAGTCCCTAGTTACAACTTCAAAATCTCCTCCTCTATGATAAGATTCAATCACAAAAAAGATTGGGTGAACGATGATTTTTAGACATGTATCCTTGAAATGAAGCATAACTATAATGTCCTCTTTACCTTTATATGGGTTTATTCTAGTATGAGGAACAACTTCTTAAATTAATTAGCACAGTTGATAAGATCATTAGCATAATGCATACCTAGTATGGCCCTATAATTTCTAAATGTTGAAGTGATTCTATTATTTGGCCTTTCACTTCAACGATGATGCCCTAATCTATCAAATTAATAAATATTTAAATCTTCCTTTGGAATGAATGCCAATGCCCTACACTCATCTCTCGGCTCATGCAACATGACACAAGGGACAAGTTGTTGGTCAAGCAAGACTAAATACTTCAAAAGATTTAAAAAATTTGCTTTCCCCATTGCACTTTTCATTTCGGTAGGCAAAGGGTGACTTGGTCTGAGAAGAGGAATACCAAGTCTAGAAAGAAAAAGGATTATCTGTGAAATTCGTTAGGGTGAAGAAAGTAGGGATGACACAAAAACACAATATTGATATTTTTCAAAGCCCATTAAATCAATTACATAGCACTAGCGAAAATGAAGTGTATCATTTCTAGTTTCTTTACCTTTCTAGATTTCAAAATAATATTCATATTGCCACTTTTTACTTCTCCAAATCAGACACTATGAGCACATCATGTTGAATCTCCCCCTTCACCCACACCCACCCACCCCGTCATTGTCTCTCTTCCCTTTCCATGGATTTTTGAAAATTTTACTAGGACCATGAACTTAACGCTCTTAACATGCTAGGATTGTTGCGTGCACATTCTTGGTAAAGTTTTTGGTTTCCGCTAACTAAGGTGAGAACTCAATTATGGCCCTATCTATTTTGTTTTTTTAACATTAGTTATGTTTCTTGCGCAATTTTCTACAAATACACAAGCACCATAGTCTATGTAGAAAACTATAATCTATAAATGAGCACTAATGTATTTAGCAATCAAGATGCATTCAGAAGTTTTCAATTATATTGTGATAATTTAGCATGTATTCTAGAGAATCAAACAATCATCATGCATTCATTATACCACCGAAATTAATAGTAGCAACATGTTCCATTCGACTCATTTGCACGTCTTGAAAATTGTTACATTGTACTTGTGTTCTACTTATATTGTCTCAAAAAGTGGAATCTAAGAAGAATCAAGCCAAGTGGAACATAGATCTTGTTTAAAAAACCACACTTCTTTGTAGGCCTAAATTTAGTAGCTCGATTGAAGTTAGGAGAAATATCATTGATTGCCTAACAATAAGAGGAAAGATTCACATAATTGAGTTTTTGGAAGGAAAAGAGAGAGTTGAGTAATATATTTTTGTTGATAATATTTGCATAAGCTTGAACTTTCCCCGAGTAGTTATAGCTCACTACTTATACGGGAGAGAATAACACACTTTTGTATTCTCAATATAGTGATATATTATTGTTGACATACCTTAATTTGAAACAGTACGTTCAAGTACTAAAACAAGCTTTGTTGACTTATTCAAATTTTCCAAACTTTCTACCATCTTGTTTGTAAGGATTTCTGCACATTTGTTAAATATAGCATCCACCACACCACCTCCAAAATGATACGAAATTAAGCTCTCCAATACTGCTCGCATTTGTTTAGAAAAAAATTTTGCATTTAATTCCTTCTTGTTATCATCAATATTCTCTACATTATACCGACCAATGATCACCTTAAGTCCCACAATGGTGAAGGAGCCTTGTTTTTGCACTTCATTTTTTAATTCTTCGGGCGATGGCCCATAATATGGAATATTGAAGGAATCTAACTTTTCCTCTTCTATTAGCCCCTGCAATACATCAAACCAAAAATAATTGAAAAAACCTTTAAGACGGTAAATATTTTGACAAGAGAATTAAAATATTGTATACCAAACCGTGGGTTGTCCATAAAAGCGAAGACAATAATACTAGACAAACAAAGCAGGGATGAAAAAGCTCACAATAGATAGCTTTTTTCGGTTATTAATTAATCATTAATGGTAATGATATATTGTTGAACTACGTTGGATGGGATTTTTGTATGTCCTCGACGGTTCTAAATTGGGGAAGTGATTGTAATCTTTACGTGAGTTTAGTGCTATATTGATCTTCCTAAGTTTATAAAATGAGCCTGTTTGAGGCATTTTAAAGATTTGGCTTGAGAATCGAATTCAGGCTTTTTCTATTACAAACCAGAGTCTACAATCTGATTTCTTCCCATCATATACTTTCTTTTTGAAGTTTTACGAAAAGACAAGTTTTAGGAAAAGACAGGACCTTATCAAGGTTGTGGATATATCAACTGCAAGGTAATTTATCTCGTATAACACCAAAACTTAAACTTGAGGTGTATTAGGGTATTTCAACTTACAAAGAAATTTAGTCTTTAGTTTAAGTTTAATAGATATTGTTTTGTCAATAAAATTAAAATGAAAAAGGTCGATAACTAGTGTTATGCAGGGACACATCTACACAAAAGTATAAGATCTTGAGGACATTCTAGAGACAAAGGAACGAGGGAAATGTCCCTCCACGTTTTCAATAAAAGGAAAAATTTTGGAGACATTTTGAGACGTCAAAGATTATAAGGGGATATTCCAGGGATGTCCCCCTTTTTTGGGGATGTCAGGGACAGCTAGACAATTTCGGGATATCTGGTTTTCTAAAATATTTTTGTATAAATATTTTATTCTTTTTTAAAAGCAGAGTGTCTTAATTGTATTCCTCTAGTGTAAGATTGTTTTTGGAAAACAGTCAGTCTCTATTATAAAAATAAAAAATAAAAAATTGTATATACAAATCTAATTAAAATTCAGTTTGGAAGCTCCAATCACTCAACAAACTTTCACAGCCTATATGTATATTTCTATATGAAGGGAAATGTTAAACTGATAAAAGCACTTAGACATATGAAAACATTTATAAATTAACCATAAAACGATTGTATTGTATAGTAAAGACATAATAAGAATTTCACATTCTATATGTAGATTTCTATATGAAGGAAATGTTAAACTGATAAAAACACTTACGACATAAAAACGTTTATGAATTAACCATAAAAAGATTATATTGTATAGCAAAGACATAATAAAAATCAAGAATGATATATGAATATAAAAAAATTCAAACACAAATACACAATAAACCATTACATATTCTTAATCATAATTATGTTTTAAAAATTATATATTTTTTTATATTTATAATTTTATGTATTATTTTAATTACATCCCCCCTCAATCCCAAACATTCCATCCCACCATCACAGAGTCTTAGGTAACACTGTGGATAACAGAATATTTATCCTCTAATAACACTACACTCAATGGCAACAAATAAAAAACAAAAATGATCAGTGATAAAAAAAATATCATTGAAACAAACAAGCAAAAACAGACAACAGCCATTAGAGCTTAATTCCATTTCATCACAAGAAATGGGGATTGCAAGTGCAGAGGCAGGAGAAATTCATTATATAACAGAAGAGCACACCTGTGAAACCAAGTCCTGGATGGCACACCCCAGCATCTCGCAATAGAAGCCAGGGGATCCCTGTTTTTTTCTATCTGCAGTTAATCGACCATTTACTACAAGAAACATCCGACCCCCCACCACCATTTCTTTTTCCCGTGCTCTCAGAAATGCATTGAAATCCTTCTGGAATTGTGCAAAGTAGGCATCTGCAACCCCTGAAGGCCCCTGCTCAGAGATGAAGATTCTTCCCCTGTTCCAACACTCGCAATTCTTATCCTCTACCTGTTGGGGAACCTGATCACATAACATATACTCAGTGCGCGTATATATTCAATGAGTATATATACATGAACCCTGACCAAAATTAGGGTTTATATTGACAGTGGTTGAAATTACCTGAGAGAGCCAGTGGAGGGCGTAGGAGGAATGAACAAAATGAAGACTGTTGGGGGGAAACAGGCGATTATGAAAGGATCCTGGCACGCCAGCAATAAAATACGATCCTTCCAGAGGAGGAGCAGCTGATAAAATCCTGAAAAGGGAATTGAAATCGGTAGAAGGAAGGTCGTTGTAAAAAACCTGAAACTCGGGAACACTAATTCCGTTGAGTGCATATTTGTTTCGAATTGCTGCTGTGATCACCTCTGTAACGAAAAGTCCATTGGGTCCGGAAGAACAGCCCAGGTCTGCAATGCGCAAGGTCTCGCAATCAAATGTATTTTTCCAGGAGCTAATGCTTTCTTCCAGGAAAGGCTTTGCGCTCAACAATACGTTTTTCTGCATTACAGAACATATTCAAATCAGAGGCGACATGAAATCATAAGAAATGTAATTGAAGGAAAAATGCACAGAAATTAAACCTGCAAAAACGTGGAGTTCTGAGCATAGCTGGAATCTCCGTCGCCTGCATTCATGGAAAAAACTTTCTCCATCTTTGCAGGAAGAAATTGGACGCTTTGCTTAGCCGTGGGAAATGGGTTGTAAATAGGGAGTGATCGTGGAATAATTACACCGGGAATACTACAAGTAAAGCGACGTCCACATGAGATGTCCAGAGGAACACGGCATTTTAGAAGAAAATGGGGTAAGGATATTTTTCAAAGTCTTTGTTGCAGAGTGCAAAGTCTTTCCACGAACATTTTTCATAGCATATTTCCAGCAATCTTTTGGCGGAGGTGTTATTATTATTTGTTTTGTTTGTTTTTTTTTTTTGGTTTTTTTTTTGGGGGGGGGGATGAAAATAGATCTTATATTATATTAATTCAATAAGATACAAGATAGGTTTCAACAAAAAGTGGGCGGTGTGAAAGCACGCCTCAAAGCCACAAATAAATTAGGTCAAGCCTAGGAAAACGATACATTAGGCAACACTTGAGAAAATGTAATGCCTCGTTCATCATTACACCTATGCATTCTTCGGCGACCGTGTTGCTAAACATAAAACGTCATGGTGCTTCCGTTGATCATTGGTGGGCTTTGCCTTTGTCACATAGAATAATCAATTTTCTCCCTTTACGTCGTGCCTGCTTGTGCCTTGGTCAATGTTTTCTGTTGCTGACCCCTGCAACGTCCCTTACGATCTCCCTATTAAAGGAAAATCGTGTTCTCAGATTGTCAATCTTCGTTGTCCGTCATTATTATGATGAATTATAATTATTTTTGTTTTAGTTGTAAGTTTTATAAAATATATATATATAATAAAATAAAATAAAATAATGATAATAATGATATTTTTAAGTTATGTGTTGATCGTCCATTATTTCATATAATTATTATTTTTATTTCATTGTTGATGTAATCATTATTAGCATTGTTTATCTCTATGTCGTGTTGTTGTATCGTTCTGGTTGCTCCCGTAGGCCAAACTTCGCTCCGCGCGGAAGAAGGGCTTTCCACGTCGTGGCGCCATGGACGGTCGTTGATCCGTGTTCGCTTTCAGACGTCAAGCCCTTGTCTTCTTCCCTGGGATGATTAGACTTGCTCGTGTAGGGTTTTAATCGTTTATTTAAAGGAAAATATGAGTTTGTTTTTCTCTCTCCACCATGCCAGTGTGTATGTCCTTATTGTTAACTGACTTGGTTGGCGTGGGTGTTGGTTCCCATCTTCTTTGGTTCTGTTGTGTCCATGCGTAGGGAGGTTGCGTGTGTGTGTGGCATAAGATTTGGTGGGGGGGACTACTTCAATGCTCAACTTAATCTTTGCAACTACCACCTGCCCCCCTTACCCCTCTAGCTGCGACTCGGCCTGGTCACGTGGCTTTCATCAAATGAAACTTATTACTGATTGGATGTTGGATTTTTTCCTTCTGCAAAAGGATCTTGGGTATGTGTTGGCTAAGGGATGGTGTTTGGTGGCCTGTTGCCATTCTTTAATGTCATTAATGAAGCTTTTTTTAGTTCTCTTGCCCTTCGTATTGGGGACCCCGTGGGAGTTGTAGACTTTTGTTTTCTTGGCCACTAGTTTTGCCTTCGTGGTTTCATTTTTTTTATCTTCCCTTACGCCTTGGTGGATGGCCTACTCACTCAAATCTTGGTGGCCACTCACTCTGTAATCTTTGTTTCAGTAATTGTCTCTGCCCCAATGTTCCTCCTGTTTGGCATGTTCTCACTTATGTTTTGGCTGCATAAAGTTGGAGGGTGAGTGTTAGGCTTGTGGGTAGTAACATCAAACTCCATGGCGGTTACGACTGGCTAGGCCAGAGCGTCCTACCTCCCTTATTTAGTTGTTGGACTTCATACTTAACGATTTGGAATCATGCTTGGCGTTGTGCTGTTGGCTAGGTTGTGGAGTTTGGTTGTGCTCCTGACTTTTGCAGTTCGTAGGTTTGAACCTCATGCCCTGCTGCTGCTCCTTTCCTATTCCAAACATGGAAGCAAATGGAGGATAAGGCGTTTTGAAAATGGAGGAAAGGGAAAGGTTTCCTGTCTTAGCAAACTCGTGGCTTTAGCTTGGGGTGTGACTTGGGGACAAGATGACTTTCCAGGCATGTTAAGTCTAACACTTGAAGTATTTTGCTATCCTTTTTAAATTTCAGGAAAAAATTGTTCTTCTACTTGAAATGACGTCTTGTAATGAGATATTGTGGTTGAATTTTGACTTCCTTGGGTGCCTGGTTGTCCCCCTGTTCTGTCGACACTAAAATTTTCCTCCATAATTTCTATTTCATTAATGTATGTATTAGGAATAGGATGTTGTTAAGTATAATTAGTAGTAGCGTCTGATAGAAGATAACGACGCCGTCAGTACGGTGTCGCCAATAATGTGGAGTACGGTAACAGTCAAAGTACAATAGGAATGTTGTAAAAAGTAAATATTTGTCGTAAGTGGTCCGGTAATGTTAAAATGTCAAAGTTTGGGTAATTAGAGAAGTAGGGTCTACATGATTAGGAATTAGAAATATTATATTGGTAATAAAGACAAGGAGTGAGGTCATAAATATTTTGTGTATTTTATTTGTAAAAAGTCTAAAAATGTGGAACCCATGTAAAATGATAAGGTTTATCTTATCTTAACAGATAAGCCTACATGTACAGATAAGAGTTAAGGTATGGAATATGATTCGTCAGAGTGGATTTCTTATCCTATCTTAGAGATAAGATGGATAAGCCTGGAAGTTCTATAAATAGAGAGGCTACCCCCCTCATTTAGCATAGAAAGAAGTAGTGAGAAATATTGTAGGAAGTGTGCGAAGGAAGCCATCAGTTAAAGGTGTGTTGAAGAAGCCATCAAGAGGTGTAATTGTAAAGTTTCTCCCATAGTCTTGTTGAAGTATCTCATGGGTGAGATTGTAACAGTTTCATGTTAATATTATAATTTATTTTGATATTTCATATTTGTCGTCATTCTGTCTTATCATAGTCAATGGTATTCTTGTGTTCGGTTGTTGTTTTGTTTCCAGATTACATCCACCAAACTAAAGGTCTGTGCATTAGCAAATAATCATAGCATGAGGAGTTCCCGGTGAAGAATTATCATAGTGCCGGATTGGTGATGACATTTTGGTTCCGTTGCCGGGACCATTCCTCGTTGGTGGATTTTCTGGAGAGATATTCCCACTTAGTGAAAAATCAATTGGAGGGTAACCTTGTTTTTACTGTGCATAGTAGTTACCATGGTAAAGTCATTTTTACCGTGAATAGTAGTTACCATGTTAAAGTCATTTTTGCCATGAATAGTAGTTACCGCTGGTAAAGTCCTTTTTGCTGGGAATAGTATTTACCGCAGTAAAGTCACTTTTTACCATGAATAGTATTTACCGCAGTAACTTCACTTTTTACCGTGAATAGTGTTTACCACAGTAAATTCAGTTTTTACCGCAGTAAGTCAAGTTTTACCATAGTTTACCGTGGTCATTTCTATTTTACTGTAGAAAGGTGTAAAGTCACTTTCTAGTATAGTGATTCCAATTATTTGTGCACATAAGTCTTGTTGATTGTGAGTCAGTATTTCACGGTGGTTACTTTTGAAAATGGGAAAGATTCCTGTTTTTTCAGCTCAATCTAATGAAGATGCTTCTTCTTTCATTCAAGAGTTTAAACGATCTTGTATTTGTAATGGCCTTATAAGAAGGGAACAATGGACTGAATTTTTTCCTACCTTTTTGGATGGTTCAACACTTAGGTGGTTTGAAACACTAGGTGATAATGTGAAAAATTCATGGGATTTATTAACTGAAAGTTTTCTTGAAGAATTTGGTGAACAACAGAAATATGCAGATCTCATGATCGAGATCACAAAGCTATCCCAAGGAGAGAAGGAGAAGATAAGGGATTATCATGCTCGTGTTCTAGAGCTAAGGAGGAAGCTCGATGCCCAGATCCGGAAGGAAGGACTAGCGGATGGGTTGATGAATGGCGTGGATAATCTCCTCTGTAAGCACTTCATTCTTGGGATGAAACCAGAGATCAGACAACGAGTGAAGTATGACCGCCCAGCTACCATTGAACAAGCAAAGGAGATTGCAAGAAGGCAAGAAGAAAGCATGGAAGAGGAGCCCAAAGAAATTGTTGCTAAAGTAGAGCCTACACCAGCACCTTTGGTCCAGAATCCACAACCACTCCCGGTGAGCACAAATATTTCTCCTAGTACATCTACTGAGTATGAAGATCTTCTCAAAAAGATGGGTCAATTAACTATTAATCTTCTTCAAGGAAAGGAATTTAGTTCTCAGGGAGGAGATAGAGGTCCAAAAAGAAATATTTCTGAAGTTGTTTGTTATGGTTGTTATAAAAAGGGTCATTATAAGTATAATTGTCCAGATAGAGCTTCTACATCTGGTACAAGAGATAATGATAAAGGAAAAGCACCTGTGAATTCTCTTGATGTAGTAGATAAGAGTAGAAATAATGAAGTAGATGTGTTTGTAACAAAAAGAAAGAAAGAAAAATATAATCAAGATGGAACTGATCCTAAGAAGATGAAAGGAGAAACTAGTAAGAAACATAGGAGAAGAAAGTTGGGTGTGCAGGATTTTCTGATTTCACAGGGGCAAGGACCATACTCCATCTTGGAAGATCTGTCCAAAAGGCCTGCAAATATTACATATGGTCAACTCTTGGCTATGTCTTCTGAGAAGAGGCGGGAATTGCGAGGTGGACTCAATACTCGAAGAAGGAAGGAGGTTGAGGTCCCTATTTTGGAGGCAGAGGCAGATCCCTATGCTCCACAAGCTGAGGTATTATGTAATGGTATTTCAATTCATGATGTCTTAGTTGATGGAGGTGCTGCAGTTAATGTAATGACCGAGTCTGTAATGAATATGTTGGGTTTAAAAATTGATCGCCCTTCAACACTTATGTTAAGGTCATTAAATAAAGGAAAAACTAAACCAGAAGGTGTAGTTTCAAATGTGGCAATATCTGTTATGGGTGTGGTATGTGTGGTAGACTTTCAGGTGATGAAAAATGGTACTGTTGCGTACCCAATGCTGCTGGGAAGACCATGGCTAAGGAGAGTTCATGCAAGAAACTACTGGAATGAAGGTTTCATGACACTTGGACGTGGTAGAGAGAGGGTGAAGATAAATGTGATCCATCGACATCATAAGGCAGAACCTGTGGATTCAAGTGATGAAACTGATGATTGGACATCCTCTGATTACTCTAGTACCAGTGAAGTGGACACTGAAGATGAAGAAAGCGAGGTGGATGTTTCAGTCATGGATATCCTTCCAGTCACACCAACTCATGACCCCATAAAATTATCTGAAGAAGAAGTTGATGATCGTCTCCAACAAATAAAGATTGGTGATGCTGTGATGGAGAGTGAGAAGGAATCCTACCTCCAGCTCTTTCGAAGGTACATACACCTATTCACTTTTGGTTACAAGGAACTCCGTCAAGTAAGTTGGGTAGAACATTGTATTGAGCTGGTAGATGGTGCTAAGCCCATAAAGCAAATGCCATATAGAATGAATCCTAATTTTTCCAAGACTGTAAAAGAAGAAATAGATAAGTTGCTTGATGCAGGATTCATATTTGCTGTGGAGAATTCAGAATGGGTTTCTCCCATTGTGATCTCAATAAAAAAGAATGGGAAGCTACGCATTTGTGTTGATTACAGGAAGCTCAATAAGGCAACAAAGAAGGATCATTACCCTCTTCCATTTTCAGATCAGATCTTGGACGAAGTAGCTGGCCAGGAGTGCTATAGTTTTGCTGATGGATATAGCGGCTACAACCAAGTTCGTATAGCAGAGAAAGATCTGCTGAAGACCACGTTCACCACTCCTTGGGGAACGTTTGCTTATAGAGTTATGCCTTTTGGGTTGTGTAATGCTCCAGCAACATTCCAACGTTTGATGAATAGGGTGTTCGAACCCTACATTGGGACCTTCATCAGAGTATTTATGGATGATTTTTACATCTATGGGAGCAAGTTGGACCACCTGCACCAGATGGAGACAGCATTTCAAAGGTTAGATGAAGCACAAGCCTCACTAAACCCTACAAAGTGTGTCTTTGGATGTTCTAAAGGCGTTTTGTTAGGGCATGTTGTATCCAGAGATGGTATTGGTACTGATCCTGATAAAGTTTCAAAAATCAAAGATTTACCATTTCCTCTGAATAGAAGTAAGTTGAGATCATTTTTAGGCCATGTGGGTTACTATAGAAGGTTCATCAAGAATTTCTCAAAGATTGCACAGCCACTAACCCAGTTCTTGAAGAAGGATGTTGCTTATGAACCAGGAAACAAGGCGCATGAAGCTTTTGGACAACTGAAGGAAGCCCTGGTGTCTTCACCTGTTTTGAAGAATCCAGATTGGAGCAAGCCATTCATTGTGTACACTGATGCCTCAGATGCAGCACTAGGTAGTACTTTGAGCCAAAAGGATGAAAATGGGAATGAACATCCAATTTACTTTGGGAGCAGACAAATGAGCAGTGCTGAGGTAAACTATACTGTAACTGAAAAAGAGGCTCTGGCTATCATTTTTGCTGTAAAGAAGTTTAGAAATTACTTGCTAGGGCAGAAATTTATAGTTGTAACGGATCATCAGGCTCTGAAATATATTGTCAATAAGCCTAACCCATCAGGGAGGATAGCAAGATGGATAATTTTGCTACAAGAATTTGAATTTGATATTATAGATAGGCCAGGAAAGAAGCATGTCAATGCAGATGCACTCTCTCGAGCCTATGATGGTTTAGGATCATCTTGTGATGATGATGATTTTCCCGATGCAGCATTGTTCTCCCTTGACACAATCCCTAGTGAATACATAGATATTTGGAATTATCTGAATGAATTCAAGTTTCCTGATGGTGCCAATGCAAAGACTAAGAGAAAGATTACTCAAGCCAGTCGTCCATATTCTATTCTGCATGGAGCATTATTTCGAATAGGACCTGATGGACAGTACAAGAGGGCAGTTGGACGTGATCAAGGAAAGGAGCTGCTAGAAGAATTCCACAATGGTACATGTGGAGGGAACTTCTCTGGACAACTTACAGCAAGAAGGATCTTGGATGCAGGTTATCACTGGCCCACTCTTTTTAAAGATTGTTATAATTATTGTAAGACATGTGATATTTGTCAAACACATGGTAACCGTAAGACTTCATCAGCTCCATTATGTCCTATTCTTCCCCTTGGTCCCTTTGAAAAGTGGGGAATAGACATTGTAGGTCCACTTCCAACTACATCACGCCAAAATAAGTATATTGTAGTTGCCACAGATTATTTAACCAAGTGGGTTGAAGCTAGGCCATTGAAGACAGCTTCTATGGATGAAGTGGCAAGGTTCATATATGAACGTGTTGTCACCAGATTTGGTTGTCCATTAGAAATTGTAACAGATCAAGGAAGCCACTTCATTAATGAGGTGGTAGAAGCCCTAGTCAATAAATTTTCTATTAAGCACAGGAAGGCAACAACATACAAGCCAAGCACAAATGGACAGGTGGAACGAACAAATTTTGTGCTGTGTCAAATTCTAGCAAAAGATGCAGCCTTGCAGGTACATAAATGGGATAAGAGGATTCATGCAGCATTGTGGGCATATAGGGCAACATCAAAGTCAGCAACAGGATACTCCCCATTTCAATTGGCCTATGGCATTGATCCAGTTCTTCCTATTGAGTTTGATATTCCCACTGTGAGAGTTATGAAAAATGAAAGGATGGATGAAAATGATTCAGTAAAAGAAAGGTTGGTACATCTTCATTTGCTAGAAGAAATGAGGGAAATAGCAAAGGATACAAGCCATAAGAAGAAAATGAAGTAGAAGGAGTACTTTGATCAAAAGATCCGGTGGTCTCCATTTCAAGTGAATGACTTGGTTCTAGTATATGATTCCAGATACAAAAAAAAGAAGACAGAGAAAATTTCTTCCAAAATGGATGGGGCCCTACAAAATAGTAGTTGTGCATGAAAATGGTACGTACCGACTGGAGGAATTGGATGGCACTCCCATTACGAAATGGGTCAACCACGACAAGTTGAAGATTTTCCAAGCACCAGAATAGTCTACTCCGAGGACGGAGTAGAAGCTAGGAAGGGGGAAGATGTCGACACTAAAATTTTCCTCCATAATTTCTATTTCATTAATGTATGTATTAGGAATAGGATGTTGTTAAGTATAATTAGTAGTAGCGTTTGATAGAAGATAACGGCGCCGTCAGTACGGTGTCGCCAATAATGTGGAGTACGGTAACAGTCAAAGTACAATAGGAATGTTGTAAAAAGTAAATATTTGTCGTAAGTGGTCCGGTAATGTTAAAATGTCAAAGTTTGGGTAATTAGAGAAGTAGGGTCTACATGATTAGGAATTAGAAATATTATATTGGTAATAAAGACAAGGAGTGAGGTCATAAATATTTTGTGTATTTTATTTGTAAAAAGTCTAAAAATGTGGAACCCATGTAAAATGATAAGGTTTATCTTATCTTAACAGATAAGCCTACATGTACAGATAAGAGTTAAGGTATGGAATATGATTCGTCAGAGTGGATTTCTTATCCTATCTTAGAGATAAGATGGATAAGCCTGGAAGTTCTATAAATAGAGAGGCTACCCCCCTCATTTAGCATAGAAAGAAGTAGTGAGAAATATTGTAGGAAGTGTGCAAAGGAAGCCATCAGTTAAAGGTGTGTTGAAGAAGCCATCAAGAGGTGTAATTGTAAAGTTTCTCCCATAGTCTTGTTGAAGTATCTCATGGGTGAGATTGTAACAGTTTCATGTTAATATTATAATTTATTTTGATATTTCATATTTGTCGTCATTCTTGTCTTATCATAGTCAATGGTATTCTTGTGTTCGGTTGTTGTTTTGTTTCCAGATTACATCCACCAAACTAAAGGCTGTGCATTGGCAAATAATCATAGCACGAGGAGTTCCCGGTGAAGAATTATCATAGTGCCGGATTGGTGATGACAGTTCCTTCCCCTGAATCCTTGTTTCTTTATGAGTGGCTTGCAAAGGAGAAAATTGTTGTTGTTTTTAATCTGTTATATTTAGATGGCTGGGAGCAATGTTTCACGGCTGGGTTTTCCTTGCACTCATTGGCCCTTAGGGCAGACTGGAAATGGGATTTTGATGGCATTATGACATAGTTGTTCTGAATACTGACAAATCTTGGATGCAAGGAGCCAAGAATATAATGGAAATTAATAGCCCTTTTTGATTTTTGCTGGAGATAGTTAATTATTAGTTTATTCATGCATGGAAATAACATTTCAATGAATCTAGTTTCATCAATAAGGAACTTTGTATTTTATCCTTCTTGGAGATAACTTTATCCTCTGTGAATGACCCCTAAAATTTTGTGCTCTGCTGGCATGTGCCTTTCCTTCATGTTCTTTTTTTGGAGCCGTGTTTCTTTTTATTTTAAACAGAGGTTTTCTATACCCTGTCAGGGTATTACTACTTACTCCTTGTTAGATTCACCTTTGTGGTGACTTGCTAGTTTCTGGCTGCTAGTTTTATGCTGTAAACGTGGAGTATATGGATTGGGGACACAAGTACTTTATTGCTGAATCTTTGATCTAGCTATGGGTACATTAAAATTTACATCATGTAACCTATATGACTAATGTGGCCTCCTTGATCAATCAAATTTTCATTCTGAGAATTTTCTATGTTCCTATCTTGATTGGGATGTCCTTTTTCTCTTTGGGAACCATGGCTGGACCGGTCGGGTACTTGAGTTTTCTCTTGCTTCTACTGGGTTTGCAAAATGGAATAAATCTCGGCCTATTTGAGCTTTACCAAAATTAAAAGGTGCAGCTTGCCTTTGGTATGCATGAGTGTTTTTCCCTTCTTTTTTGTTTCATGTGGAGCCATGAGTTTGTCAAACATGGTTGTGTGTTTTCAAACAACTCAAAAGGGTTGAAAACTAATGTTACGATTTATGCTTGTGAGACCATTAAGTTGAATACTGAATCTTCTGGATTCAGGTTCTGCACTTGGATTTTTTTTACGTATTGGGCTATATTCGGATGACTGTAGTTATCTTTCATTCATGATGGAATTGGGTTTGTTGTTGGGGACCATTAGTGAACATATTGTTAATGGTCTTAAGTCTATGGCCAAACCTCAGCATTGGTTTTAGAATTCATAATGTGTTTGGATGATTGTAATCATTATTGAAATAGGACTCTCTTAATGCCCTTTAAGAATGGCTTTGTTTATGTTAACTTGTATTATTGTTTAATGATCTCGAAAGGAATAGGTAGTACACTTCTTGTTTAGATTTTAACTATGGATTGTCTCTTTGGGGGTTATAGATACCCTTATGCTATGATACCTGGAAGGAGGTTTAAATGGTAACCTCATCTTGGGTGGACTCGAAAATGGGAGGCCCTTCACTGCCCCATACTTTATTTATCGGGTAGTCTCGTTGTCGAGTAATGCCCATCTTGGGTTCTCTCAGCTATCCTTCTTCTCTTAGCATTACTTTTTGGAGCCTCTTTTCGATGAGATAAGTTAGTTTGTGGGTTGGAACTTTTTTTTTCAACACCTTTGATCATGTGATGGTTTAACCTCCCTGAACTCATTTGGCTGTCCTAGCTTTTAGGCCAATGAAACCTCCCTGCTGAAAGGTCCATTTTACCTCTCTGTTTAACATCTATGACTGTATCTAGTATGTTTTGGGCTTCGCAAAGATTATCAGTGGTGTATGGATCGAGTGTTGGGTTTAGATCTCGTAATATACGGGATTACATGATCTAAATCTCAATACTCTTGACCTTGATCATAACTCGAATATTTGACTTCCTTCTTGTTGGATGGTGGAAATTGTTTTATCTCATGTGAAGAATAGGGATTAGTGTTTTTTACTTGCTTCTTTTTTAGCAGAATTTTTCTTTCATGACTTTGTTAATTGTTAGCTTACTATTTCAATATGTAGCTTTAGCATGCTCAGTTCTCGCAAACTGATTCAATTTAATACTTGTGGAGATGGATTATGCGAGTAGATAAAAGGAAAGAGTTATAAAGGTTTCATCGGGTTGTTTTATGAAGTTTCTTGTGTAAATGTCTAATGTGTTGTAATATCGTATTGGTGCTCGTAAAGGAGTTTGGAGGGCTTCTTACCTTGGATTATCGGTATTTGTGAAATAAAGTTGTCTTGTCTTTTTGTAGTGAAACTTGTAGTTGTCTTTGTGAGAAATGATATTCTATCTTCACCTTCTTATGAGTACTCTTTTAGGAATAGTATTTATCAGTCATGGAAATGTCATAGCATGGCTTGACCAACTTGTTACCTCCTTGTTCTCAGCCATGGTGGTTTTGATTCTTTTAGTGCCTTGGTTATGTTAGCCATGATGAATAGATTTTTTATTACCGTGTTTAGTCTCTCGATTAGCAAGGGTGGTTTCTTCTTTCGAGTCATAAATTTTTCTTGTTTTATTAACCCTCCATGGTCTTGACATCAGTGCAATTCTCTGTATATTTTAATAAGTAACAATCCTTATTTTGGAGTTAAAAAATAAAAATAAAGCAAAAGAAATCCCTAGATAAATCAATAAATAAAATAACAACGAAATTGAGTTATTGTTGAGAAATTTAATAATCTTAATTTGGAAAGAAACAATTTTTCTATCAGAGTAAAGAAACCTAACCTCAACTATAGATTAAACTTTATTCTTCCTTTTGTGAAACCTTAAGTCTTGTGCTTCGATTTTAGGAACACCATGTGTATCCTTTATCAAATTTAATCAAGATGTTTGCTAAATGAATCCTTATCCAAATTCTAGTTTATCCCTTAAGTTTCTCTGAAAGACTGGTTAATAATTAAATAGACCATAATCAAATAAATCGATCTTCTCTCTCTAATCATTACTATAGTACCTCGCAATCCTTTTCTAAGTTATGATAAAATGTTAATCCTTGAATAAAGAAGATTATGGTTCTAAACCTAAAAAATAATCCACTTCTTTTGAATTTATGCATGCTTCCTTTGCAAAGGAAGTATGAAACAAGTTTCAGTAGTATGGGTTCAGATAGATAGCCTTGTGGTTTTGATTAATTCCTTATTTTGTAACGAACTAAACGAGTTAATGTCATACTAGAGATGACCTTAAGCTAGTTACACAATAGCATAAAAGAAAAGAAATCTATCCCTATAAGAAGTATTGTATGAATCATAATATGAACCTTCTAGACCGCAAACTTGAGCCTTGAAAGACTATTTTAGTGAATACATAACCTTAAAGGTTTTTCTGTGGAGTGTCCTGAATTGAAGCTAGGTTTTATGGGTTGGTCTTTTGTGGTATCTTGTCAAAGAGAGAGTGACTTGTCCTTGATGGGTGTGATCATTTTCCATGCTTCCTTTGTGGTGATCCTTGTATCAATTTGTTCATAGAGTTAGTTGTAACATTGGTGACAACATGTTGTTTCGTTTTATGTGTCAAGAAAGTCAAAAAAAAATCTCCTGTGTTTTTCTATGTAGTCCTTTGTGTCAAAAATAGTGGGTGTTACAGAAAACATCAAAACATGAGATCCAAAATCATGTCGTGACAACAGAAATCCCAGAATTAGGAGGGTCATGGTCATCAAGCCATCTGTAACGCCCACACTTTTGACACACAAATACAATATTAAGAATACCAGATTTTTTTTTTTTCACATGGGCTCCAATAGATAGACTTAACATCACATAATGCACTTACATAAACATGAACCCACTCATAAGATATGTAACATAGGGTGCACATCAATGTCTTACTCAATAGCATAAGCCAAGACAATGAACCAATTACAACAAGAAACACAAGATAGGCATACTCCACGACATGGCCTTTTCGTGGTTTACATATTCATTACATTTAGGCTTCCATTTTATGAACTTTTAGTTTTCAAGAAAATTAAACACATAAGGTTTACAATTTCTGATTTTTCAAACTTCATTTACTTTATTTTGCAGAGCAGCGGTCTTTAATGGAGAATGCGTAGATGATGCCTTTCTCCAATTCCATTAGTTATCCATGGGTCATTTGTTAAATAAATTCATTTTAAACAACTATGAGCCTCCCAATATTCATTAACACATTAAAGTTTTGTTTCTCAAAATATGTTAAATAGACATTAAATTTTATCCTCTTTTCAAAAAGAAACTAATAAGAGGTTACCATTCTCCTTTTCAAGATGTATATTTGATGTTTAAAATCTACATTTGCTAGACAAGAGAACTATCATGAGGTCTAGGAAGGAATTATAAGGATTTAAGGGTGTTTTTATTCAAGATACCTCTTCCCATAAACATCCTTCCATCACAGTACCATTATTTTCGTGTTATAGTTGCTATAGTTCAAAAACTTGTTGGAATCCATTCAACATTTTTGCATCAAGAAATTTGATTTAGATTTATATATGTCTTTTATTTTCTCGAAAGTTTGATCTCACCAAGAGCAATTCTTATTTATTTTTAAGAACATGGAAATGTTTAGTTGATTTATAAGGACTTTGAGTATGACATTACTCCTAACCCAGAATATCATTAACTCATGTACTCTTCACACTTACAACGTACTTTAGTCTCACTATTGACTTTTTGAACAATTATAATTCAATTGATACATTATTTACACTTAGGGATTCATGACTACAAGGAGTTATAACACTACACCTAAATACTTACTTCATTACTCTTAGATCATCAAGTATTAAATGTATAAAAAAAGACAACCCAACAACTATATGCTTCTCAAATGCCTTCCAAGGAAAAATTTAAATCGTTGTGAGAATATGCATTAGTGTTTCCTCCACCAATAACCTTAAGAGAGGCTTTATGATCTCCTAACTTCAAAAGCATTCTTTAATGGTGGGAAACTACCGCATATGAGAAGCACATGGTAATCCACTACTATATACTAAGGGACACATTTATCTAAGAGGGGAGAAAAGAGGTTCAAATGCAATTGTTATATAATTTTATATGTTTTAAAATCCTTCTAAGGTAATATTTACAATCGTTGGTAACAATACATTATAGCTCCTTATTCATTAACATCAAGAGAGGTCACTTGATGTATTACACTCTTTTTTACTTGAGGGTTTCTACACCCTACCATAAGATAAAATTAGAGTAATAAAATGTCCTTGTCTTGCAAAGCCTTCGTGTCACTTGATGCATTCCAAGACTACAATTTATCACTTTCATTTAACACTTAGCTTATAAAGGGTTCCATAAGATTTGGTTCTTTTATTTGAATTCCAATAAAATTATATCACTTCGTTGTTGATTTGAATTATCTTAACAGGGACGCATTTTATGTTTATATTCTCTTATGGGAAACTATATTTTCCAAATCAATTACTCTCACATGGATCCATTCACTTCCTCTTTCACATCATGAGAAATATCTATCATGTTGCGAGAAATCCCCACAACATTAAAAGATATTAAGAAGGGTACTTTCTCAAATAACACCAAGTTGAAAAATTTCCATTACAATTAAAAACTTAATAGAGTATTAATGGATAACCTAACTCTCCTTGGGGACCCAACCACTGTGTAATATATTCCCCTTCTAATGTTGTTTACTCTCTAAAACTTCTAAGATATTTCAAGCTCAACATGTCATCTCGTATGCCATTAAAACGATGTTATGCCTCGCACTAAGGCATTCTTACACACTTTCATACCTATGTGAATGCTCTCAACTAGGTTTCTAGGGAGGATTACACAAACACATACAATACCTCTAAGTCTCTAAGACTATGAAAGATGTTTGGAGCTAGCCTAACTTGGAGCTTACCATAGAGGGTCATTCCATTCAATAAAGGTAAACATTTTGAGTTATATGTTTGTTTTGATGCTTTCTGCTCAATATAAAAAAAACACAAAAATGTACGTTGATATTTTTATTTGAAGATTAAGTGATTACATAAGTCATTGCAACACTAGTAGATAGTTAAAATCACGTCATTTTAAATTACTTGCTAACAATTTTATAACACAATCATATCCAAAAAATTTGGCTACAATAAGCATTTTAAATGACAAGGTTCTAGTTTCATCCTCCTATACTTATTTTGACAATTAAAGATGGATTATTCAACATATTTTTCCAAAGTAACATAGTATAATCTGTTATCCCAATTTTTCCCCCCAAAAAAATTGATCAAACATGACCCTGCATAGAAGAAAATCGAAGGGTCGGCTTAGTATTACGAGCCCACATTTCAAATCCAATAGTTGGGTTACAGGTGGGCTCTATAATGGAGGAGCAGGGTCAAAAATGGATCAAACAACGTCAAAGAAACTAGAGGCTCATAGGAGGAAATCAAGTAAAGGCTCAAAGTTTTTGGAATTAGCCGCATACGATTTAACTCGAGGCCTAAACTACCCAAGTATAAATGAACTTGTGGAAGGAGCCATGCGTCAGTTCAATGCAATTCCAAAAGGTGCAAGAGAAACAATGTCTCCAAACAAGCGCACAACTTTCACATGTCCAGAACCTGACATAGTCGCTCCTAAATAAGAAAAAGGGACCCAACCAAAAAACAAAGAAAGAGGAGCGGTCATGCTCTTAATCGGCTAAGAATAGAGAAAGGCCACGGAAGCCGCCATGTGTCTCAACAACGAAACTTCAAAGGATGGATCAAGAGCGGAGGTTCCAAATATTTTCTAGCCCTCCACGTGTCCAAAAGTAAAAAAGGGGACAAATCTGGCCTTTTAAATTGACTAAGAATGAAAGGATTGGTGGAAGCCTCCACGTGTCTCAACAGCGCACCTTCAAGGGTCAAGGCCCAAAGGCTAGTCCTAAATGAGCGCAAAGCTTCCACGTGTCCCAGGCCCAAAAAGGAAGAAGTCAAGGGGCATAACTGGCCATTGAAAAGTCTAAACAGAGAAGAGCTAGTGGAAGGTGCCACGTGCCTCAATGGCACAAATTCAAAAGGTGCGGCCCAAAGGCTAGTCCCAAATGAGCGTGAAGCTTCCACGTGTCCCAGGTCCAAAATGGAGACAATGTCTGTAGTTGAAAAGTCTTAGGGTAGCAAAAGCCTCCATGTGTCTCATCGGCGTGACTTCAAAAGGCATGTACTAAAGAAATACCCTGAACTAGCACCAACCCGTCATGTGGTCAGAGCCTAAAAGTTGAACTGGCCTCAAATCGGCTAAGTATAAAAGAACTGGTAGAAGGTGACACGTGCACAACTTCAAAGGTAAAATCTGAAGGGACAGTCCCAAACAAGCGGAAGCCTCCATGTGTCTCGGGTTAGACATATGGCCCCGCAAAAAAAAGGGACTTAGCCAAAATACAAAGAAACTGAGCAAGGCCACGGAAGCCACTACATGTCTCTTCAGCGCAAATTCAAAAGAAAAATCCAAAAGCGGTCCCCGTGCCAACTCTACACGTGGCCATGTTTCGAGTCAAAGCGGGAAGGCGGGTCGCCGGAGGCAATTTGAATTTTTGGGCTTCGTTTCGAAAAGGTGTAAAGTATAAAAGTAAGCTACACCTCCGCTGACACCTAGAGAATCCATGCATCAGGCCTAAATTACATGTGGGGAGGTGGGCCTAGGGAAGAATTCTCACCAAAGTGGAAAATGCGGGCCAGTGGGCCCGAAGATGACTTTTCGGAAAATGTGAATATGCGGGGGAGCAAAGGAAATTTTGTCCAAGTGTGAATTTTGGACCTACGGGGCTGCGGCAAGTTTTGTGATTTTTGCATCTTTTTGTAAAAAAGCGTAGTTTGTGTTTTCGGGCTTGCAGATCTGCTTTGCAAAGATAACATTTTTGTCATTTTGCAGTCTTGATGCAGAATCTTCAGATGGCCATATATTTTGATTGGAAGCTCAGATTTGAGCAAGAGAGGAATTTTTGGAAAGGTCTCAACACCCTCTACACCATGGAAGCATAAAATATTATTTTCATTAGGATTTGATGGGTGAAAATTAGGAAATGTTCTTTCATGCCATTAATGAAGGATATGATTGCTTCAACAACTAGATCAGATTTGATTTTATCCATCGTTCTTCCTTCTCCAACACGCCAAATAGACATGGGGAACCATAATTGACAAATTATATGTGGATTTGTGGGGGGCATTAATGGTTAGTGGTTGAGCTTTTAGAGCAGAATTGAGTTTCTGTTCTTTCTCTCTGGTTTTCATTGCCTATATATTGTAAACACTTCTCAATTGAGAGGGGGAGACATTCTGGGTGTGGGGAAACTCTGTAAAATTTGTTTCCCAACTCCATTTGAGCTGTAAGCCTTCTCCTATGTCTGGCAAGTGGATTTTATGCTTCTGAGCATCCATGTAATGGTCCGTGCACCTCATAGAGCAATAAAATCGTGTTTTTGTGGTGTTCTTCAACCCTTTCTCATGTTTTGTTGTTTCTTTGTGCCTCTCCATCTTGTGTTTTCTTCATGTGCATGTATTTCACGTTTGTAGGTATAATATGTCATGCTTCGTGGAGTTTCGATGATGGATTTGGATCTGGGTCTGTGTCACTTCTATCTGACCTCCCTCATCTCCTTTTTCCCTTGTTTCATCCTCCCTCAGCAAAGTATCTTGCCACTTCTTTTTCTGGTGTATCACTGCTTAGTGTAAGCTCTCTTTCAATCTGTCTCTCTCCCTATCTCCTTAGAAAGGTTAGATTAGGATTATATTAGTTTTTCCTACACTGGAGTAGCTTGTGGCAGGTAGATTAGGAAGCAAGAACCAACCTTCTCTGGAGGTCCATCTCAAGTCTGCAAGTCCCACAACTTGAGAGATGGTCCAATGTTGTGCAATCACATCGAATGCCCCATTTCAAACTTAAGCCATTCAGGGGTGCTGCAATTTTTCACTAACACAATCCACTCCATTAACTTAACATAATATATAGTTACAACTAAGAGTAACATTCGTTAAATGGGAAAAAGTACACTAAATTTGAAATAGTGCATTTTCCTAACACAACACTATCATATAGATCATGGGAATAATGAAAATAGTAGTTTCTATTTATGACAATATCACTGGATTATTCTAAACAATTACATTTTCTTCAAATAACATGTTATTAAAGACACAAGTGTCATTTTTTACTACTCCTTTTTGTTCAAGTATCCGCAACCACCGTTGTGGCAGTCCTAGGACTTAGTATGGAACTCCCCTACACTCAAGCATGAATGCACACATTCATCACTTTAACATTTTCAATTAAATTAAAGAGAGAGAGAGAAAGAGAGTAACACCCACAATTTACACACACAAATACAATAGTAATAAAAATAGGCTAATTTTATTTTATTTACATTGCTCACTACGCAACACCACAAAGATCTAAGCATAAAAACTCAACAATGCATAAGACACTTACAAAATTCATCATCTCACATAGACACATGCCAACACCATATAAATTTTGATACCACACTTTCCCTAATGAACGAATGCTAGTAATGACCCAACCACAAAAAAAGACCCAAGGATTGGAAATCCCACACACATCATTACCATGATTACATCTTAGCTACGATTTACATTCGAAGAACATTACTATGCAAGGATAATTTTGTCTTTTTTGCAACTATAGGTTCTTAAATTCATTTCACATTCAACTTACAGTTCAACCATATATATTAGCTCTTTATCCCTTATGAAAATCTCTGTAACTTACATTATTATTTGCCATCTTTCAAATTTCATACAAAGTTTCTAATTCACTCATTCTTATGTTAAGCTTATGTTTCTCAAATTTTTATTCAATGTTTAAACTTTACCCTTACTACAATAGTGAATCTGAAGTGATGTCAAGAAAATCATCTTAGTATTTGAGGTAGATTTAGATTCAAGATCCCTTTTCCCCAAACATTTTTTGATCAAGATATCCTTATTTCCCATCGTAGTTAAGATAGATCAAAAACTTGTTGAATCCATTCAACATTTCCACATCAAGAAATTTTATTTAGATTTATATATATATATATATATATATATATATATATATATATATATATATATATATATATATATATATATCTTTTGTTTTCTCGAAGTTAGATCACACCAAGGAAATTCATATTCTATTTAACACAAGTAACTGTCTAATTGAGTTACAAGGACTCCAAGAGTGACATTATTCCTAACCGCGAATCTCATTTTACACTTATATGCTTTACTCTAACATTGCACTATGGTCTCATTATTGGCATCACTTTATAACAAAAGAGTTACGAAAGTACTTGTCTAATATCTTAAAGAAGGACATCATTGGAGGCATTAGAACCATACATGAACGCCAAGTGATTTGTTTTCAAAGTGAGATCCCATGTTTCTGTATTTCACGATTCCGCATGTGGAATTTATTTTATTCTTAATGTCATAAGCGACATAACAAAGAATTGCGGAACCAAGTTTTTAATTTCTTGGTTTCTCTTAAGTCGACATCTTTCAAATAAATTTTGTTTGCAAAGAGTTACTTACAATTTTCTACCCACCAGTTAACCTCCAAAACAACTATGGTTTAGTTTAATTCTGATTTACACTCAGGGATCTATGCCCTATAATAGATCAAATTAAGGTGTAAAAACATATTTACCCTATACAGCCTATTCAAAGGATCCATGCGCTATACTTTCACTAGCCAATATAACACATTTAGCTGAGATGATCTAAAGAGGTCATTAAAAGGGGTTTATGATGATTTCACTAATCATACCAACTAAGATGATAAACCTATTCTTGGGATTTTATATACCTAAACTAGGAGGTGTCATCAAGTGCAAGGTTCATTTTAAGGTCTCAATTTTCTATACTAAGGGATTAACACAGGTAGGTTAGTTATCCACGAATTTGAACTAGGGTTGATTGTTTCATTTGGATTTCTTTGTTGTAGTTTTAAGGTAAGGAAATCATGGCACCCCAATTAATTAATCATCTATTGTTCACTTCAAATACACTACAAGATATTAAATTCAAATTCATTTTACACACACACACACACACACACACACACACACACACACACACACACACACATATATCAACCTTTTTACCATACATAAATATGAATTAAAATTTCACCTATGATTAAATGCACTTTTCCCAAGGTATACCTAAAACTAAAATCTCATACATATTACCAAATTTCAAAGATAAACTTTTTTGTAACATGGCAATACATTATACATATATACATTCTATAATGAACTATATAAATTACAATAATAAACAATTAATTACACCATGCCTTTTCTCCATTTTTCTTGCATCCTGCAAAACCATGTGAGCATGAAATCAACAATAAATTGCTTGCATGGAATCCACCTAGATCTACAATAATTAACATTTTCAGTTTTCCATTTACATAATATTAGTACTTTGCATTCAAAAGGGAGGGTTAGAGACACATATTTAATTCATTTATTTGCACCTTATTTCATAACCAAGGAGAGAGAAGAGAGAGGGAAGAGAGAGAAACACTATTTTGCCAAAAGTTTAATTTCACACAATAAGTCACATGATAGATTTTCAAATAGTTATTTACAAGTGTCAACAAGTTTCCACGATGGTTATTTTACCCACTAGAGGTCGTACAAATTTCTTTTTTCGTTTTCCTGCTAGTTGTAAAAACATTCAATTAAGGCTCCAAGGATAAGAAAACACATCCAAACATTGTCTTCCGGAGAGAAAATATGCCACTAGTAAGTTTCTATAGGTCCTCCTATAGACCAAGAATACATAGGAACTAATGGAATTAAGAACTGGAGAATAGTTTATTATTGAGGACCATATTTTTAGATCATTGATCAAAATTAGCCTTGTTGGAAACAATCAAAATTTAGCTCGAGGGCTCATAAAACCACCTCCAAAAATAAATTTTGATGGACAAACGTGCAACAAGAAATTTCCTACAAGTTCCCTTATATATGGAGAATTTTTTAGAGTCAACGGAACTGAGAACTGGAAGATGGGTCTCAAACGGTGACGGGTTTTCCAGAGCTAGCGATCGTAATTGGTCAAGTTTGACCTAGTCAAAAATTGTGACTAGAGGCCTACAACATGCCTTATCCAAACTAACCAGGAATATTATTTTTCCAAACTGAAGGTTCCAGGAAATAGTATAGAAAAAATACTAGAGGTTTACGAAGGAGGACAAACATTTCATTGTTCAGGGACCAACCAGTGGGTGAAAATGAAATCCAACTTTTTAGTTTGAAGAGCTACTAAAAGTACAAAATAGAGTAATAGGGCTCCTAGAGAAGTGACAAAGAGAGTACAAATAGCCAAATGGGGTCAATCTAACGCTTGATGTGACTCTCCTCATATCAAGGAACACATACAATGCTATAAATCTCTTTTACAAGGTTCAAAAGGTTGTTTTACAAGTCTCTAAAAGTGGTGTTTTTCCAACTTTAAAAGTAAAGAGAAAAGTCATGTTTAGTTGATGAATAATCTAACTCTCGACAATATCAGCAGACCCGAGAACCTGATTCGGATACCCAAGTTGCATCACATGAGGTTATGGTGGCAACCAAATTATTCAGTAGTTTAATGTTTCTAATATAATGCACATGAAGAACCAAATTATGAAAATTATAGAAGATGGAGGTAAGAAGACCATGCCTAGAAGCAAACAAGTTGATTCTATATCCTCTCTCCCTTCTAAATGAATGGTTCAAGAAAAACTTATGGTTGTTAAACTCCACTTGACTGCACTTCCTTGATTCATTTCATCAAACATATCACATGATTTGCATATGGTCCCAAAAAGGAATTTTCAATAGACATTTCTTTAAATCCTTAGTAGTCATCATGAATGAACTATTACACAACAAAATCAATCACTGTCACATAGATAAGAAACTTGAGCTGATCGTAAATGTATCAACCAAATGGAGCACCCAATAAAATTAAAAAATCTTATGAATTTCTAAACCTATAACTTTCCCATTTTTTAAACCAATGTTGCACTCAAAAACTCTCCAAGCATCAACCCAAGCTTAAGCGCAATACACCAAGCGAACAAAAATCAACGCACATTTCCATGGCGTTATGACCTTTTCTCAAACCCATTGATCATGATCATGTAGCCATTTCATTCAATGATATGAAACTTCATTTCTGCCTTTCCCAAAAGTCCATCTATCTTCTATATGCTCCAAAATATCATAAATGTCTAGCTTTGCAGCCATATCACCTAACAAAACTACTATCCAAAATTATTATTGTTGTTTTTTGAAAAATTAATATCCATTCCCTATTCTAAATCTCCCATTTTTGCATAGTTTGGGAGGACACTGTAAATAAAACCATGTTTTCATTATTATTCTATTTATTGGCCGGCCTATTTAGTCTTGAGGTATCTTCTCACTTTTTTATGTTCTGGTTGCGTTATTACACTGACCTTTCACACTTTATTTAAGTGCTGGTCTTAACACTAACGAATCTTTTCGTTATAAAATATTTGCATGTAATTTATACTTTTGTTTATACTATTATATGTTTACAATTAATATTACTAATTTGTTTAGTCATAGACTTTATTATTGAATAATGTTTTCACTATAAAATGCTTAACAATCACGTATTGACATTGAATACTGCCAATTCATATACTGGGAAATCTTAGTATTAAGGGTTGTCCAAGTGAGTTTGAATACCTACCGTACATTTAATTTTCTCTTGTTTTATTAATTACTAAAAATTGCATGTGAACAATGCAATGGAGAAGTTAAAATGGATGTGTTCAAATTTCAAGAATCTAAATCTAATGGAGGGATACATTTTAGGAGGAAGAGGGGCAATGAAGAGGGTGCTTGGGGGAGGAGAAGCACAAGGATGGGGAAATTTTTGGGGCCAAGAAATGTGAAACGTTTTTGTTACAAGTAGGCACATATGAATGATGAGCCAATTTTGACAATTGCTTAAAGAAGAAAGGGGGAGCGTTGCACTGGTCATTGATGCAATGTATCATGAAGATATCTTAGATTAAAACAAGGTGTGTTTGATTAATATTGTCAATTTCAATAAAGAAAAATGCAAATAAGTCTTCAAGTCACACCCATTAGTGTACTATGTAGAGAGGCACGCTGACTAGTTGTAACACAAAGTCTTTTTTGCCACCACCTATAGATAAAGGAACATGCAAATCTTCAAACTCTGAGTTTCGCATATGGTATATACAAAAACATATGTGTTTATGTTTCCTTATGTTGTAGATTTAAAGCACATTTGTGATAAGGGTTTCTGTTTGCAATTAAGGTAGCAATTAGGGTTTCAGTAATCAACAATGCTTATGCCACTCTATGCCAATAGATATTAGTAAAAACCATTGACCTTCCATTTTCCCAACATGTGTCAGTTATAACCATCGAAAATCCAATTTGGAAAGGCCTGTCAACATAATTAATTTTGGACACATTGACAAAAGAGTAAAATTGATTTTCGTGTGTGCTCTTATGGTGTTCTGTGTTAATATAACTCATTCAATGTTGTAAATAGGGAGCATTTAAGTTTGAATATTATAATTTGGTTCATTAGTTTGAAGTTACAATTTACTAATGAGGTAAAAAATTTGAATGCATGGAATCTATTAAATTCATAATTTCTATTTGATGACTATTGGAAGAGATGCTAGACCATATGTCGATACATAACTACATGTAGACCTAGAATTTCAAATTATTAGTTCCTGTAAAAAAAGTTCTTTCACCACTTAGCTCTTTTCTATGACTGTAAATTTCAATATTTTTTTATATAGTTTGTACATATACATACAAATGAGTCGTCTATATTTGCATTTATATATATATATATATATATATATATATATATATATATATATATATATGTACTATATATATACATATATGTACATATATGTACATATATACGTACATACATACATACATACATACATATATATATATTAAGAATTATATACAAAATTATAGGGTTTTCTAAATTTTCAGACTATCATTGTTTATGGTTTCTAAAAAATTTCCCCTGTAATATATGGTTAAAATCACACAAAACAACCCACAGCTTGTCAATTTCCAGGCCTTACTATGTGTAACCTATATGTTGAAACCATATGGGGATTCATTGAATGGAATTTTTCTCAAACACATGTTAAATAAAAATTGGGCGAGTCAAGAGAAGAAAAAATGTTGGGTGATCTCATGAGTGGTGAAGGGAACTACCTAATGTGAGAAAGTTTGAATTAGAATACTCAATACAAGATCCAATATGCAATCAGTTGTTAAGCTCAAATTATCCTCAATGCAAAGATCGATGTCTCTTGATCCCATAAACAAATGTAAATCCAATACTAATCAAAGTGGAGGGGAGAGATGGGATGCACTCATTTGTATGATACTAAGTTAAGTGCATGGGGGAGAAAACAAATATTTGGTTGATGGGTTTGATTATTATATTTCAGTTTATTTACCATGGTGATATATAACCATTTGATAATTATTTAGTTTTATCTTGGTGGTAAGGGTCATGAATTAGGGAGGTGGAGATGTTATGTTAGAATGTATGTCACCAAATTAAAATAAAAATGTGAACAATGGAGCATTCATGTGATGTTTTAGTGTGAGTGTTATGGCAAAAGTTTGACATTGAGAAGATCGTCATCACCATCAATTATCATCATTATCAAAATATAATTATCTTCATAAGTTTCCTCTTCAAAATTTGTAGATAACAAAATCAAGTGTTCCCAAACATTATGTTCTAATGATCTCAGATAAGTCATAAAAGATATCTAAAATTTTAATAAATTGAGTATAATAAAAGCAATTTAGGTATTGATGTATGTTATATTGAAAAAGTTGGACCCTTTGAAGTGAATGGTCATCCTAACACTCTGTCCCATATATTAGAACTTAGAATAACTAAAAATGGTATGGTTAAATTAGTTTATCAAATTTAAGAGCTAACAAAATGTGACCAAAAAACATTATATATATGTCTATTAAATCCTTCAATATCTTGTAAATTCTTCTATAATGTTTTTTAGTAAATCCCAAATTACTAAGCAATTCCATGCTATAAATAATGTCAATTAAATATTTATTGGATATGACATTGTAGATAGTTTTTTAATTGATATACAAATTAATATATAGTGTGTTTCTATCCTATTCATCAATAAATATTTCAATTTCATTGAATGTAATCATGGTCCATAGAGGAAGATTGATAATAACTATTCTAATACGAACCTCTAGAGGGTGTCTAGATATAACTAGAGGAGGTTGATCACTGTACACATACTTGACCTATAGATTACCTTTATTATGTATTACGAAATGGTTTCATAGTAAAACATTAAGTATTTTTAGCTCCACATGCTCATTTAATTCAGACCAAAACTCTTCCTAAGGAGTTCTTAAGTTTATTTAATTGTTCTTACTAAGATCTTTATTACATGCATTATATGAAAACCTTGATTAGTATAATATCATATGCATTGATGCTAATCAAAATATAAATTATAATAGAATGATTTACACTAAGGTTTGATTGTATCAACATCCATAGGTAGATGGAAACATAAAAGATATAATCAAGATAGTTTTGAAGTATAACATGTAGTTGTGGTGGTGATTTAATGAAATTAAATATAAATTAGAGTAATGAGATCAAATGTATATAACAATAACAAGAAAAATATATCATGCAAAACACTAGAAAATGTTAGTAACAATGAGATAAGAGTGGATTAGCTTGTATTTGAAGATCTGGGCTGATTTTGGGTTAGTAGAATGGGATGGATCTAGACTAAGTAAGCTTTATTTAGAAGAGTTTTCTTTGAAACTCATTTGGAAAAAACCATCGAAAGAAGGATAGTAACACCTGAGCATTAATGTCTAAAGTAGGCACTAGTGTCCTAAAAAATGATTTTCTTCTAATCTTCTGAGGGTCTAATCTTGTCTTCTTACTTTCAACATTTTTCTCATTCACTTGGACGTAGGGTTCCTATGTCACCCCAAAACCTATAAAATAAACCCTAGCTACCTAAATAAGGGTAAAGAAAACATTCTATGAAATAAATAATACATGTTTAAAAACTCAATCAACACAATAATAACAATCACACAAGATTTATGTGGAAACCTTTTTCAGGAGAAAACTATGAAGAAAAGACTACTTGAATCTATTACATAGATCTAGGCATAAAATATTAAAAGTCTCTTAGAAAAATTTATAAGCACCAACCTATTGGAGACACTAATCTCTTCTCTTAAGAAGCACCAATCTCTAAAATAAACTTCTTCAATAGATGACGATTAAAAAAATCCCCTTAAAAATCCTTTAATGATCTCTTATTTTTCTCTCCTTTCAAAAATATTTTTGAGTTTTAATGATATATATTTATTATTACTTACATGATTTGTTATCAACTACATCTCATTTTATACCTTCTCATGTCACTTTGAATGGGTGTGATTTCTCTCAGCGTGTTGGTACTCGTCTTGATCTTGCACCATTTTCCCCTGATTTTCCTCTAATCTACTTGTTATAAAATGTTTTGTCTCTCGATGTGGATGTTCTGAATCTCTTACCTCCATTTGAAATGCCTTGAATTATTTACAGAATCCATTGTCGTGCATTTTTTTGAAGGAATCTTTGAGTTTTCCCTGTTTTCTACCCTAACTTCTTAAAAATTCATGGGCTCTATTTTTTTTCTTATTTTTCCCCGACCATGGAAGCTCGAGAATGACCAATTTTTATTTTTATGCCTTTGAAAATACAAATACATGGTCGAAAGATGCTTAGAACCATGATTCACTTAGTTTTGTTTCAAACCATTTCATCCTTAGCGAACAGTCAGATTCTGGGCATGAATGGTGAATTTCTGTGTTTTTTACGGTCGGGTGGGTGTATTTTTCTTGTCAAAATTATTCCTCAGCATTTGGTAGTCACGTGGCTTCTTTTTATTGGTCAGGGGATGGCGGGAAAATGTTTTAACTTGTCTCTTTTTTCTTTTTTGGCAAAAGGGAAAATTTTGTAGCGTAGCTCTACTTAATTCTAATAGGTTCTTTTGGTACTTACGTGGCTTCTTCTAATTGGATGGGACAAGTCGGGTTTATTTTTTGAACTTGTTATTTTTGGCTACTTTGGAAAAAAATTTGAACCCACCCCGTGGCCTCGCCAGGCTTTGATTAAAGCAAAATTTAAGCGGCAAGGTCAAAGTCTTACTTTGACGATGCAGAAGGACAAGTGGCAAAGTTAAAATCGGAGATGCAGGCCTTCGGAGGCAAGTTGGATATTTTATCCTTTTGGCTAAATAGAGTAAAATTTATAAAATGAGAGCACACCCCTGCAAAATCATATTGAAGCCTTATAAGGTTTTTGAAGTTGCGCCATAATGACACGTGGCGAGCCTACGCTCATTCAAGTTCTCACCTTTTTGGGATCATCTCAAGGTGCGCCATTCTGACACGTGGAATTTTTCATTTTTCCATGGGGCTTGATTTTCCACTTGCAAAGTATGAGCTAATCCCTTGTTGAACTCAATGGAAAACTCTCTAAAAAAAGAAGCTTTAGAAAATTAAGAAATACACGCAAAGAGGGATGAGCAGCTAGCTTCCCTTCTTGGGAGAATTTTTTTAAATGTATCGACTAGTAAAGTAAAAATCTACTCACAACAAGGAATGGAGAAGACAATTTACTAGTATAGCCTTGACAGAAGGCTAAAATGAAACTAACTATCTACCCGCACAACAGTTTGAAAGGGTTGCTTGAAAAGGAGTATGTGGCCAAATATAAATGCATGTTGGCTTAATCCTAGAAAAGGTATTTACTTTAAAGTTCAAAAGGTATTTTGATCGAGTCACATTGTGAAAATTTTTTAGGAGCTCCACCACCCACTATAAATTCCACAAACACTGCCATTAATTTTCATCTACTCATCTACTCCTCCTTTCACATCTCCATCACTTCCAAAACCACCCACATTTAACTGCATTGGCTATTATATATTTAAATATTACTATTATTATTATTGTTGTTTTTTTTTGTGCACAACATATCCCTCCCCTTATAAGAGCATCATCCTCGATGTGACATAAAGCCAAGGTTAGAAATGGTACTACACGAGTCAAGGAGGAAAACAATACCATGACTTATGTCACCAACAAGATAAAAATTGTCTTCTAAAGCATGACCACAAGGATTTAAGGCAAGGTCTTGACAATTTATTAATGTTCTGTGAAGATTGATAGTTCTCTTTTACATTCATTACTTAGTTAATCTATTTTCCTTTAAAGTATTTATTAATCTCAAGCTCTTAGTATTTCATTTTTTAAGTATTTTAGTTGATGCCTTATGTTCATGGGTTCCCTTCAATAGATACTGACATAACAATACTACATCAGAGCTCGACACACAACACTAATGGTTCACAAGACATCATGATATTTACCCTTACGACTATATTGCATCACAATAACTCAACCAAACCATGGAAAGAACATACATAGCCCTCACAACACATTACTTGTCACACATGCTTCTGACCCAAGGTACTCATAACATAAGCATACTACAACAACATGGAATTCCCAACATGTACACATACAGGGGTTTCATGCAACTAAAAACCATAACTATAGCTATATAGGGTCAAGATAGAAACAACATCACACCAAAAATGAGGAGGAGCAATCCTTAACATCACAAAACACAACCAGACTCACAAGAGTACACATAAATCATAACACCAACACCATACACCTCCCAAAACATCTACATATACCTCCAAAAGCATCACAAAAAAACTCCATATACATCCCAAGCATCGCAAAACAACTCTATATCCCAAAGCATAACAAGACAACTACATATACCTCTCATGCATCACAAAACAATCTCCATATACCTCCAAAAGCATCATAAAACAACTACATGTACCTCCCAAAGCATCAAAAAGCAACTCCATATACGTCCCAAAGCATCAATCACACCCACAAAAATTATCTTATGCCTCCCTCAAGTTTCTTATGGCTCCCTCAAGTCTCTTATGGCTCCCTCAAGAAATTAAATAAAGATAAATTTTCCTTTTCACTCCCCAAAAGAGGTCAGTCACCCTATGGCCCTAGGCGCATAGAGTCCAGATACCTCTAACTCAAGTGACATAATAAATCATGGTTCGACAACCCGCTAGTTATTTGTAACTCCTTGGGGTGTACCCCCATACAACGAAGCGGATCTATAGGTTCCACCACTCCATGGTGAATCCCATGACCCTATTCCAACACATTACGACATTAGAACCAACATAACAATCCATTTCAAATGCCAAGTGGCAAAAATCTCTAGCCTCTGTCTAGGCTATAAAACTTTTAAACTTGATACACAAATTTAAGATCTAAAGGAAAGCAAATGGATAATTAGCCATAGTTAGTGCAAAAATCCACATGTTAGTGCAACAACCAAATAAATGCCCAAAATAAAAGAACATGTCAATCAAGAAAACTGTTGGTTCTTGCAAGAAAATAGAAAATGTTTAATTTATGAATAAAATACGTATAGAGAAATAACACATTACAATAACTATGTGGCCTTATACGGCCACCAAAGGGGTACTCAATGATTTTTTGGCACTCAGACATCGAGTCTCGGCTCGTAAAATAACATATTAAATAATATAAATGTCATCATCTATGTCTGAATCATCCTGCCACCACTTCAACAAGGCTCAACAGAGTCATAACTACACTTAGGTTGAATACATACGATAATCATAAAGGGAGAGATAAAAGAGTACAAGTCGCCATCTACTGAATCTAAGGTGTCCGTGAAACACAATATGCATGACACCCGTTGAGCAAGTGCCATACATACCAAATGAACAAAAGTGGGTTTTCAGCCTATGTAAGACTCCACTTCTTATCTCATACTTGGCTCAAGTGACTGGTCAATGGTACACATTTTCTCACTCCAAACATACACCTTTTACCGATTTCCCTTAGGGTCGGTTAGTGTAGGGTCCACAACATAACACATAACTACATCACTAACACAATGGTGATTCACACACATTAACCATAGTGTCTTACGCATGATATACATACAGGGTATACCACAAGTATTACTTTCATGGGTTACAATACATCACATTACCACATACTTCACCCAAAGTGCAATCATTGTACAATAGGGATCATACGTTGACCATATGCCCCTAAATCATGACATGAACCATCACATATTACACAGATTATACGTATGAAAAACACAATGTCTAACATTACAACATATATTTAATTTGCAATTACAACATGGTGACACACACGATTCATCACAACACGGTGATGACATCACTATACAATCCAATTCACTTTACACCAATTTTTTCGTGCAATACATCAATACACCTTCATATCCCATAATGCCAAAATGCTCCAACAATCTACAATCCACAATAAAATTCTTTTCAAACACAACAAGGTGGTACATCACACGTGAACTATTCATAGAATCCACGAAAAGGAGAGTGAATACTCTCATCACAAGCACATCAACATGATAACAAATACGCACTAAGTGACATGCATAACATGTGCATTCACAATATCACAACTACAAAGTTGTTCACATTATAACATATATCACATTACTCTTCCAATATCCACCACCATCATGCAACATAATCACTACTCCAATCTATCCCAGAGGTTTGAGAGCGTGAACCTCACTCTGATACCAAGTGTAACGCCTACAAATTACACACACAAATACAACAGTAATAATACCAAGATAATTGTTTTTACTTGCATTGCTCACTACACAACACCACAAGGCTCTAAGCAGAGAAACTCAACAATGCATAAGACACTTACAAAATTCATCGACTCACATAGACACATGCCAACACCATATAAATGTCGATGCCACACTTTCCCTAATGAAATAATTCTAGCAATGACCCAACCACAAGAAAAGGTACCCAAGGATTGGTAGGCCCACACACATCATTACATGATTACATCTTAGTTATGATTAACATTACTATGCAAGGATAATTTTGTCATTTTTCCACCAAAAAATTCTTAAATTAATTTCACATTCAACTTACATTTCAAACATTTATATTAGCTCTTTATCCCTTACAACGATCTCCGAACTTACATTATTATTTTTCATATTTCAAATTGCATACAAAGTTCCTAATTCACTCATTCTTATGTTAATCTTATGTTTCTCAAATGTTTATTTAATGTTGAAATTTTACCCTTACTACAATAGTGAATATGAAGTGATGTCAAGACAGAAATCTTAGGATTTGAGGAAGATTTAGATTCAAGATACCTTTTCCCAAAACATTTTTCGATCACGATATCCTTATTTCCCATCGTAGTTAAGATATATCAAAATCTTGTTGAATCCATTCAACATTTCCACATCAAGAAATTATATATATATATATATTGTTTTCTCGAAGTTAGATCACACCAAGGCAATTCATATTCTTTTTAACATAAATAAATGTCTAATTGAGTTACAAGGACTCCAAGAGTGACATTATTCCTAACCTCAAATCTCATTTTATTCTTATATGTTTTACTCTAACATTGCTCTATGGTCTCATTATTGGCATCACTTTGTAACAAAAGAGTTACGAAAGTACTTGTCTAATATCTTAAAGAAGTACATGATTGGAAGCATTAGAACCATACACGAACCACAAGTGATTTGTTTTCAAAGTGAGATCCCATGTTTCCGCATTTTGCGATTCCGCATGAGGAATTTATTTTATTCTTAAAGTCATAAGCAACATAACAAGGAATTACGGAACCAAGTTTTCAGTTTCCTGATTTCTCTTAAGTCAACATCTTTCAAATCAATTTTGTTTGCAAAGAGTTACTTACAATTTTCTACCCACCAGTTAACCTCCAAAACAACTATGGTTTAGTTTAATTCTGATTCACACTCAGGGATCTACACCCTATAATAGATCAGATTAAGGTGAAAAAACATATTTACCTAATAAAGCCTCTGCAAAGGACCCATGTGTTAACACTATTAACACATTTAGCTGAGAGGTTATACAGAGGTCATTAACAAGAGTTTAATTTAATAGTATAACTATTTCACTAGCTCCATTGTGTCATATGGATCCCACAAGAAAATCATTCGATGAAGAAAATTAATTCTAAATCCAAATTCGGAAGACAAGGTAGTCCACTAGGATACTAAGGAAGTGTTAGTTCTACTTACTCCAGATAAATTTTGACCATGTCACTCCTATCTATCGGGTTTATGACGATGTCACTGAACATACCGACTAAGACGATAAACCCATTATTGGGCTCTTATTTACCTAAACTAGGAGGTGTCATCAAGAGTAAGGTTCATTCGAAGGTCTCATTTTTCTATGCTAAGGGATTAACACAGGCAGGTTAGTTATGCATGAATTTGAACTAGGGTTGACATTTTCATTTACATTTCTTTATTGCATTTTCAAGGTAAGGAAAACATGACACCCCAATTAATTAATCATCTATTGCTCACTATAAATACACTACAAGATATTAAATTCATATTCATTTAACATATATATATATATCAACCTTTGTAAATATGAATTAAAATTGCAAGTATGATTAAATGCACATTTCCCAAGGTATACCTAAAACTAACATCTCATACATATTACCAAATTTCAAACATAAAATTTTATGTAACATAGAAATACATTATAAATATATACATTCTATAATGATCTATATAAATTATAATAATAAACAATGAATTACACCACACCTTTTCTCCATCTTTCTTGCATCCTGCAAAAACATGTGAGCAGGAAATCAATGATAAATCGTTGGCATGGAATCCACCTAGATCTAGCATAATTAACGTTTTCATTTTTCCATTTACATAATATTAATAGTTTGACTTCAAAAAAGGGGGGGGGTTAGAGACACATACTTATTTCATTTCATTTCACCTTATTTTGTATCCAAGGAGAGATAAAGAGATAGGGAAGAGAGAGAAACACTATATTTTCCAAAAAGTTCAATTTCACACAATAAGTCACATGATAGATTTTCAAATAGTTATTTACAAGTTTCAATAAGTTTTCATGATGGTTTTGTTACCTACTGGAGGTCATACAACTTTTTTTTTATGTTTTCCAGCTAGTTGTAAATACATTCAATTAAGGCTCGAAGGCTAAGAAACCACTTTCAAACGTTGTCTTCCGGAAAGAAAACATACCATGGGTAAGTTTCTACGTGTCCTCATATACACCAAGAATAAATAGGAAGAGGTGGAATTCAAAATTGACAAATGATTTACGATTGGTGACCATTTTTCGAGGTCATTGGTCATAATTGGCTTGGTTGAAAATGATCAAAATTTAGCTTGAGGGCTCACCAAACCACCTCCAAAACTAGCGTTTGATGGATGAACATACAATAATAAGTTTCCTACAAGGTCCTTTATATTTGGATAATTTGTTAGAGTTGACGGAACTGAGAAATGGCAGACGAGTTTCAAATGGCGACGGGTTTTCCAAAGCCACCGGTCGTAATTGGTCTAGTTTGACCTAGTCAAAAACTGTGACTGGAGGCCTACAAAATGCCTTTGCCAAACTAACCAAGAATATGATTTTCCCAAACCAAAGGTTCTAGGCAATAATCTAGTAAAAATACTAGAGGTTTGTGAAGGAGGACAAAGATTTCGTTGTTCAGGGACCAAACAATGGATTAAAACTAAAGCCAACCTTTCAGTTTGAAGAGCTACTAAAAGTAGAAAATAGAGTAACATGGCTCCTAGAGAAGAGGAAAAGAGAATAAAAATAGCCAAATGTGGTCAATCTAATGCTTGATGTGACTCTCCTCATATCAAAGGAACACATACGATGCTAGACCTCTCTTTTATGGGGTTCAAAAGGTTGTTTTGCAAGTCTCTAAAAGCGGTGTTTTTCCAACTTTAAAAGTAAAGAGAAAAGTCATGTTTAGTTCATGAATCATCTAACTCTTGACAATATTAGCGGACCTGAGCACCTAATTTAGATACCCAAGTTGCATCACATGAGGTTATGGTGGAAACCACAGTTGATATTCAAATGGTGAAATAGTTTTGCAAATCACAAGGTGAGCTTTTATTGCTTTACACTATTTAAGTTTTGTTACATGTATAATTATAAAATTATTCAGTAGTTTAATGTATCTAATATAATACAAATTAAGAAACAAATTATGAAAATTATAGAAGATGGAGGTAAGGAGACCATGCCTGGTAGAAAAGAAGCTGATTATAGATGATCTCGCCCTCCCAAATGACTGATTCACGCAAACCTTACGGTCGTTAAACTCCACGTGACTGCACTTCCTTGATTCATTTCATCAAACAAATCACATGATTTGCATATGGTCCGAAAAAGTAATTTTCAATATACATTTCTTTAAATCTTCGATAGTCATCACGAATGAAGTATTGCACAACCACATCAATCACTGCCCACATATCTAAGAAACTTGAGTTGATCATGTAAATATATCAACCAAATGGAGCACCCAATAAAATTCAAACATCTTATGAATTTCTAAACTAGTAACTTTCCCATTTTTTAAACCAATGTTGCACTCAAAAACTCCCCAAGAATCAACCTAAGCTTAAGCGCAATACCCCAATCACAAAAATCAAGGCACATTTCATGGTGTTATGACCTTTTTTCAAACCCATTGAGTAGATCCTGCAGCCATGTCATTCAATGAGATGAAATTTCATTTCCGCCTTGCCCAAAATTCCATCTATCTTCTATATGCTCCAAAATATCATAAATGTCTAGCTTTGCATCCATATCACCTGACAAAACTACTATCCATAGTTATTATTATTTTTAAAAGAAAATTAATATCTATTCCCTGTTCTAAATCTCCCATTTTTACATAGGTTGGGAGGACACTGTAAATAAAACCATGTTTCCATTATTCTTTGAAGCGTGAGGGTCGGTTGAGCTTTACAAGGCACTCAAATTGTGTCCTTCCAACCTCCCAGTAGACCCATCACGAGTTCAAAGCCTAGGGCCCACACTATTGTATCTTACATCTGTTTTCATATTCATTTCACCCTTTAGTGATAGGATCTAGGCATACAAATACATGTGGTGCATATGGAGATTCTACAATTTTGCTACCTTGTATAGTGAAATATTTAATTCTGCACACTAAAATGGTGGGCTACATTTGTTATCCAACATGGGATTCATAAAAGTGACCATAATAGACAGTTTGGGTGACCAACGATTGCACCACATAAAGATATGAATAAACCAAATCCCAAGAGTCTCACCACTATAAGGTGAGCATCCTTACTTATCTTTAATCTCTTGCAACAATGCTATTTCGTTCCTTGTTCAAGTGGCAGTTGTTTAAAAAAAGAGTAGAACTAATATAATTTTAAGTGGATAGTTTAGGAGCACTTTTATTTTTCATTTTTCCAAGGGGCTTGCTTTTCTACTTGCAAAGTATGAGCTAATCCCTTGTTGAACTCAATGTAAAACCCTCTACAAAAAGAAGCTTTAGAAAATTAAGAAATACATGCAAAAAGGGATGACCTAGCAATTTTTTTTTAAATGTATCGACTAGTAAAGTAAAAATCTACTCACAACAAGGAATGGAGCAAATAATTTACTAGTGTAGCCTTGATAGAAGGCTAAAAATGAAACTATCTACCCGCACAACAGTTTGGAAGGGGTGCTTGAAAAGGAGTATGCGGCCAAATATGGATGCATGTTGGCTTAATCCTGGAAACGGTATTTACTTTAAAGTTCCAAAGGTCTTTTGAACTAGTCACATTGTGTAAAATTTTTATGAGCTCCACTGCCCACTATAAATTCCACCAACACTGCCATTAATTCTCATCTACTCATCTACTCCTCCATTCACATCTCCATCACTTCCAAAATCAACCACATTTAACTGCATTGGCTATTATATATTTAAATATTACTATTATTATTATTGCACTACATAGAGAGAATTGAGAGAGTTTGAAATTCATGTGCTTTTATTATTATTGTTGTTCGGGCCACTACACAGAGAGAAAGAGAGAGTTTGTTTCTCATGCATTCATGCTTTCATAATCCATTGTACTTAATATATTTGTACTAGAGAGAGAGTAAGGATGAGAGAGAAAGTTAAATGATAAATTTATTTTCCATTCATATTGTAATATCCATTTACGCTTCATGTCCATTATCATTTCATTTCAAACCAATTCACATTTCCCAATTAATTTATGTTTTCAAAGCTATCAAGTATCATAGTCATTTCTAGAGAGAGAAGAGGGTGGAGAAAGAAAATCACCATACATTTCAAAATTTAGTTATTCAAGATAAAAGATCGAATAAAATTCTACATATCCGTGAAAAGGTATTACAAGGTCACATGCGTGGATAGAAGTCAAATGAAACCCTAAAGGGGGATTCTAGCTAAGGTTGAGGAAATTGACCAAAACATCAAAAGTTCCTACGAACTAGGTCTTGAAGATACTCGGTTTAAGTTTGATCATGAAGTTTGACAATTCCTACTGACTCTCCCATATATAGAAAAATTATCCTGTCCGACGGAAGTTGATTACAACGAGCAGAGCTCAAGCTGCAAGGGAGACTCTAGGACTAGTTATCGTAATTACATCAACAACTCTTATCACACATCAAAAAATGGGGCCCAAAAACCCACTTGCAAAACTAGTTTTTGAAGGTTTTTTCAATAGAATGAAATTGGATTATGGTTCTCTTGTCAGAAGTCTAGAGGTAGCTAGCAGGGGTTTTCAATTTTGCTCAAAATAAGCAAAAATTGTAAGATGAAATCAATCGCGTTTTATTAAAATGAACACGTCACACAAGTGACTGTTAAGCTAAGTGGCTTCGAAATTTGACTTGTGAGGATGCTAAATAAATTCAAATGGATTGGCTAAGTAACCCCACAGTGTCCCACGTTATCAGGGGTCATGCTAGGAGTTTTTGGTTTACACTATACTTGTGTGTGGCGCTCCATGCATGTGACTTTCAAAATTAGAGTTTTCTTCTTCTTTTTTTGTTGATGTTTTGATAGTTCATGTTGTTGGTACCCAAATTGATTCTCCCTTAATGTCCGAGAAAAATCACAAGTATTGACAGGAAGCTTAGAGACAGATAGATCATAATGAGTCATTTTGTAGTTGGGGATGGGATCTAACTAGCCTTTTGTCACTTAGATGTGGAGAAATGGGTAGCACCCTCAAGAAGATTTCATCTATCCTCACTATTCTAGGTTGTTCCTTTCAACCAAGGTAATAGAACCATTTTTTAGCCTATTTTTTATGGAGGAGATGGAGATATCCCTCCTTATGAAATTTTAAAAGAGACCTTGAAGAAAATATGATCAATGCAACAAAATGTAACTCTCATGAGTTGTCACTCTAGATAGTGGAGATATTTTCTAGACAAATTTTAGGCCACTAGATACATTTGAAATCTTGATTGTTTCTGCATGCTTTGGTAATAGAAACTATGCATTTGTATACACATAGGACAAACATGGGTAGTACGGGTAAGATTGGATGTTTTTAAATAGATTTTGGTGGGAGGTGAGGCAGGATGAACTTGATTCACCAGATCCTTGAGAGCTTTTACAAAATGGAAAACTAAACCAACAGAATGCCATAGAGAAGCTAAAATGTTTCTTTAACCAGAATATGTGCTTCAATGGAGGCCCAAATTAGCACTTTTTCATACAATCTATGAGATTCTAACATGAAGGATCGAGTTGGAAAACCCAACAAAGCATCAAGATCTGAGCCCAATCACGCCTGAGGTACACCCAGAGGCTTACAGACAATCTCTGTCAACAGATGAAAGAAAAGTGATTTTAAATCGTTTATTTCACTCCTAGATGAAAGCTCTTCTGAGAAATGAAATTGCAGATGCCACTAAACTACAATGATTGAGAGTTGTTTGATTGAGACATATTTTGATACAAGATTGCAACAAGAACAAGAAAAACTATTTGCAGACATTCAGAAATAAAACAAACACATTTTGCATAAGATCAACACAAAATAACTCGAGTTTGATTAAATTTATTAGCAGGGGAAATTTTCTAGAACAATCTCAGAGCTTTTCAATGGCTATACACTCACAACCACCTTGACATGATCAAATTCAATACAAAAGAGATATATAGGCTTCTCAAATAGATTCTCAAAAAAGATGGGCTCTATCAAGCTTTTTTTGATTAGAAAAATCAGTCTCGACCCCTCACACTCTAATGATTTGCATGATAAAATCATGAAATTTATAACATTTTGCAATAGATTTTTCCCCCCTAAAAACCCAAACATTGAGTGCACCAGTGCTTCGCCATGATCTATGATCAAAATTCCTAGAATCAGATCTATAAAAAGTTGTCACCAGGTGCTCAGGGGGAAGATCTTGTCGCGTATCTCCCGCATTTAACTCCTTCCTCTGGAAAATCACTCTTCCTTATATTCGCCAACCACTTCCACCCCTAATCTATCAAATCTGGTTCCTTGCATGCTCAGGAGAAGAAAAATGAAAGATCAGATCGAGCCCAATAGCCAGATCATTTTAATGATGATAGACATCTCTAGATCTCCCCCACCAAACTTAGATATCAAAATTAACTCCCCTCTCTGTTTGGCGTGTAGGAAATACCAAGAAATCATGAAGACTCGCACTTCCAAGAGCTTTTCAGTAAAAATGGGGGGAAAATCAGATTCAGAAAGACAACTCCCGTTGATCTTTACTTTGAATTTGGGCTGTCCACATGGAAGATTTAATTTTAGAAATGGGCCTACGGGTTCCTTTTTCCTTTTACAACTTTTGGAAAAATATAATATTTTCACATTTTTCTCTGTGCTTCCACCCTTGAGAAATGAGCCTGACACGTGTCCTAAGGTGGGTCCCAAAGGAACCATGGCCAAATTCTACCATTTCACCTCTTTTATGGAAAAGGGAAATTTTTTCAAGTTTTCCCCACAGCTCCGCCCTTGAAAAAGGGGCCTGACATGTGTCCCAATGTGGTTCCCATCAGAACCGCACTTCCTTTTTCACTTTTAACTCTTTTCTTCTAAAAGGAAAATTTTCCAAATTTTCCCCGAGGGTCCGTACCACCACCATTGAATTTGAAACAAACCTTGATTGATCCTTTATCGGGCATGCGGGCCATTTTTGATATTTTAATCCTTTTGAGAATAAGAGGCAAAAATTCTAAGTTTCCCCCAGTGGTCCGCTTCCCCGCCCCTTTTGAATTTTCAAACTTGCCACGCATCACAATGGCACACCTTGAGATGGTCCCCAAAATTTGAGAACTTGAATGAGCGCGGGCTCGCCACGTGTCATTATGGCGCTTTTAAGAAGCTACTAAAAACCTTAAGGTTTGAAGACCCGACTTGAGATCTCCATGTGTCGTTATGGCACAACGCAAGACCATGCTTCAAAATGACTCAGCGGGGATGCGCTTCCAATTTATAATTTTCGACATTTTTCAAAAAGGGAAAAACATCCAACTTAGGCCTCCGAAGGCCCACATTTCTTTAAAGTAAACTTTCAAGGGCTGGTCCTCAAACATGCGCGGTTTCTCCAAGTGTCCTAGGTCCCTTAAATTTTTTTTTGAAAAATACCAAGTATGGGAAGACCCCGAGTGTGAAGCCTCAAAACATGTCATACGAAGTGGCGCAATTTCAAAAATGGTGCCCAAAGCGGAGACCCTGAATGAGCGCGGGCTCGCCACATGTCCCTGTCCTGCCAAACTATATTAGCTGCATAAAAATTTGTCTAAGTCCATGCAAAGTAGCATAAACCTCCATGTGTCCTCCCGACGCTACTCTAAGGCCAAACCAAAAAGTAGATCTTCAAATGAGCATCGTTCCTCCACGTGGACAAATCTTTAAGTTGAGGCAATTCATAAAATTTTTGAAGTACCCTGCTGAGCTGCATCCAACCAAAAGAGGTCACATTTCTTGTTGATACAATGATGCAAATTTGACCAGGAGAAATGCCTGTCAAACCGTAAAATATAGAAAAATAATCATTCGAGCCCAGAGACCCAATTTTTTCTCTAAGGATAGAAGAATTCAGAAATGTTACCAAGGCTCAAATGCATCCCTCAGAGCATATTTCATCCATTTATTTGGAGCTTCAAGTATTTAGAGGATACAAATGACAATTGATCATTCTCGAAATATCAACTGGTTGGGGAAAGATTCCAGAAAGAATGGGAAAGCCCATGAGTTTTTAAATGAAATTAGGGCAAGAACGGGAGACCCAAATTACAGACCCCTTCAGAGGAACAGATAAGCGAGGAGACAAACATGGACACGTACATGATCATCGGCTGAGGGATAGATTAATTATGGAAACAAAGGAAAGCAGAGACCTTTCAGAACACCCACATTAAGGGGGATAAATATGTGATCAGAGGCTATACAGATCAAATGGATTTTCAAAGGAAAAATGGGGCGAGACTATTTTAAGCACCAACATCGGCTCCGACTCGGGGATGGGCACTCCCTGTGAGTGCCATAAGAACAAAGGTAGACCAAGTGCTAGAAATATCCATTGGGCGACAGAGTCACCTTACAGAGCAGAGAAATAAAGCCATCTAAAAAACAAACAGAGAAATCAGTAAAAAAAGGTCACCAAGGACCAGAATGAGCAAAAAACACAAAAGACTAGAAACAAACAACTAACTATACACTGTACAAAATATTTTTACCTTGATTCTGGGGAATCAATCCAAGAAATGCTTCAAATGCTTGCCATTAATAGGTAATTCAATCAATTCACCATCCAAATCCTTCAAGAAGAAGGTATGTTCACCAATCCTAATATCAATGGAGTAAGGGCCCATCCATAATGAGTCAAATTTGCCATGATTTCCCTTATCTTCATGCATGCTATCCCATAGTAGCTCAAGATATCCAACATTAAAAGTTCTGGGAGTAACCTTCTTGTCAATAACTTCTTTAGCTTTTTGGTAAATGAAATTTACATGCCTCTGGTGGGATGCCCTCCTTTCTTCATCAAGTTCAAAAATCTGGTTAATGCAAGCATCATAAGGACTTACTTCTTGATCATCTAGTTGTTGAATGAACTGATATGAGGATAGTTGTATATGCATGGGCAGCATGGCCTGAGTTCCATACACCAACTCAAATGGACTCTTTTCAGTGGCTCCAATTCCTAACAGTGCATTCTATCAGCCCAAACAATAAGACTTCAACTGATTCACCCCATTTTCTCTTGTTCAGCTCCAATGGTTCTTCTGCATTAGAATCTTCAGCAGGTAATTTTATTACTGGACTCAGCTTGTCCATTTCCTTGGAGATTGTAATTAGAGGCATATGTCAAGTTGATCCCATACTCTTTACACATTGCCACCAGAGGTTTAGCTCTGAAACTGATGACATTTTCAGCTACAATTTTGACTAGCACTCCAAACTTGCAAATGATGTGGTTTAACAAAAAGTCCATGACAATTTGGTGTGTTTCCTTCTGTGGTAAGGGATTGCTCCTCAATATCCCATTTAGCCTAAAGTAATGCAGTGGCTGTTAAGAATCCACTTATGGCCAACACTTGAAGCGTCTAAAATCTGGACTCAATGAGCAATCCATTCCCCATTGCTAGGAATGTGGCTTCAATTGAGTACAAGTTGCAAAGGAAGGGAGCCTAAAGCTTTCAGTTTGCTAGAGAAGCACTAGCAAATCTTCACATCTTTGCTATGCCAAAAGAGTTGTATCCTTGAATCAATAGTTCTGATCACCAATAACCAGCCCTTAGAATCTTGTGTGCTGTGACTCTTGTAGCAAAATGCGCCCGACAAACTCCTCCATGGAGATCAACAATTATCTTGGGGGCTTATTCTTTAGTAACGCATTTTAAGAGGACTCCCTCTGGGTTTTTTCAAGCTAACCCATAATCAGTAATGAAATATTTCCGGGAGGCCAACTTAAGATCTCTTTTCTGGTTCTTACTTAAATGAGACCTCAGGGCATTATAAGTGTCTGAGATAAAAAATCACATGAACTTGTACCTACTCATGAACTCATCAACCTTCCAAAAACACCCGCCCTTTCTTCTTCTACCTCATTTAGTTCAATAGTTTGCAAGTTGCTTTCAGCTATAAGCTTAGCCAAGCCCAAAACTCTCACCAACTTCGTGGTTTGGATATCCATATCATATTCTTACAACTTGTTCACCCACCTGCATCATTTGCTTGAGACTTCCATCTTTGACAATATTTCCTTCACCATGGTGTGGGGAACATAAGAAACCACTTTAAAACTTAGAATGCAAGTGCCCTCATACTCACCTTTGTTTCTTTCACCAAGGAAAATGCTTTCTTCTCCATAATAGTGTATTTCAGCTCAGCCCCCTGTAAGGCCTTAATGAAAAAGGCAATTGACCTTTCATCCCCTTCATCATCTTTCTGCAACATAATAGATGCAATAATGTTCTTAAAAGGAAAAGCAAATAGTTGGAAAGCCCTCTTGTTCAAGACACCTGCATTCCTCAATCTTGTGCTCCTTTCCATTAGCAAATCCTAAAAAGTTATTAGCATCAACATTTGTGTACACTACTTCATAGGATGTATTGTTGGGATCTTCAATAAGGTGCACCATCTTCTTTTCCCCATACAACCTGACAAGGCTTCCCTCAATTGGGATGGTGGTGTAGGATATATCCATTTGAACACTCCCACCAACACTTGCAGTCCACTTTCTAGAAAACAACATACCCCACTTGGCTGGGCAGTCAACAATAACTACATCAAGTTTCAAATTCCTACTTGGATAGGTTGCCAGTTGCACCATAAGACCCTTCACACACCCCACCATTGGCACCTCTCCGGAATCCATAGTAGTGCACTTCCCATATGTAGCTATTACTTTGATATTCAGTTCATTCATAACTTCTAGAGGCATGACATTGCATGATGCCCCTGAATCAAACATACAGTTGTGCATCAATATATCCTTAATGATCAGGGTATTGAAGAATGGGTTCACATTCAGCTAAGAATCTACCAAGGATGTTCCCAAATAAACCTCAGGTGGTTCATCTATCTCTTATGATGCTGCTGGTACCTCTATTTATTCAATGACTGGTGGAGTCTCCAAAATATTTACATTTTTGCTTGGGGCATTTTTCTCCTCTTTTAGCCCCAAATACTCAAGAGCCCTCTTCTTGTGCTCAGGAATCCTAAGCAATTCAACAATTGGAACTGAGATCTTGATCTGACTCAAGACTTGGGCAATATCATAAGGGACATTACTTTGGCAAGGTAGTATTAGATGGCAAGGCAACATTGAAAGGAAGGTTGACACACTCATTAGATGACACTTGATTTTTGATAACTTGGGCATGAGGTGGGGTATGATTTTTGTTTGGGATAGCAGGGCCTTAGGCAGATGCATCTTTCTTAGGAGCCTCTTTAGGAATGTTTGAAAGTAAGGGGGCTTTTGGCTTGGCTTGAGGCCCTGTCCCTTTGATAACCTTACTTCTTGTGTTATATTCCTTCTCTTGAGCAACAACAACATTCATCAGTAAATGTCTATCTTCCTCAGATGGGATTCCTCCATCATACTTCTTTATCATTAAAGCCCTTAAATATTCAAAGTCATTATTGGGAAATTAAAAATCTTGTACAGTATCTACTTCTAAAGTATGAGAGGGAGGAAGAATAGGTACCCTATGAATTCATTCCCAAAAAGTAGCAGTAGTCCGGGCACTTATCACCTCAGTTTAAGTTGCCCCTTGTTGTGAGCTTGTGGAACAACCCATCATGCAGACATCATCATCATTATCATCATCAGATTCTTCCTCTTCTTACTGATCTTCCTCACATGTAGCATGGGGTATGAAACATCTGTCACAAAAATCAATGACATCTGTCTCCTCCACAACAACTCTGACAACCAAAGGATCAGGTACCATTATGTTTTCCTTGGCTTAGGACTGTCTATTTCCAAATCCAACAGGTCCCTTACCTCTATCATCAGATCTTTGGTGATTTGTAAACCTATCTTGGCCTTGTTGCTTGTGTTGACCTTGTGAGCTCTGTCCAATCCCCTTTTCTTCTCGACCTAGTTTGTATGATATTTCTTTGATAGCCCCTACCAAAGTTTTCACAACTTCCTCCAAATCATCAGTCTTACTTGTTTGAGGTTTTTCTAGGTTAACCAGCTTCACACCCTCCCTTTTTGGAGGCTTTCCAATTGCCTTGATATTGTTCTCTATTTGCAGAGCCATGGTGAAGGCCTGCCTCAAATTAGTAAGGTTTTTGTCCCTAAAGTAGTAAGATATTTTTTTCATCAAATGCATATGAATATTTGATCAAACATGATTCATCACATGGCCTTATCTTAACAGGAAATCTCCTCAAGGTCTTGTTAAACCTTGTGTTGAAATCATGTACTAACTCATTAGGATTCTTCTTGATGTTTTCAAATTCTGATAGAAGAAACCTAGGGTCAGTTCTATCACCATACTGCAATCTAAATGCATTGTTCATGTTAGTCCGAGAATCAATAGAGTTATCTGGCAAAGCCTTATACCCGTCCCTTGCATCCTCTTCCAAAGTATGGATAAACAATTTGATATATACATCTTCATGTTCAATCTCAAAGTCTTCCATCATATTGATAAAAAGCTTCAGATGTTGATCACCAGTTATAGCATTGTTTTCTTGGAACTTTGGTAGTTTGTTCCTTACATCTTGGGGAACCGCATTTGGATAACCAGCCATCCCTAAAAAAATTATGGGTTCAAAAGTATTTACAAAAAATCGAGGTCTGGGTGGAGGTAGGGCCATGTTGTTTTGAGGAGGTGACCGTGGAGGGGAGAAAAATTGATGAGGGCTAGAGGGTATTTGAAACACAGGAGTATAACTTCCAAAATGGATATCCCCTAAAGGCCTTCTTTCTTGGAAATCCCTATCAAAATTTGAAAATACAGGAGTAGAGTGAGAAGCAAAATTTTCAAAATCAAATGAAGTCCCCTCTCCAGAAGGAGAATTAAATTCCACAAAGAGGCTACCTGATTCAAAAGCACTTGAATATCAGTCTTCAATGATAAGCTGATCACTTTCATCAATGGAGATCCCTTTTCTTGTCTGCTGATCTCCCACAACTCTCCAGGATTTTCTTCCTTTTGATTTTGCTTTTCCTAGCTCTGGAAATAATGTCCTAGTGGGATCCCTAGCAAAGAAAGACCTTATTCCTTCCAGATTTGCAAAGGTTAGTAACAAAACTCACTTGACAGAGGTTAAGACAATGGTATTCATCAAGAAACAGATCAAGATGGAGTCGTCACTAAGGATTTCCACCTTAGTTGTGTAAATGCACTAAAATATGATCTGTCAAATGTTTGTCAATACTAGCAATTGGAAATGGAAAGATCTGACTCTTCTTTACTCAGATTTATCAATGAAACTTAGTGCAATAACTGTAGAAAATGGAAATACTACACACAACATTTGTAACTTTGAAACTTCTTACATGCCTAAATATAGGATGATGCCTGAAAAGATGTATTAGAACTTTGAGCATTACAAGAAGTGTTCACTAAGGTCTGAATATGAACTGCAATCACTATGTCCCTAACAACGGCGCCAGAAGTGTGTTGTTGACGGGCTAAATAGATATAAATTGGCAGTGAATCGACAAATTAGTCTCAGCAACTCAAATTAGTTCCCTAGAAATGGCGCCAGAAGCGTGTTGTTGACGGGCTAAATAGATATGAATGGGCAATGAATCAGCAAATTAGTCTCAAAAAATTAGATTAGTTCCCTGACAGCGGCACCAGAAGCATGTTGTTGATAGGATAAATAGATATGAACTGACATTAAATCGACAAATTAGTCTCAGCAACTCAAATTAGTTCCCCAAAAACAACGCCAGAAGCGTGTTGTTGACGGGCTAAATTGATATGAATTGGTAGTGAATATGCAAATTAGTCTTAGCAACTCAAATTAGTTCCCCAGCAACAGCGCCAGAAGTGTGTTGGTACCCAAATTTAATCTCCTTGAAAGGTAGAGCAACATCATGGATTTAACAGGACACTCAGAGGCAGATAGATGATTATGTATGTCGTTTTGTAGCCGAGGAAAGCATTCTATCTGACTTTTTAGCACTTTAGGCTTTGAAAGGAGTGGGTGACACTTTAAAAGGATGTGATCTGATCCTAACTATTTTAGGTTGTGTCTTTCAACCAAGGTAAGAGAACCTATTTTGTAACCTCTATTATTGAAGAATATTGGTAAATCCTTCTTTTACACAAATTTAATAGAGAAGACCTTCGGAAAATATGATCAACACACCAAATATGACTCTCACAAGTTGTCACTTCCAGATTATGGAGATATTTTCAAAATAAGGCAAAGGTTACTAAAGACATTTGGAAACTTGATTGTTTCTGCATGCTTTGGTAATAGAAACTATGCATTTGTATACACATAGGACAAACAGGGGTAGTACGGGTAAGATTGGATGTTTTTAAATAGATTTTGGTGGGAGGTGAGGAAGGATGAACTTGATTCACCAGATCCTTGAGAGCTTTTAAAAATGGAAAACTAAACCAACAGAATGCCACAAAGCAGCTGAAATGTTTCTTTAACTAGAATAAGTGCTTCAATGGAGGCCTAAATTAGCACTTTTTCATACATTCCATGAGATTCTAACACGAAGGCTTGAGTTGGAAAACCCAACAAAGCATCAAGATCTAAGCCCAATTACGCCTAAGGTACACCTAGAGGTTTACAAACAATCTCTGTCAATAGATAAAAGAAAAGTGATTTTAAATCGTTTATCTCACTCCCAGATGAAAGTTCTTCTGAGAAATGAAATTGCAGATGCCACTAAACTGTCACGAGGATTGAGACATGTGTGATTGAGACATATTTTGATACAATATTGCAACAGGTTCAAGAAAAACTATTTGTAGACATTCAGAAATAAAACAAACACATTTTGCATAAGATCAACACAAAATAACTCAAGTTTGATCAAATTTATCAGCAGGGGAAATTTTCTAGAACAATCTCAGAGCTTGTCAATGGCTGTGCACTCGTAACCACCTTGACATGATCAAATTCAATACAAAAGAGAAATACATGATTCTTAAATAGCTTCTCAAAAATATGGGCTCTATCAAGCTTTTTTCGATTAGAAATATTAGTCTCGACCCCTCACACTCCAACCATTTGCACGATAAACTCATGTAATTTATAATATTTTCCAGAGAGTTTCCCCCCAAAAACCTAAATGTTGAGTGCACAAGTGTTCGCCATGATCTCGATCGCAATTCTCGGAATCAAATCTGTAAAAAGTTGTTAGGTGTTCAAGGGGGAAGATCTCTTCAAATATCTCTCGCATTCAATTCCTGCTTCTGGTAGATCACATTTTCTTTAACTCGCCAACCACTTCCACCCCTAATCTATCAAATCTGGCTCTTTGCATGCTTGGGAGAAGAAAAATGGAAGATCAGATCGAGCCTAATAGCCAGATCATTTTAATGGTGATAGATGTTTCTAGATCTCCCCCACCAAACTTAGATATCAAATTTAACTCACCTCTCTATTTGGCGAGTAGGAAATACCAAGAAATCATGAACACTCGCACTTCCAGGAGCTTTTCAATAAAAATGGGGGGAAAATCAAATTCATACACACATCTACTGTTGATATTTACTTTGAATTTGGGCAGTCCACGTGGAAGATTTCATTTTAGAGCGGGCCTGCGGGTTCCCTTTTTTCCTTTTACAACTTTTGGAAAAATGTAAAATTTTCACATTTTGCTCCACACCTCCGCCCTTGAAAAATGAGCCTAACACGTGTCCTAAGGTGGGTCCTAAAGGAACAGTGGCCAAATTTTGCCATTTCACCTCTTTTCTGGAAAAGGGTAATTTTTTCAAGTTTTCCCTGCAGCTCTGCCCTTGAAAAATGGGCCCGACACATGTCCCAATGTGGTTCCCATAGGAACCATGCTTCCTTTTTCACTTTTAACTCTTTTCTCCTAAAAGGAAAATTTTCCAAATTTCTCCCGAGGGTCTGCACCTTTGCCATTGACTTTGAAACAAACCTTGACTGATCCTTTGTTGGGCTTGCAGGCCATTTTTGATATTTTAACCCTTTTGAGAATAAGAGGAAAATTTTTTAAGTTGCCCCTGAAGGTTCACTTCCCCACCCCTTTTGAATTTTCAAACTACCACGTGTCACAATGGTGCACCTTGAGATGATCCCCAAAAGTTAAGACCTTGAATGAGCGCAGGCGCGCCACGTGTCGTTATGGCACCACTTCAAAAATCTTAAGGTTTCAAAATGATTTTTTCGGGGGTAACTTCCATTTTAGAACTTTGTTTCATTTTTCTAAAAGGGAAAAAAATCTAACTTACCTCTGAATGCCCGCATCTCTGCCATTAGCTTTTCCACGTGTCCTCCTGCAGGGTCAAAGTAAGAATTTTTCCCTGCCACTTAAAATTTGCTTTAATTAGAGCCTGACGGGGCCGCGGGGTGAGTTCAAACCTTTTTCCAAAGTATCCAAAAGGAAAAAATTCAAAAACAAACCCTCTGTGTCCCATCTAAGCAAAAGAAGCCACGTAAGCACCAAAAGAACCAATTATAAATGAGCGCAGCCACGAGACCAAATTTTCCCTTTTGCCAAAAAAGTAAAAAGTGATAAGTTAAAATTTTTTCCCACCATCCCCTAACCAATCCAAAAAAATCCACGTGGCCGCCGAATGCTGAGGAATAATTTTGACAATAAAAGGACAACCGCCAGATCATCAAAAACACAGAAATTCATCATTCATGCCCAAAACCTGATTTTTTCGCTAAGAATGTAATTTTTTGAAACAAAACAAAGTGAATCATGTTTCCGAGCATCTTTTAACCATGGGTTTGGATCTTTAAAGGCATACAAATGTTAATTGATCATTCTCGAGCTTCCATAGTCGGGGAAAGATAGGGAAAACGACAAAGCCCATGGATTTTGAAAAAATTAGGGCAAGAACAGTGAAAACTTCAAGAATCCTTTAAGGAGGGACATGACAATGGATTTTGTAAACAATTCAAAGCATTTCAAATGGATGTAGGAGCTTTCAGAACACCCAAATTGAGAGATAAAATGTTTCAGAACACGCAGATAAGATGAAAATAATGACAAATGGGGCAAAACAAATCTGAGCACGAACACACGTCAAGGATTTGTTTTTTCATTTGTTGGATTTATGCTCCTTATCATTTAACATTTAATATTTAAAGTGTTATAAATGATGAGGTGAAATTTAATGCAAATGAAAAGGGGAAAACCATATCTTTTTCATAAAACTCAAAATCATCGCAATCACTGATGTCCTACAGGTCACTTCACTCTCTAGAATTATATCAAACAATTAACATGATTTCTTAAAGCTTCCTTTTTCCTTTAGTCAGAATCTCTAAAACCACTCCAACAAAACCATAAGAATGGGAAACACTCTCAGAAGAGCATGACGTAATGAGAATAACCAAACAAAATATGCATGTTCAATAGAATGACCCACCTTGAACTCAAGATTATCTACAAATCTACATCTAAAACCGAGAACATGCTTCAACATATAAAGAGTGGGCTACATCATCATTTGTTTGGCACCTTGATAGCCACCTTCATAGCATCTGGTGATATTCATTTAAATGCAATACTAGTTTTTCTATAACACCCACTATTTCAAACACACAAGACAACAAAGAAAAATACAGGATAATTTGTTTTATACTTGTTCAAAGTGTAGAATGACATTACAGGAGCACACAAGGTTTATAAATAAATCTTCAAACAACTTGACACAACTATGACCACATATGCAACACGGAACATCCAACACCCATCAAGGACCTTTCACTGTTCTCTTCGACAATTCACCACAAAGAACCCAACTACAGTACATAGTTACAATTTAGGACAACCCACTATGAACATCTTCTCTAGGTTATTTATTTTAATGAAACACAGCCTTCAATATTTATCTTACGTTCTAGGAGATTCAGGTTTTATTTGAGAAAATTCTTCTTATAAGGGTTAGAATCCTTTCTTTTACACTTAGAGACATCAGGCTTGGGTAAAACTTTTTGAAAGAGGATCATCTTTAATGTGATAATTATTGGATTGATCAGTTATTAGGTTAACACTAGAAGGGAGGTAGGGTGAACCAATCCCCACAAGATTGTCATAAAGCAACACAAGCTACATAAACTTGATTTAGACCTCCATTGCACAAGGCGACAAGCATAAGGTCCAACTCAAGTGGAGTGCCATAAGGTTTCAGAATTACAACCTCCTTGTGTAAGAATCAACTATTAACCATGCTTACGAGAAGATTAAAATATACTATGAAGAAATTTAAAGTGAGAAGGTCAATTTATTTCATCATCATGATCTCTTTAGTATTAACTGGTCTTTTAATGAGACTTAATAGTTCAACTGTATTTGGGTAAAAACTTCATTTAGCATTCTTTTGATTAAGTTCACTAAAGAATGCACAAGGGGTTCCCAAAATGGAAGCATTAGAGTTAAGTGTTCTTGTTCAAAATCCCTTACTAACTAAGACATAACTATAACTCCAAAAACTAACAATGATTTTACTTTTTTTTGAATACTTATCATTTCACAGCCAAGACAATAAAGTTTTATTCGTAGCTTAAGGTTATCGAGGGTAGATTCTTTAACACCAGTATATAACCACTTTATTTCCAATTAAAGACTCTTAATTTTATCAACCAAGTACAAATTCATTATTATCTTATTTATTTATTCATCTATGTATTCAATTTATTTCATTTTTTTTATTATCTTTAGAAAAGGATTCCCAACCACTAAAACATGCCTAGAATAGCATTGGTACCGATACCATGGAGGGTTATTAAACATGAAAGTTTTATGATTTGAAAGAAGAAATTATCATTACTCATCGAGAAAACTAAACATGGTTATAACATTTCCATTCAACATGGTAAATGAACCAAAGGAGTCAAGAGATTTGATTTCACTTTGGTTAAAAACACGAAGGTTACAAAATAGATCAAGCCGTGCTACAACATTTTCATGACTACAAATGATATTACCAAAAGTATACTCATAACAAGGTCAAGATTCAATATTATTTCTCACAAAGGTAATTACAAGTTTAACTACAAAATAACAAGATAACTTTATTTCACAATTACCGAACAATCCAAGGCAAGAGGCCCAAACTCTAATACAAGCACCAAAGCAAGAATTACAACACATTTGACTTTCATACAAGGAACCACATAAAATAACTTGATGAAACCTTTACAAATATTTCCTTTATATACTCACATAAGCCATCTGCACAAGTATTAACTTGAGTCAGTTCATGAGAACTGAGCATGGTAAGAGCTACACCATAAGACATTATGCTATTACCTAACTATTTTATATAAAGAAAACCATTGTTAATGAAACAACCCCGGAAATGCAGGTTAAAAATTTGTGAAAAGGACTTTCTAGTAAAACAATAAGAAAAAATAAATCTCATAGATCCAGCAAGGAGTAAAATTTAAATACGATCTCATGAATTCAATCATGTTGAGTCTATTTCAAACACCAATATGCACTTTTACCAATTGCTAATCATCTAAACATGGGTATTTAGGAAGGAAGGAATTCATATGTCCTATACTAACCTTATCCTTCCAGTCAAATCACAACCCAAGTCCCCCAACTAGACATATTCTCAATTTTCAATAAGAATCACAAGTCTTGAAAAACTACCATTCTCTAATCAGTATAGAAATGTTTATTCTAAATTTTATGACCTGGAATCTCAGAAAGATAAACTAGAATCTAAATACATTTCATTAACTACTATACTATTTTAGGGCCCATATTAGAGTGAAAAATGGGATTGATCCATAATAAGTTCCTACACTAAGGTGAGGAATACTCCATTAGTTGAAACAAGACCAGATAAATTACATATGAAGCTTTCAAGGTAAGGGTGATTAAGTAGACTGCTCAAAATATATCATGCCAACAATGGAAAAGAAATCACTAATACTCATTACAAAACAATTTCCTATAAAAGAAGTCAATAATTTCAACCCTTTTAATTTCATCAGTGTGTCCCTTATGAGATTCATTTCCAATATGATGATATTTAAAACTACAACCATCTTTTAACTGGAAGAATTAATATAAAATCCTAATCAGTCTTCAACAATCTCAGTCAATTCAACATGCCATATGTTTCCACTTTACTACAATAAATATCCTATCAAATATCTGAAGGAAGCTATGTACAATCACAAATGACTTAACATGAATGGAATTATGTCACCTATGTCCCTTCGAACCAGGTCCCTGTCATGGTCTAAATACTAATGCCATCAAGAAAAGAAACAATTCCATAGGAATTAAATGTACTTACTGAGCATGCCTACAGGAGGTCTATTCTAGCATTGACAAGACACAACAACATAAGGATAGGGAACTCGAGAAAGGTCAGCCAAGATATTGAAATCAAGAATCCACCAAATCAACACATACTAATATAGCCAAGATGAAAGAGAGAGAATTATAACGCAATATCCACTTCAAGTGATCAAGCTACAAATTGAATACATAAGAAATTTCCTACAAAATCCTAAGGGATCAAGGACACTAGCAGTTCTAATCAAAAAAATCATAGAATATATCCTTCTCCTAATAAAAATCAGGATCCAAGGTATAAGGATAAAAATGTTTCCTTTAACAATAATTACAAAAGTTTGCAGTTTTACAAAAATCACACAGAATAACCCCACTCAAAGAGATATTTTCATGAAAAACAAAGTTCATTTAGTAAAATGTTTTGATAAAAGTAGAAGAATCAAGGTGTAGGGCTTATCATACCTGAAAATTTCTTTCACTCGTTACATAGACACCTCACCGACCAACAACAACACTCAACGGGTTGAATGTCTGTCCACAAACATCATGGGTGATAAAACCTCCACATACTCTCGCGTTGGCAAGGTAGGGAACTCTCAAAACCATGAATGCATTTGTCTAAAGAAAAGAGGTCCTAAGGACTGCCCTGATGGCAGTGAATACACAAAATTGGGTTTAATGGAAAGGCCTAGGAACTCCTAAAAGGAAACAAAACTGAAAGGAGGAATTTCACACTCCATAACCTTGAAAACATACTCCCAAACTATGTCTAAAAGGGGTGATCAGAGCGGGACATGATATCCATCTAAGAACAAGGAGAAACAAATTTGTCAAAAGGAGTCATAGGTGCCTCAAGGGCCACGTAAGAAAAATGTGGGAGAGAACATAAAGTAGGTAAACTACTTGACCAAACACATCAAAGAGATGTGGTTTCAAGGGACACCATCTTTGCAGGATATGCATAGAAGGATCTCCAAAAACAACCAACAGGTGTCAAATATGATCAATTCACCTTTTCCCACCATAAGCATAGCCAGAGCCCAAAAGGAAGCTTGAAATAGATAAGGACCTCCACCCCAACATAAAGGAGAAAGGAACTCTATCATCATTCTAGTTGTAAGCACCCAGGGAGGAAGTTATGCAAAATGCATTGAAAGGAATTTATTTTAATGGCTTCTTCCCCTCCAAACTAGTTTGAAAAACTACTCTCTACTCATGCGGCCAAGACAAAATAGCACACAAAAACATCTACCAAATTTTCTCACACATCCATCCAAAAGGGCGTGGGCAGGTTATAACATTGCCAAACAATTTTATTTTAAATAAAACAACAAAATAAAGCTTATAATAACCAAGCGCCCGATAAAGCAGAAGTTTCTAGGTCTAATAAATGACCCCCTAAGCAAATACTTCCCAAGGAAAGTTCAATCGGCCAGAGAGTAATGGGCGAAAATAGACAACACGGTCAAGGAAGATTTGCAAATCAAAATAGTAAATGTCATAAGGTGCGGCCACCCACAAGGCATGTCTAGCACATCTAGCATTTAGGATTTTTAATGAAATGGTAGGTGGATATCAAATCCACCCACCTACAGCCAAACAAGGAACTAAATTAATTGGTTAAGATTCACATTTAAATTTAGCAATTTAAAACAATCCCAAACCTGAAGGATCGGTCGGCCAAGGTGGAAAACAGATTGAAGACTTAAATAAAATATTAAATGTGAATACCACTCCTAGACCTTGGCACTACAAACAAAACAAGTTCTTCCTTATTTGCGCAAATACTCGGTCAGTGGAAGCGAGCAACAAAACAATAGAATGGTTTAACGATAACTAAGGACGATATTGATAACAATCGATATTAGAATAATAGTATAATATCATCATTGATCGATAATATAAAAAAATAATAATGTCATTATTATTATTATTATTTTACAGCTTACATATTTACTATTAATTATAATAAAAAAGGTCAGCACTCAAGATTGAAAAATTTAAAAATAATAATTATTATGGATATTCCTTTTTAACTGGACATGCCCTAACAACACCAAAACACCATTCCAACCACCTTCTAGGCTTTGAGAACATGATCTACCTTAATAGGGTAATCGTAAAGGGCATTGCAGAGAGCCTCAACTAGTAGCATTGACAAGGAAAAAGGGAGACCAAATGGGGAGGAAGGATGCTAATCCTTCTCTGTGATAAGGTCGAGGTGGACTAACGGTCAATGGAAGCACACACACCACCTACCCCGCTTATAAATAGGGTCATTGAAGCAAGAAATGGGGTAAAATCGAATGGGGAATTACATTTCCCTTCCCCTACTTTGTTACTAAACCCCTCGCTATATTCTTGAATCACTTCCAATGAAAATTTGTTTCTAACTTTGAGGCCATTCTCGAGTTTAGTTGCTCTAGTTTTTGAAGTGGAAGGTAGGTGCTTGGAAACCAACAAAGATATGTGAATAAATAGCAATATGAGAAGATCAATAGAATTAACAGAAACAACACCTACCAAACCAAGAACCCTATGAATCCATACTATAATGTGGGTAACCAGAAAAATAACCATCTAATCTTATAGATCAAACATTGTCGAATGGACTAAGGACAGAAAAATGGTTTCACATAGAAGGAGAGAGTGAAAGAGACAAATCTTGCAAGGCATGCGTCAGATAATAGGAAGGGCACTTCCAATGTATTAATAAATACAACTACTCGAAATGAAATAAAAAGAGCATGAAAAAGAAACTGGAAGCTGTCATTTACAGTGAGAATGGTGCTTCCAAGGTTACATTGCACACATCTTATGTGTACATAAGAAGAAGAAGCAAAACTCAATACAAATACACCTGCATGAGGCACCAACTATACCTAAATCTCATTCTTCCTAAGTTAAGCTGCAGATAATAGTTTTTATTCCCTCTCAAAGACATTAAACTGATTCAAAACAAAAATAATGGATACCGCTTCACAAAAAAATGATATAGATTCAGATCAATCAATTCATGCATAGTAAAATGAGGAGAGAGTCTGGTTTATATATCTCTAAATGTGCAAGAAATATTTAACCCATAAAATAATGAATCAAGGATGGCTATTAGGTGTAGCTTAGTTTAGCACAACTCCATGTACCCTCATGCTTGCTTTTTTTTAATTTGGAGAGTATCAAACTCCGCTCTTGCTGAAACTATCTAATCACTACTAAATTTACCACGTTAACTTGTCTTCACATGATTAATACCTCTAGATTCGAGATAAATTTCTTGTTTATTATGAAGTGAAAGTGACAGGTCAAGAAGGCATTTAGGATGTGTCTTTCTTGGTGGCCTCTTACAGCTGAAAACCCCTTTTTTTGGGGGGTGGCGGGGATGGTACTACACCAGCCCAAACTGGGAATTTTCTTACCAGCATGTGGAATGTCCCAACCAGTGTTGTTCTTCTCTTCAGTGTTGGTTGCCACCCGAGTAGGAGAGATGGCAAGAGGAATCGTGGGGAATTTTTTAGAAGGTGGTGATGATGGTGGAGGTGGCATATTCCAACCATCCAGGGTGTGCATCTTGGGAGCGATCGACAAGACCCATGGGAGCTAACAAAAAGGGGGATCCCCATCCCTATTGGTGAGTGAGGGGTGAGACACTTCTCTGATATTGAATGCGGGGAGAGTGGCGGGCCCTGATGAAAGAGTGTCACTAGGAGTTGTTAGGACGACCTCCATGGGGACGGTCAACACGCGACAGAGAGCACTGAGATAGTGAAGGTGTCTCTCGAGTGACATTAAATGAGGCTTCCTCATAATGCCACAACAAGGTCAAAAGGTGGTCAACTTCCAGGGAAAATTTGTTAGCCTAGTCTTGTATCTACATAAGCAAATTGGAGATAACCATATATATTTCATACACTGATAAATGATGATCAAATTCAAAATTAGAAAATAAAAAACCATTATTTTCTTTCGATATCCAAAACAAGATTTCCCCTCTTCAAACATGCCAAATATGGATGAATATGTGTAGAATTTTTGGTTTGTCTCGTAAAAGAACATGCTGCCAAGTAAAACACTAAGGCATGAGAGGAGAGAGAAAGGAATGAATTCAATTCCATATAAGATGAGCTTTCAAGAAAAACCAGAAAAAGGTGTAACAGAGTTTCCAAGTGGCCACAAAAAGAACACTTGGGAGCCAGAACCCCAATTTGAACAAGATGAGAACCAACTGGAAGACCCTAGTGCAAAATACAAAAAATAAAATGTGTAATTTTTGGTTCCGCATGAATCTTCTTTTCCAGCATGATGGAGTAGAATGTACCACACACCGGGTCTTGAGCTTTTCAATCATGGGAAAATGTGGGGAGAGCCATCAATATCCTTTTGTGGCTGAATAATTACAAAACGATGTATACACATACCATTTCTAGTCCATCCACCAAGGGCAAGATGGATGCATAGATATTTTGTGTGGCATATGTTCGGGCACCGAATTGATGATTTCAGTGATACTAGAGTGATCCTAGGTGGTGATCTGAAACTGAGCCTTAAACTTATGCCAAGAACATAAGGATTGAGATTTCTTGTAGAAAAAATATTGAATGGTACAAATTCCATGTTTAAAAAACTTAAGCGTAGCAATTCTAGGAACATCTGCAAGACACCAATCTTGAGCCTAAAAGACCGGAAACCACCAACGTGATTGAAGGATAATGGAAAAGCCATTACGGAAACCATTTCCTTTCCATTGAAGCCATTGTTTGATGCATTTCCATGCCTTCCATATGCTTTTGAGAGAAAAATTTCCAACGAATTTAATTTAAACAGGAGTAATAAGGAGATTAACAAACCCCAAACCTTTCTAGGTAGGGTAGCCATAAGGCAAAACCTTTTTGATGCCATGGCACGTAAGCACTTTCCACACTTCTTGACCCTCAATGCATTAGATGATCCATTTCACACAGAGTCCTCACCTTTTGCATTGAATGTCAATAAGGCCTAACCCCCCCCCCCCCAAAAAAAAAAAAAAAAAAAAAAAAAAATCACGGGAAAGGTATTATATCTCCTAGGCAAGACGATGAAATCCTTTGCTAGTGGAAGCATTGGCCCAGAGAAAGGCTTTTCGAAGTTCTCCAGATTCTAGATAGATGCTTTGGAAGGCACCTAATAGGAGGAGTAATAAACATGCGTGGCAACAAGGAATTTAGAAAAAATTTGGAATTTTCCTACCAAGGACAATGGTCCAGTGATCCAATATTCCAGTTGTTTGACCACTCGCTAAATCACGTATTTCCAAAGCTCTGCCTGTGAATCTTGAAAGGCAAAAGGAATGCCAAGAGACTTAAACATTTCACCATGGGAAAGAGTCTTCCACTCAAACGAGTCTAACCCATTGGGCACAGGGAGGAAAGATTACCTATAACACTAAGTTTTTTGCCATTAGATTGAAGAACCAGAAGCAAGAAAAAAGATATCAAAGTAGTGTATGGCATTGCATATTTTCGTCTCTTCCTTAATGACAGTGAGAAATGATTCATCTATGAAGTGAGCATCAAGAAATTAAGAATTTTTCGCAAAAGGAAATGTAATTCCATAGACGAGCCCTTAGGATATGGCATAGGAGAGAAGATATATGAAGCCTTCAACAACAAGCACATAGAGCGCATGTGCTAATAAGCATCCTTGGTGTATGAAACAAAACATTCTGAAGGATTGCAAGTTGAGGCCATTGATGGTGATCTGGGAAAAGGTATTGGGAAATAAAATTCAAATGGATTGAATGAAGATGGGGTCGAATCCTAGATCTTGAAGCATCGCAAGAATAAACAACCATTCAATCCAATCCTAATATTTCTCAAAATCACTTTTAATGAACATAACATATTGATTAGATCTACAGGCCCATTACATGCCCTCCCATACAGTGATGATGTTATCAAGAATATACCACCCCGAAATGAATCAAGTTTGTTCCAGTTGGATGACAATAGGAAGGATATATCACAACCTCATAGCCAGAGCCTTAATAATGATTTTATAGGAAACATTCAAAAAGATGATGGATCACCAATTAGTTATTTACTCAAGATCCCATAGTTTCAGGATGAATTTGATGTTCCCATTGTTAATACACAACCCCTATGACTATTTCTGAAACCCCTCACAATAAACCTGAAAAACATCTAGGTCGACTATGTCCCAGAGGAATTTATAAAACTCACATGGGAAGCCATCAAAGTTACGAGGTTTATCATTAGCCATTTGTATAGCCACTGTGCGAAGGTCATTGATTGTAAGCATGCAGTCATAAGTCACCTTTTGAGCAAGAGAAAGTTTTCACGACACCATAACTAGACATTTGTTGAGAGTTGTTTAATGTTTGATAGAGGGTTGTTGAGATTGAAAAACCAACTTATAATGGTGCACACACATATGTAACATGAGCTGGGAGTCAGTTACTTGAGCCCCACTATCATTGATGGTACATATTTGCTGACATGGTTTTATGGATTTGAGTGAAAGAAATAATTCTTTTGAAAACCAATCACCAATTTTAAGTCAATGCATGGAGGCACAAATTTGAGCTCCCCGGGCATTATAGTTGTCAGCAATTTGAATTTTTTGATGGAGCTTTGCAACTTGAAGTTGTAGGGTTTCAAAGAAGGGGTTTTCTTGAAGTGTAACTACCACTCAAATAAGAGTGGAGGTGTTGTTGGAGTATGAGTTGCACCTAATTTTTTCCATCTATCTTCCATAGATTATGAGGAATCTAGTAGTCTAATTCATAACTTACTCCAACCATTTGGTCCAGTTGGCATGCATAGGTGGATGAAAGTGCTGATAATGACATGGAAGTGGGGCCAAGTTCCACACACATTTAATGTGATTGATAGTGAGACCATGTTGTATCAAGGTAGTATTAAGAAAGAATTGGAATTTATGACAAAAAGTGTGCCTATCATGCCAAGTGATACAAAATTGAATTGGGGAATGGTCCGAAAATCAAAAATCAGGCATGACCTCCATAGGAAAGGAATAAATGTTGTCAATCTCAAAAATAAGGGATTTGAAAGCATAGCTCTATAGAGCCATTTAAGAACATGTTTTGATTTTCTTCAAAGGTTAGACCAAGTGAACCAAGCTTTAGAGGTGGGAATGTGAGAGGCATTAGGGTCTAAAAACCCAAATTTATTACACATGAAAAACCATGCCTCTCTTTCACCAGTTTTCCAAAGCATGGGAAAGTATCCACACTTATCAATGGGAAACTCAACCATATTAAAATCACCACTTATTACCCAATAAGCATTACGAATTGAGAATTCCTACCAAAAAATTGATTAGCTCTTTTGGCTGCATCGTTGGAGGCATAAATATAAATGAGGCCAAAAGGGCAGACATCAATAATAAATAGGGCCCACATAACATGATTAGTGGCATCGACACCATGATCGATCAAAAAAGGCCACCATTTAGGGGCAAAAATGGAAATTAAACCTCCGCACCCTCCTTCGTGATTATTGAAAAATGTCAGGCTATCAGGCCAGATGGATTTAAAAACCATTTACAACTAAAAACCCAAGATTTTCACTTCCTACAAAAACAACACATCTAACTTGGTCTTTTTTTGCCAAGTATCACAAACAATATACTTGCGATTGGAGTTAGTAAGACCCCTCACATTTCGGGATAAAAAATTAATGGAAAACATTGATCGAGGGTCATACTCTTAGTTTTCAAGCCATATAAGGCGTCAAAATGATTTTGTAGGAATTTAGCATTGTTAAGTCTCAAAAAATCATGGAACTAGTTTTTTTTCTGCCCGACGTATTCAATGTTGTATTCCTCCTCCGTAGAATCTACACTACGTGTCGAGATGTGATCCCGAGAGTGGCAAGAAGAACTTCATGCCCTTTTGGATTGGCCCTCTCAACTGTTGGTTAACATTAGTGGGAGTTGCGGATGAATGGTAACATTACTAACAAAATTAGTTGGGTCCATGAGAACCGAGGTCACCTTGGGCGTGCTAGAGAATTTAGTTAACTAGGGTAACAAGTTAGTAGTAATAGTTGGCTCTTTAGCGTACGAGCTATGGGGTTCCTTAAGAGTTGGCTCACGCGGGTTGTTTGAACCAAAATTCTTAGATTGCTGAGTTTTATTCTTATTTTTCCGGCCACCAGAAATTTTCCACCGCTCCTCCTTGATTGTATGATCATAGGCCTAGCACTGGAAGCAAGTATTAGGCATATTTATATCAAAAACAAGTTGGGAGTAATGCTTATGTCCCATATGAATTTCCACAGATTATTTCAGTTCTTAAGAAAGACCCACTTCAAAAAAAACATGCTTATGTGGATGATCCTTGTAAAAATGTTTTGTTTCGACATAGACAACCCACCTAATGAAAGAAGTAATCTAATGCAAGAAATGAGAACAAGGAAAGGGTAGGCCAAGAAATGCCACCCAAACTAGCACCTTAAGTGTTGCATATTCAAAGACAAAAAAATATTGGGTCCAAGGAGATAGGACCAACAAGAAGTTACAGACATGTACCAAGTGGCTTGTTAGGATAAAATGTTGGGTGCATTGGAGGGGTCAGAGAATTGAAAAAGGAAGAACCATTTGGTCATATTTTGTATGCTCTCAAGTTAGACGCCATGAGGAGTCCAGGTCATGCTCACCCATGATTTGAGCATGATTTTAGAGGAGATGCGACCCATAAAATACCAATGAGGCACAATTATTCCAAGCATTGACAAACAACATTAAAATCAGGAATATGTAAGATAACATCAGGAGGAGAGTCATTACCTCGTGAAAAAATTTCAGGATAAACTTGTAAGGTTGTTTCAGTGGTGGTGTCATTATTCAAATCTCCACTATCTCTAGCCAAAGATGCAACAACCATGATTGAAGTGGAATAGCTCATTGTATAGGAACCCATAGGGAGAGAAACCCTATAAAAACTGATAAAATTACTATCCTGCAGTGCTCAAAGAGACCATGAAATGACAAGTGAATGTGGATGAAACCCTAGCATTGCTGACTCCAACCATCCAATTCTCTCTCACTATCCACTAATATTGGCTCCCCACATCAATAAAGAGTAATGGTTTGACCCTGTTGACGTAAAATTTTGAGGTGTTATTATTCATTCAATTTTAGTCATTTTTAAATATTTTATAGTAATTAATGAGTGGTTGATGTAGAGATGAAGTATTAAACAATTATTTGATATGATTTTTCTAAGAGAAGATATTTATGAGATTTTTTTCATTTCGAAAATTACAAATCTAATATCTATTATTCTTGACGTGGTGGCTTTGTTTATCACCTTCCATATTTAGGTTTTGACAACACATCCTATGTAGATTTGGTGGTGCAAGATATTGAGGCTCGCCTTAGGAATTTAAAATTTTATTTTCTGATTGTAATGTGTCCTTTGATTTTTTTATTTTTTTAATTAGATGATATGTCAACAAGGGTTTTGGTGCTTGAGGTGTGTGAATGAAGCTGGTGGGAGAGATTTAGGGTTTCCTTGCAACAATTTTCCTAATGTTATCATTGCACTAAGAGGTTGCCTTGGAATTTTAATAGTAGGGATTGACATTCAAACGATGTCTCACTCATGGGTTAGGATGGTCAAGGAGAGGGGAGGGTTAGGTGTCTCAAATTCAAGTCAGAGGTGTGGATCTAGGAGCGATTCAAGGGTGAGTTGGGGGTCGAGCTTAGAGATGGCTTGTTGGAACTATATGTTATCGGAGTAGCTCAGATCCATTTTTGTAAGGGTTAATTGTTTCTCCATTTGATCAAAACAATACCGTAGGGATATTATATGAATGTCAAGTGAGTGAGGAGGGCTCATTATTCTGGGAGCTTCATGGTTTATGAAAGGATAGAGCCTACTAGAGAATGAAATATAAATGATGTTAAGAGGTCTCTGTTGAAGGTGCCCAATTTGAATTATCATTTCGGTATAATTGTTAACATAGATAGGAGTTTATATGAGTTGAGTAACACATGGGGTATGAGTTAGAGATCCCGAAAGGTGTATGAGTTAGGTTACTTTGGGGTCTGAGTTAATCTAGGGTTAGAATAAAACACACATCTGAGCTGACACGTATATGCCCGGAGCTCGATAGAAATACATTTCCAAGAGTCAAGCTTGAATGGGATCAAAACACTAGTGTATCTAGTTTGGTGATGTTTGATCGATCTTTGTCCTCAATTTATCTAAGTTATCACCTAGCTAGAAAAAAAATGGGCTGAGTTGCAAAAAGAGCTTTTCATGGAGAATCTTAATGCAAAGGAAAAATAGTTATTGATAGGAGATCTATTGTTTAGAAAGATAAGTTTATTGGAAGTTTAGATGGGAATATTTTTCTCACTCCATAAGAAAATCAAGTTTTCTCTAAGTCATTTCCACTTCATGAGATGGATGAGAGAGCCAAGATGGCAGTCTTTGGTACGAAGTGAGCTTGATGTGCAAGAATATATTTTAGTCTAAAAGCTAAAGCACAACATTATTAGATGAAAAAATACAATGGATTCTTTATTCAAAATATAGTTTAGAGGTAATTTTACACTAAAAATATTTTGGCCTTTTGGAGTGTAATTCATTTTAAAAAGGCTACATTCATTCGATAATAAATTAAAATAAATCATCCTTTCTAAAATACCATTCCCCTTGAAGCTCAAAATGCAATCAAATGACCTGAAAAAATACGTTAAAAGTGTCCTAAACATTCATCCAAAATAATAATTACCAACTAGAAGCCTTTATGGTCTTAAAAATATATATTGTTAGTTATTAATTTTAATTTTGATTAATAAATTTTTTATTTTTATAGAAAAACTTACATCAACCATGTGTTTTTTAAACCAAAATTTAAGATAGTGAAGGTTTATAGATGTGGAAAAGAATGTTATATGTGATTATGCTAAAATGTAAAATAATAGCCTAATCTAATGCAAGTTTGAGGTAACTAAATGAATAATGTAATACAAAAAATATACCAAAAAAAAAAATAACAAATGAAAATATGAAACCCTAGTGTGGAAATAAGGTTAGAAGAGCCTTAGTTGATTCACAGAAGTTGCTAGAATGTATCGCAGTGGATGTTGTTTGAACAAAGATGGAAGACCTTCGCATTGAAGCCTTGATATTTAAAGATCTAACAGATTTGATTGGACTGGGGTGCCTGGAGAGGGATAGGGGTGCTCGTGGGTGCCTTGGTCTACGTAGATGCTCAGAAGACCTCCTCTGAGGTGTCACAAGATGTTCTCATTTTTTCACTCTTGATTGCCTCAAGGTCGAACTAAGGTCACTAAAGTACCCAAAAATCTAGAATGAATGAATCACCTACAAAGCCCCAAACAAAAAATCAATCCCGAAAGAAATAAAGATGCAAATGAAGGGGTTGGAATGTCCTCGACTGCCAAAATGATGTACTTAGAACGCACTACATCTCACACCCAATGTAGTTTTACATGTGTGTGTGTGAAATTGTGCCCTAGGTTTATCTTATGCGTGACACACTTTGTGAGTAGCGAGAAAGTAACTAGATGTAGAATGTAAATAATGTGTGCATGGAAAGAATAGACTCCCCTCCTAAAGTGTGATGTAGATGAACCATCCTTTTTCCCTTGTGATGGAGCTAAATGGATGAAAATTGAGGTATATATCCCTTTGATGGATGCAACCTTAGGTGGAGATAGAAGATGCTTATTTCTTTGCCCCTTATTATGATAACATAACTTTATATTTATATGATTTGCTTGCTTGAATTTCATAATCAACCCCAAAAAAGTTGACTACCAAAAATATAATATGCTCAAACAGCTAGAAAGGACCCAAAAAGTGTGATCAAAGCACAAAGAGGACAAGGGCAAACAAAGGGGATGGGGGCACCAGGTGTTGGCATCCTTGTTGGGCACTGGTGTCTAGAATGAAAAATATCAAAAGGTGAAAAGATAGACTCAGAAGGTAAGAGTGCAAGACTGAAATCAGAAGCATAAAACAATGAATGGTGGCCAAAGACATGGGCTAATTAGTAATTTTCTTACTTAGGAACCATATGGATATTAATATGGAATCGAGATTAGATAATCACCAAAAATGTGTTATTTTGTGTCTACAACATGTATGCTTATACATAAAATAGTTCTTATTTAAGAGACACACACAATGTTGCATTCAAGGATTTGAATGTATTTTAGTATAATGTGAATAATTTAACATAATAATAATCGATTTATAAGTAACAAAGAAAATGTTAGAATCATTGAAAAGAAATGTAGGAGTTTGAGTTTTTAACTAGTTATTTTTATTATGTTAGTGTATTTTAAGATTTTTTATATAATTTTTTTCTTTTGACAAAATTTGCAAGAAAGAGATACAAATTTACACAAAATTATATATATATATATATATATAGATATATATATATTATATATATATATATATATAATATATATATATATATATATATATATATATATATATATATATATATATATATATATATATAAAATTAATGTTAATAAGATTGTGTGTGGTGGTCTATCCACGAGTTAACATTACTTATCTTAAACAATTGATCAAGGTAGTAAATGCATTAAATATTTTTGCATGATCATGCGAAGAATGTATTTGTACAAATATATTATTAGTGTTTTTATTAGGCTAGAGATGTAGTTGTGTTAGATATAAACCATGATGTTGACTGCATACAATCAACTATATAGTCTCTAATGTGCATAGATATTTTTATATACCAATGGAATGTTTGTTAAAGATCTATTTTATAATATCATAGACATGTCATTGCATTAAATTGTATTCAGTAAACTTGTTCATGTTTAGGATGATAAATTAGAGGAGATGGAGAGAAAGAAATAGAAAAAGATGATTGTTTTGTAAAAAATTACTTGATTGTATTATGGTGTGCTTATGTTAGGATTGTTGTTTGGGATTGAATTACAAATATAAGATTTTACATGCAAATTTATTTATGTTTGTGCCTCTTGTCTTATGTATGGTTAGAAATTATTGATGTTTCTTGACATCCTTGTATCACAAAAATATTCTAACTATCACATCAAATAATTCCTAAAATACAAAGCCATACAAAAATACCAAAATCACCATCATATAACTCATGTGTGATTTCTCGTTTAACTCTTCTTATAATTCCTAAACTAAAAAGCCATTGAAAAATACCAAAATCACCATGTCAACAACCCTCCTTATGTCATTCGTAAACAAATTTCTATAGAAAATCCATACTCATTTATCACGACTACTATTTCATACCCAACAAACCTTCCTCCTGAATGACACACATCAACTTAATAAGTCATGAACTAATTTATATATACACATAAAAGGAATAAAATGTTTGATTTTTCTTATACATAAATGAAAAGTATTGAATGAAGGTTATTGTTTCGGGGTTGTTAGATGGGGACATAGATCAAATTGTAAAACTTGGTTATGGATTTTTTATTCATTATATGGACCTTGTGGAAGGAAAGGAATAACATAGCTTTTGGGGGTTTTATTTATATGAAGATCATTTTAGAAGTAAGATCTTGAATTTATTTATCAATATTTTTTATAAATTCTTCTATAAAAAGGTTCCATTGTACAAGAAGAAAATAGTATGAAAAACATCTTCTAATAAAATGAAATCTTGTTGGGAAAATTAACTATTGCATTGAGAAGAAGGATTTTTTATTGAATGAGTTAAAGAGTTGAAGTCATGTGATTTTATTATATAAAGGAACAATATACCAAAGTTGAAGATTTTGGTGAAAAATGGAAATCACGTATAGTTACAAAAATTGTAGATAAGATACTGTCATCAGACTATTTTAAATTCATGAAGATTTATTGTTAAAATATAATTAATAATGTATTCGATTATAATCAATAAGGGAAAATTTTATCAAGGAAAAACATATTAGAGGTCTTACATGTCATTTTGGCTATCACAAGACATATTTTTGTTGGCAGAAAGCTATTTTGGGCCTAAGGTGAGTGAAGATGTGAGAAATTTGTACAAGAATGTAGAGTATGTCAGCTGGCTAAGGAGAAAATTTTAATTGCAAGGTTGTATCAATCACTACCTATTCAAGAAATCCATAAGAAGACATAAATATGTATTTGTTTTTAGGGTTTTCCAAGATATATAAATGTTTTAATTATATTTGTGTTATGTAGATATATTTTCAAAGATGGCATATTTCATAACATGAAGATAAGCTATGAAACACAATAAAAAATTCATTTGAGGAGATTGTAAGGCTATGTGGTTTACTGCATAACATAGTTTTAGACAAGGATGATATGTGTTTTGGAGGACATTTTGGAATAATATGGATACAAGGTTGTAGTTTAGTTCAATATTTGAGCCATAAAAAAATGGATAAACAAAGGTAGTGAATAAAACTTTAGGTAATATTCTAATATGTTTAGTTGGAGATAAGGTAGGTATATGGGATTTAATACTGACACAAGTAGATTTTTTTATAACAATCCGATGAAAAAGAATATAGGAAAATACTATTTCAAATTATATATGGCAATAGTCCTACAAAAGTGTGAAACTACACAACAAAAACAATGATCAAGTAGGGAGTGCAACAACGACATTTTTTGAAAAATACATGTTTGAAGTTCTCCAATAAGTACACAAGAAATTGCAAATGAATAACTTACAATACAAGAAATGTGAAAGTTAAAAGATAAGAAGTGTTGAATTTTAGGTAGGGGACATGGTCTTGGCACACTTGAGGAAAGTAATTTTTCTAAGATGTACTTATGACTGAAGTGGAAGAAGATATAATTGTGTAGAATATTAAGGAAATTTACATCTAATGGATATGAATTGAATCATCATAATGAATTGATATTTCAAACATATTCAATGTGGAATGTTTATATCCTTGTTTTGGAGGATAAAACAATAAATAAAGCATAGATTTGGGTTGGAGATATCATTCGTTAGAGAAAACACTGAAATAAGTAGAAAGAATAATTGATACAAGAATAAAGACAACACCTAACATAAACTACAAAGAATACTTTGTCAAGTGGAAGGGCCAATATACTAAAGGTGTGACTTGGATAAGCACATTTGAAGCTGTAAAACATGGAATACCATCGACTACATTTATAGGTTGTACATAAATAGGAGATTATGATATTGTCTTACCTGCAGAGTATGATGCAAGATCATGTAGGTACACAAGTAACTTGCATAAAAAAAGTTTAAGATAGAAGTTTCTTGTATTTTTTTTTTCTTTATGATTTACAACATTTCTAAAGGAGCTTAATGTGGTCACAATATATTCAAGATTCCAAAACAATTTTTGAAATTTTGTGCAAACATGTATTTTGGCTATGAAAATACATGTTTTCCAAGAAAATAGACTATTCACAAGGAAATGAAGGCTCATGACACATTGTGATGTCTTCACAATATAAATACAACATCATGTGGATAACACAATGTTCTTATACATGACACAAGGCTCTAATAATTGGTGTAAAAGTATAATACTTCAACAATTTATGTACAACACCTACAAATGGAATTATGATTTGTTTGTGTGCGACATCACATAATTCACTTTTAGTGGTTCACTTCACTATTAGAGGTTCACTTCACTATCATAAGTTCATCTCAATGACACATTTATCCTCGTAAGTACGAGGTCATTGTATTCCATTTGACTTGATGCATAGGAATTCATTCGGAGGTCTAGTGTGACATCTTATGTGTAAGACGTAACATGGCGTAATATTTGTAATTTTAAATATAACAATGTTGATCAATGCATGGATAAAATAATTGATAAATTCACTACCTATTAGTATGTTTGTTGAGTTGAATTATATACATCAAGTTGTGTTAAAATTGTAGATTCATTAAGGAACCATTTGGGACTTATCTTGTATAGAGCATTGTGACATACATTTAATTAGGGGGGATTTATTAAATGTCACTTGGGGTCACTTAAAACTTTGAGGGAATGATGTTAATATATGGGTCTTACATCTATATAAGCATACTGCTACGCTTGTATTTGTTAGCTAATGATAAGATTTTCACAAGTTTGCTTGTATTTAGTTTGATTCCAAGGATAATAATAATTAGATAGTTGAATCATTAGGTGTTTTCATATATGTAATCGGATTGATTTTGTTGTGGTTGTTATAGTGTCTGAAACATTGGCGATTGGTCTTGTTGTTTGTTGATAACCAATCAAGTGCGTGAAATTAATTCTTATTAGTTCTAAGAGTCATGTCGTTTCCAATGAGTTTTTTTATTTCATCACACATTCCATTGAGGATTTTGAGGTCTACATGGTATAAAGTATCTTTTAGTTTAGACCTTAATCATCAGCGTATCATTTGGAGTTTTTAACTTTTCAAGGTTTACTATTTTTTATGTTTTTAGCTTCCGGGATTTTAGTTTTAACGTTTTGGATTTTTTGGTTCTTTATGCTAGTATACTTCTTGTGTTTTCCATGTTTCATAGTACAGGGTTTCATGTTTAGGGTTTTTCAAGTTATGGGTTTTAGAGTTGTAAGAGTTTTTAGGTTCAAAAAGTTTGTGATTTGGGTTTCATCTTTTGGTTTTCAATTTCAAGTTTGAGATTTATATTTTTATGTTTTTCAAGTTTACAAATAGTAGGATTTCAAGGTTTAGGTTTTAGGGTTTTCAAGTTTTAAGTTTTGAGTTTCAATTTTTGGATTTCTGGTTTTCAGTTTCAGGTTTTGGGGCACTTTATATCAATCCTTTTTTTTTTGTTTTTGGGTTTTTTGGTTTGTGGGTGTTCAAATTCATTTTTTTAATGTTTTTGAGGTTTTAAGGCTTAGAGCTTTTGAATTTTGAATTTTTTTTTTTTTTTTGTGTATTTAAGGTTTTCACTTTTGGGGCTTTAAGTTTTTAGTTTTCAAATTTCATGGGTGTTTTATATCAATGCAATTTTTGTGTTTACGTGGTCTCACGATCTTGGGGTTTCAATTTTTTCATTTTTAAAGTTATTGGTTTTAGGTTTTAAAGTTTTCAGGATTGTATTTTTTTGGATTTGGATTTCAGATCTTAGTTTCATGTTTTAGGGTTTTTGGGTTTAGGTTTTTAGGTTTCAGTTCCAAGGGCTTGAAATATAATAGTTGCGGTATATATCAGTCTAATTTTGACATTGTTGAGATTTAGGATTTAGACTATTTGGTTGTTGAAATTAGGAGTTTCTAAAATTTAGATTTCAAAATTTATAAGGTTTTCAGGTTTAAGCCTTTTATGCTCGGTTATTAGGGTTGTCATGTTTTCTAGGATTTTAAAGTTTAGGGCTTTCAAGTTTCGATGTTTTTGGAATTTTAGGGATGTTTATATCAATCCATTTGTTATGTTTTTGAGTTTTTCTAGTCCACATTTTTTGGGTTTTAGGTTTTATATTTCTAGATTATGGGTTTTGGGTTTTAGAATTTTTGAGGTAAGTTTGGATCCTTTAGGATTAAAGTTTTAGGGGTTTTATGGTCATATCTTATAATATCGGGTTTCAAGGTTTTCGTGTTTTGACTTTTTGGGTTTCTAGTTTCAAATTTAATGTTTTGATTTAGAGAAATTTTCGAGTTTCAAAGTTCAAACGAGATAAACACACTTTCATATAAATCTAGCTTTCATTGTTTTTTTTTTTATGTTTTTCAGAAAATTGCAACATTGGAACCTACAATATGTATTTCACTTTTGTATGTCTCCAATAAAAGAATTGCATATTTCAGCTCCATGAATTTAAAGGTACCATATGACTCTAAATCTATTAATATATTTTTTAGAGTTTTCGGGTACGAGATTTTCAAGTTTCTAGTTTCAAACAAGATATGCACAATTTTATATCAAACTACTGTTCATATTCTCAAGGTTTTCAAATTCAAGGTTTTCAAATTCAAGGTTTTCAACTTTCATGATTATCAAGTTTCTATTTTTTGGTTTCAACTAAGATAAACACATTTTTGTAGCAATGTACCTTTTATGTTTCTATGTATTTCAAGTATTCAAGTTTAAAAAAAATCGAATTTTTCAAGTTTCTGGTTGGACGTTAATAAATCGTTACTTTTTTGTTTTTGTTTTCCTACCAGTTTATTACAATTATAATACAATTATATACTTTTGAACTCGTCGACTTTAGTGTATCTTTGAACTGGAGTGCTATTACTAATAATTAACAAAACTCACTTGTTTTACGTGCAATCCAAAGTCTTTTTAGCCGATAGGCTTTTATTGTAGGAAATGCATTCCCAAAAAACGTTCGGAAAACTTGTTTCATATCAGTAAACTGCCAAAAATTGCTCGGAAAAAATTGTTTCTCACTAAAAAATTGCTTTCACCCACGCCGAAAAACCGGTGCATGAAATATCTGTTAGAAAACATTTACTAGAAAAATTAAATAGAAAAAACTACCAAAAAATATTATTAGTCAGAAAACCTATGTCGGAAAACCTATCCGAGAGAATCTATGTGAAAAAATAACCTATTGGTGATTCCCTTGCACCCATAAAGTGCAGGGGCTAGTAAATTAAATTTGAACACATTTTGAAGGGCCCTTGGTCTATTGGTTTTGATTCATGGGTTTCAATGAGCCCACCAGGGATCAAGTCTTTGTGAGTGCAAGACCTGGAGACACCTGACACAGAGAGTCAAACGACTGAGACCATATCGTGCCGTAGTTGAACGTGTTCATTGGTTTAATTTGTTTCGCTTACTTTACATTGTTAGATCTAGATGTTCCCTCTGGAATGTAGATAGAGATGCCATCAAACTATGTAATCTGGTACCCAATTATACTACACCTTATGACGATGCTCAGTCAAAAAAATTTGAACACACAACTTACACTAAACAAAACCAAGACGAAGGCCTCACTAGAGGCACATGGCTTTCCAAAGGAGAGGGACCATTGGTATTCACTGCTCTAGCCCTCACCCAGCTTTCATGTGACCATGGCTCGTAACATTAAAAATTCGTTCTCGGACTCCCTACAGGGCTACATCTACTCTTCCAAGAGAGGTTTAAGGCAGGGTCACAAGCCATCTGTATTACGGTAGATGACTAACCCCTCCAGAACCTTAAACTTAAATGGGTACTGCCAAATTGGCGTTTATGCTTGCAAAATATAACAGAAATCATCTGCTGAAATTCTAACACGACCCTATCATGGGTTTCTCACAAGAACGACAAGAACAAATTGCAACAAATGCTAGCTGCAGAAGAACCCCCACCAAATAATATACAGGAGGAGGGCTTAGGGGCACGCCTGAGCTTCGTAGTACAGGAGCTAGAAAATATACAGAAGCAAAAAGCAGAAAAAATAGCTGCCCATGAGAAGCTCATGGCTATGGAGGGATAAAAACACAAATATTCTCAATACTAGTAGTAGTACCAATACTAATGTCGATGGTTCTGTCTGAAATGGGTTTTCAGATTGAAAAAGATTTAGTAGAAGCAGGTCCAAGGGTTCGATATCCAGTTGGCGGTTACTACTTCTCCAGGTGAAATAGCTCACCCTTGGCTAGAGGGGATTGACGTAATGGAGTGCCTTGTAAAGTAGAGGTATTTTGATAAGACAAGGATAAGAAATGGGGATGGTGACGATGATATCGTTGTGAAACTGTCTGGCGGGGAATGCAAGTAGCAGTGTTAGTTCTATGGATGGTGAAAATTTAGCTGTTCTTGATGGAGATTTTGATGTTTTTAAGGATATCAATTCTGTTTGGAAAACTTTCCTTAATTTTGGCAGCAATTAATATGACATTCTCAGATATTTGTAGTACTATTTATGTAATATATTATTAATATTTAAATAGGTAATTCGCAACACCCACCCCACAGTGAATTAATACTGTGCCAATTTTTTTACTAGAATTTGCATTCAACCTTATCTAAGGTTACCCACCATTAACAAGGCCAGACCACTATAACATGGGCAATATGCACTGTTGAGTCCTGTTCACATTAGGTAGGTGTTTCAGTCGTTTCCTACCTAGCTAATATTTAGTGTTCACACTTTGTAAGATTTATTATTAGAGAATTTATTCCATATAACCAAGTTATTATTTTGTTAAAGAACTTGGTTCTCGTATGAATCATATTTAGCTAATGTTGAAACAATATTTGTTTTGACAACCTAAAAGGTTGTTAGATGTAACCTCCTCATAAATCCCACTTATTTGGCTTTACGATATTTTTGTATTATGAGAGTGAAGAAATAATAATTTTATGATTTGGTAATGTGTGTTACACTCGCGTTTAGAATATTCAAGGAATTTAACATTAAATTGGGGGCTTGAACTTAGTTGGTTCTGTAATGCTCCATTTTGGGACACCAAAACTTAGACACACGACTAAAAAATTTCAACATTTAAAAAAAAAAAAAATTGACTATTTGTTTTATTTGTTAATTTTATAACACGAATGAAGGTCCATAAAAATACGGTTTATATATATATTTGACACAATACTACAATACTTTTCCAAAAACAATTTAATAATAAATTCTTAATATTTACTTCCAAAGCAAAAATCCCCTAGAAGAATAAATCCCCTAATATGTACACTTGAGTTGGCCTAATGGTGAAGAACATGTGCTCTTGAAATAGAGGTCACAAGTTCAAATCTTGCAGGGGGTAGGGTATGTATGCCTCGTTTATAGAAATGTTAGTTGCCTCCTGCATGTGAGTACAAGGTAGTCCCATATGCTATAAGCCACTTGTAGACCCAAAAAAACAGGCCGCCCGACATCGTGGACTGTAAAAACCTATTATTATTATATTATTATCTCACTCATTTTCTCATCATGTAGTATAAACAACTTCCATACGAGGAGAAAGAAAAAGGGATGAATTAATAACAAACTTAACTAAAAAGAAGTAAACTAATTAAAAGAATACTACGTGGAGGAACCTAGATTACATCTTCTCCTTTGCATGGAATCCATCTCAACCGTGGATTCTTTTAAATCCCTAATTTCTAAATACATCATTCATAATTACTCTTCTTTCCAATTTTTATCTATTCATTTTATTATTTTGTGTTGTAGGTTGAGGTAGCCAATCTATGGAGGCTAAGGTATCTCTTATTATTCTATTGAACAAAGAACCCACATACATTATTTATAAGTACGGGAATAAACAAGACTCCCCTAAATGGATGGAGAAGTTATAAATAAGAAGGAGAGAATAATGGAATAGATAAAATAGCTAGTCTAATAATAAAAAATAAGTACGTAGACTATGATAACACTGCTTTCATTTTAAACATATTTATTTTTGTCTATTTGCTACAGGTTTCAACAGAGAGATAATGGAAAATGTTATTTTATTTTCTTTCATTTCTTTTCTTTATTGTTTTTTAGGTATACTTACGAGATTCCATGGAGGCGGGGATTATTGGCTAATCTATTATTTATTTATTTCTTTTCTTTTCTAGGTTTTGTGGGTTTATTGGGAGCTTCAATGGAGGAAGAATGGAGATATTCATATTTTTATTACATTAATCCTTTGTTCTTCATCATTTTGTTTGTAAAAATCCTCATTAGGGTTTGAGTATTCAAATACATGATGGAAAAATGTGTGTATATGTGTATATATATGGACAGTGCTATAAAATCAAATCCCAAGCCCTGTGCATGGGCGATGACGGGCTTGGAAAAGGCCAAAGGACTTGCGACAAATACCACGTAGAGGGTCTAAGACCCAAATGGAGTTGTGTCATTGGCATAATGCTCATTCCAAAAGAAAGGATTTAGCCCTCAGCTAGGCCGCCCCCTGTAATTTTATTGTATCAAATAAATAAATATGTTATATAGCATCTTCCTTAAAAGAAAACAAAATTAATTTTATATATATATATGCATTTGTTTGGATAACAAGAATAAATCCTTTACAACTTAGTTATTTATCGAAAACAATTCATAAATTAAAAATTCCATTTCATTTGCTTCAATTCATGTTTCCAGTAATAATTAACATGTTTAGTTATGGAATATATGCATGGATATACTAAACTTCTCTACTTGTGTTACCCAAAACATCTATGAAATATGTAATTATACACACATACAAATAAAACTATTTTATAACTATGAGATTTGAGAACCCATGTGGTTCCTTTACAACAAGAGTAAATAATATCATTATTCTAACCACCATCAACAATTTTTTTTTCATTTCCAAATACAGATTATATAACTTCCTCGTATTCACTAAGATCCTATAAATTTTATACCAAGTTCTTAGGAATCAAAGAAAGATAAGAACCATTTTGGGAGTTGAATATATTTTTGAGGGAGGAATGATACATGAATGCAAATGAGAAGAAATTAGCACAAAAAAAACTTTCTATAACAAGTGGATAACCAATAGATGCAACCACCTTATTTCCTTATCCTTTGTATCTACAAAAATCCAACTACTAGTAAAATCTCTAAGATAACATATCCTAAGAAGAATTTAATGTTCAATTCCTATATCAAACCCACTCCAAATAATATGAGTTTTATACCAAAAACCTAGTTACTTGAATCCAAAAATAATTCATATAAGACAAAGTCGGCAAGAATTCCTCCTTGAGAGATTAACAACTTAATGTATTAAGCAACTAAAAAGGATAGAGGCTTTCGTAATGTCATTTAATATACCCATTTTCTTATTTTCAATTATACTCATTGTTCAATATAAATTTTAAACAAAATAGCTCAAATTGATATGTTTTTCCATTAGAAATATAAAAAGATCAATGCATACAACATTATACCATTTCTCATTCTAAATGTATGATAATATCTCATATTTTAATGTGGATTTTCCCAAAACAAGTATTAAATAACAATTTCCTTCATTTACCATAGTAAGAATCAAGACCACTCAAGTTATGTGTTTATTTACCTACAAATCAATAACTAAGACACCCTAAAATGTGAGTGGATAAGCCTCCTTATTAAGGGAACAACATGTCAAAATCTCCAGTTTTCTTCATTAAGCTTCAATTTAAATTTGCATGTTCTTTATGCTAAAATGATCTTCATAGAACAAGGAGAAATGAATTGGTTACCTCCCAACCTATTGGCATCATTACATGCCATCTCTAATACATGGAGTACATGCTAGCCTCCCTCCAATCCCATGGGAGAGAGAGAGGATCCATGCCTCGGTCGACACATGTAAATAGGGAAGCAAAAACACATATAAAATCACACATTTTCAACATTCACAACAACACATGAGAGAGAAGCTCGATACTTTCTGTCAAAATGGGGAAGAATGTTAACAATCCCATATGTAACCAAGTGTTGAATTAAACCATAGAAAACACAATGTAATCTCCAAGCACCCTCCTTATCTCTCTAAATCATAATTTCCCTCATTATCTCTCCAACCCATGCACCAAGTCTCCTCCTTGGAAGGATTTTCAAACCATAATGATTTCCTTTCCAAGGATGGGGAAAGAAGTTCAAACCATATGAAAATATTTCCCCACATCAAACCATATGAGGGGATGAATAAAGAATTCCATCGTGGATTTCCCATCAAGCCATGTGGTGAAAAGGGTATTCCTCTCTCTTCCCCAACATTCAAAAATCCATTAAAAATCATGATGGATAGAGAAAAAGACAACCAAAAAGTTTTATAAAAAAACCCATAATCCAACACACAAAAAAAACACAAAAAGACACCATTTTCATTTAATAAATAATATCAGTATGAAATGGATAACGCTAATCTTATACATCCATACTAACTCCAAATTATATCAACCAACTAAGTAACACATGAAATCCAATTATCCATTGCAATTCAAATAATAACCAAATATACGACAAAACCATAAGTAAATCCATCACATTTGAAATGAAGCCAACTAAAACATAATATGTGGATATCCAAAATCATACCATGATAGAGCTAAGAAGTAATCCACAGTACCAGCTTGGCAACATACGCCCAAATCACCACAAGTTTTGTAAAAATAACCATAATAAGAACATATAGTAACCAAATGATGCTAAAGTCCATGTCCATCATGAAATAAAATTAATGAGTTAGTAAAAGAACTATTGTAGGAAGAGGTGGGCACTACAGGTTCACCTGCCTAGATCCTCTATAGTGTTATAATTTGAATATTCTAATAAATACGGATTTAATCAACGTACATATTATATAATGTTACAATAAATATTTAAATAAAGATTACATCATAACATAAGTAAATAAAGAAATACTTATAGGAAATAAATAACACAGGTGACACAGTATTTATAGTGGAAAATTTCAATAGGGTAAAAACCACTTTGAAAATAACTTTTTACTTCAGAGAACTTATTTTACATCCAGTAAGATCACCTCCTCCTTTGAAACCCTATTTACCAAGGGTAAAACCAAATCACTTGATTTGCACATATTTCATATATTTCCTGAATATATCAAATGAGGACCTAAAGTCCTATTTTTATAAGGTGATCAGGTATGTCTCCTGACCCACCTTTTCAACCTAAAATGGTTGACACATACACTTAGGTTTATAATATTTAATATTATAAATATAATCATTTCATGATATTAAATATTTAACATAAAGTATATTCCTAGGCTAGCATATTTACTAATAGAAATATAAATATTTCATATTATTAAATATTAACCTATATATTAGTGATGGACCTATATACATTAAGGGTTGGCCAGACCACTTAATCATTATGTTCCAACACTCCCCCTAGTGTTAAGTGGGATAACATAACATATGCCAATAGATTCCCTGCCCGTGGTACACTACATGATTTACAATCCTTAAACCATAAAGGTTTTAGGCTAGCATATCAGTTGAAGATATTATAACAAATTCATCATACTCAATTTACCTTTTGGTACAAAAGGATTTGGAATCCCAAAGATCATCCTATGATCAGTGGCTAAGTATGATTTGTGAGTTTTACATATTCTCATAGGTTCTCATAAAAGGTTATTGAACCTAAGCATATAGGAGCCTTTTACAATCAAGGACCTCCTTAACAATATGCTTGTACTAGATGTTTACCAGTAAACTCAGTAGCACTAAAGATTTTACTAAAGACCGCCTTTAAGATCTTTCTACACATCTTTCTAAAAAGGAATTCGAGGAGGTATACATGCTTGAAGTTTATTTTATACTTGTCCGAAGGTCTTATATAAATGCCAAAAGATATTATTACAAAAACCAAGCTCCATTAGGAGTTGACATTGTCATACACACTCCCCCTTAATGGCAACTCCGATAATCCAATATTTTCACAAAAGTGATAAAACTTTGCAGCACCCAGGGACTTTGTGAAGATGTCAGCAACATGCTCTTTAGTCAACATAAACTTGAGATTTATCTCAACACTTTACACCTTCTCATGGGTGAAGCGTATATGTATCTCAATATTCTTTGTCATATGTTGTTGAACTGGATTCTCAATCAAGAGTAATACAACTATGACCACCATATAGAAGATAAATACCTCCCTTAGCTTCCATGTGTATCTCTACCAAAAGCCGTTGTAGCCACATGGCTTATTTACTTCTTCTATTGTACTTATCTTCCTTAGTAGAAAAAATGGAGACTGTTGATTGTATTTTTTATTCCAAGTAATGGTTCCTACACCAAAAAATTTGAACACATATTTAATATATTTTATAACACAAGATAAGTATGGTTAGAATCACAAAATCCATATAAGATAGCATTTTCATTCTTATTATAATGCAACCCATAATTGATTGTTCCTTTCAAATATCTAAAAATTATTTTTGCGAGATTCTAATGATCTCTAAAAAATGTTCCTGCATAAACCTTGAAGTAATTCCTTTTGTATAGGAAATATTTGATCTAGTTATAGTTAGATAAATAAAAATATCAACTAACAACGTATATAAAATAGGATCAACCTTTTTCATATGCAGATTTATGATCAATATTTATTCCAACTTCCATTGAAATAGAAAATGATTTACAATCAATCATAAGAAACTTTTTCAATACAATGGTTGCATATTGTGTTTTAAAAAATAACAATAGAATGAAATACAATCATACAAATAATATTATGTGAGAGACCTAACTCATACATTTCAAAGTACTGCTCCAATTTCTCTTTAATCCTTTGAATTAAATTAGAATTATCACTAGACATAAGTAAATCATCAATATATATATACATATAATGATAATATGTGAACCTTATTGCTTAATGAATATACCATTGTTAGAAGAACAATTAACAAAACCTAATAGTTTAAAGAAGGATTTTTTTTTTGCATACCAAGCTCTAAGAGCTTGTTTTAAACCATATAAGGATATCTCAACTTACAAACATAGTTTTTTTACCAGTTTCTTCAAATCCTTTAGGTTGAAACATGTAAAGTTCTTCTTTTAAATCGTAATTCAAAACAATATTTTTCTTATCCATTTGGTGGATTTCCCACCCAAATTGAGCGGAAATTGCAAATAAGGCCATAATAGTGTTCATTTTAGCTACAGGAAATGTCGCAACATAATCAATACCAAGTTTCTGAGTGAAATCTCTAGCAATAAGTATAGATTTATATTTGTTAACACTACCATCACCATTATATTTTACTTTGTATATCCACCTAGACCCTATAATACTTCACGAATCATGTTCATACAAGGTAATTAATGCATGGTACATTTGATGGCTTCTGGTCATTTTCATAAGGTTAATAGGATTTGAGTTTTATAATATAGATTGAGTCCAATTTAATTTCTTATCTAGGAAGATAAGAGTTTCATAAACATTTATAGCATCAAAACATCATCATGACCATTTACTAAATTAAAATTAAAACCATCATCTAGAAACATTTAATGAAGTAACTTCAAGAGAAGAAGACAACACATGTAAACCTTTCACTACACTATATCTATATATTTCATATAAGCTTCGATAATTAACATGTCTTGACCTTTTATGTCATAGTTTTGAATTATTCAAACTCTAAGATATAAAACAAGATAAAGAAGAAAAACCATAAAAAATATATAGATCATTTCTTTGAATTCCTTTAGCTATTATACTCTCATTACCATCCTTGATATATCAAGTATCCTTCATGTATGGATTCTAGTTATGTCCATACCTCTTTCAGATGTTCGATATTACTAGTATGTAGAAGGTACTCATCATTCACATTGCATAGAAAGAGCATCTTACATTGGTTGCAAGAATGCATTCATGTTATCTAAAGTTGCTTGACGACCGGTGGGAGAAACATCAGATCTAAAAACAATCGTCTAGAGTTTTCTCACCATAAATTCTATTTTGACCCAAATGATGTAGTTGGTTTCATTCAGGATCTAGGTTTTGTCAAGACAGAAATAGTTGGACATCATTGTTTTCCTAAACCAATAAAACACACCCCATATAATATACAATGTGCCACAGAGGTAGATACATATTTATCAATAAAAACAACACTTTTAATAGAATCAGATTTAAATTTTACAGATCTAAAGAAACTATTTGATCATAACAAATTATGTCATTACAATGCATACTAATTAACCTCCCATGATCAAAATAATAACCCGCATTATAAAGGGCTATGCATTATACCCCATATTTATATACAAAATATTTATGACCATATAGAAGTGAAGAAGAGACCCCTAAGAATGCATAACAACTTCAAAATTTTAAAAAAATTAATGTAGACAAAAATCTAGCCAACGTAAATTTGACGTCTAAATCATCATCAATTTTAACATAGTTAAAGTTTCATATAACCTATGAGCTTAAATTTGACATCTAAATGACCATCATATTGTCTTATGTTTGGTCTACCATGACGATCATTTTACCATCAAATCTAATGAAGCAAAAACTTGTGTATTTCCAGAATGTGGAATTCCAAAATTTCTTCTTCTGTATAATATTAGGGAGGTTATATTTTAACACATTATAATAACCTATTATAATTTATAATGTAATAATATATACACTTTTTTATTAAAAAAGTATATAATTTATATAATGAAAATAAAAACAACATATAGTTCATAAAAATTATAAACTATAGTATTTTTTTATATTAAAAAACACATAACTCTTATTAAATGGGTTTAAAGGACATATGCTAGGTTAAAAGAATTTTACTAGGTGTAAGTAGATTTATGAGAGTATAGATTAACCTGCATATTTTACAGATGGGACAAGTAATTTTACTCAACCAATGAAATAAATTGAAATCCCTATTTTTATGAACCTTGTCTCCTCCTTTCATTTACTCTTAATTTTACCCCGCACACATTTAAAAGTATGGAAATATCGCAAAATATTTTATATAATTCCTGCAAGCTAAAAAACTTTAAAACTTTTATGTGGCTATAACTACGAATATTTTAATAAATATTTACCACACTTCACGTGGGCCACCAATAAACTAGCCTTTTTTTTAATTCTCCATTTATACTTGAGAGTTCCACATTTATACCTGAGATATTATCTCATTTTACTCTCCACTCCCACTCTTATATAAAAGAAAACCTTTAAATAAGTTTATTTATATAGTTTTTTATAAACTATAATATCTAAATGAATAGGGCGGCCCCCTTAAATGGATAATATAAATGGTTAGGGACACATGTTAGGTTTTATTTAATAAGTATTAAGATTTTAAAAGTAATCTCTTCATGGCCAAGAAATAAACACGGGCCCCCTTACTAAAAAAAAGTAAGCACTTTGGTTTTTTTTTTAAAACATATATAAACCAAGTCTAATAAAATTTATATTTTAAACAGGTTTAAAATAACCATATATATAAAATATGATTCAAACTTAGGTTTTAAAAAATAAAATAAAATATATGCCTAGATTCATAAGTTAAGTTTAAATATGATTTAAACTTAGGCTTAGAATATCGTCTGTTGACTCTTCCCTCAATTCCATGTAATTTTAATACAGTTTAAAACTTTTAATATATAATTTTTTTTAAACTATATAAATTTTAATATGATGTTTATATAAATTATTATATAAACCTTATTCTATATTATGTATATTTTTATTTAAAAATAATAATATAGTTTTCAAATTATATAGGATATAGTTATAGATTAATTATAAACTATAGTTTTTCAAATCAAATCCTTTTAGAGGGGACCAAAGAACATGGGTATGAGTTTACCTTCCAAAATATTTAACCTACAAATATTTGAAATTATAGAAAACATGAAAATTATTTCATATAGTAATAAATCCTTTCTTTTTCTGTATCTGACTTTCACGAAGGTAAATATTTGAAGCCCCTTTCACATATGCATCAATCTCAAAACAAACATTAATTCCATATAATTTACAAAATGTAAATGGAATAAAGAATCATATCATATTACATCTCCCCCCCAAAAAATAGGGATTTAAAATTGAAAACATTAAAATTTTTACCGAGAGTTTAATTGCACAAATGTAATGCCAAAATAAATTGGGAAAAAAATTAAGGGGACCAGATACTTTTAAATACCCTTTCGGGTTGGTTGAAAAAACTCGTACAAATTAAATAAATAAAATAAAAAATATTTGATCTTAATTTATTTAATTTACCTCGCTCTGTTACTATGTTAGAATTCGAGGATTCTAATAAATACGAATTTAATCAACTTACATATTACATAATGTTACAATAAATATTTAAATAAAGATTACATCATAACATAAGTAAATAAAGAAATACTTATAGGAAATAAATAACACAGGTGACACATTATTTATGGTGGAAAACCCCAATAGGATAAAAACCACTTTGAAAATAACTTTTTACTTCAGAGAACGTATTTTACATCTAGTAAGATCACCTCCTCCTTTGAAACCCTATTCACCAAGGGTAAAACCAAATCACCTGATCTGCACACCTTTGATATATTTCTCAAATATATCAAATGAGGACCTACATTCCTTTTTATATAAGGTGATCGAGTATGTCTCCTGACCCACCTTTTTAACCTAAAATGGTTGACACATACACCTAGGTTTATAATATTTAGTATTAGAAATATAATAATTTCATGATATTAAATATTTAACCTAAATTATATACATAGGTTAGCATATTTAATAATAGAAATATAAATATAAATATTATTAAATATTAACCTATATATTAGTGATGGACCTATATACATTAAGGGTTGGCCAGACTAGTTAATCATTCTGTTCCAACATACAATACTCTTTCATGGTATCAGAGTGCCAGACAAGCAGAAGAATCCCAATTTGGATTAAATTCTTGTGTAGAATTTTTCTTGAAGTAGAGGTGTAAAATTTAGTCCTGTACCTCCCTGTTTATAGATGTTGGTTTCTCTCTAGCTTGGTCATATTTCTTAGCACCAAGTAGTTCTTGAACTACATGGATTGACATTTAATCCATTGATTCCTTCCACAACTTGGGTCTTAGTTTTACACAACATGGTGTGGATGAAAAGAACAATCACTCCACTCTAATGTGGCTCGGAAAATTCCTAAAGACTACGGTTATCCCTTGAATGGTCTTAGCAGGCTCGATCATCCAGTCTTCAAGCATCCAAAATCAGATCATAAACACTTTCTCTAAACCATGCAATCTCTTCCCTCTTCAACATAGTCAGTTGTGTCTCACTCTCCTCCTAAAATCTATCCAAATAAAAAAAAAAGACAAATCCCTCTAAAGCAATGTCAAAGAAATTCGTGAACCCTAAATAAGATCTCTCTTGTTTTTTTAATAATAGATTTGCACATTGTTGAGGTTAAAATATATATTAGTGAAATAAATATTTGAATTCACTTGCATACTGATTATCTAGTTAAGCTTGTGAAGGAATTGTGGAAAATAGTCTTCAGGTTTGAAACTCTAATCCAAATCCTTTGCTACAAATTTCAAAGGAAAATCACAAAGTTTTATAATATTAAACAAAGTTATCATGTGTGTAGTGTTGAATTGACACATAGCGGGATTGACTGACCAATTTTTGGTAAGACACTTAGCAAAGGTAAGGTCAAGGGTTCCAAACACCCTACCTTCTTGTTTTGTTTGATGTTTGAAAAAAAATAAATTAATGGGTTTTTTTTTTAGGAAATTTTATTTAAAATTGAAGAGTATTTTTTGAAAAGAGAATAATCTTCAAAGGAGGATTTTTTTTCAAGAAAGGGGATTTTTTGTAAGAGGTAGAGGGGGTATTCTTTCCATAACAAGAAATTTTTTGAAGAAGACAATTGTTTTGGGGGGAGGTTATTTTTCTGACCACTTATGTCTTGTATCTTCCTCTTAATGGGAACACTTTTCCCTCTATGATCTCAAACATGATATGAAACTATCATAGACATATATTAAACTCCTAGGCTAAAAATAGTGTCAATTTATTTCATACCTCCTTTGGAAAACTTTTCCTCAAGTTGAACTTCAAAGACTTTCCTATTTGAGTGGGGTACAAAAATCATAACATGCTCTACCATAACTTTATAGAAATATGGAGGAGTCATATATAACCTCCAATTATCATATTGGCAATAATAATCAATTCTGGTCACTTATCATGAAGATCTCTCCTACTGCTTTTGACCTAGGGTTTCGAACTCATAAAAAAGTAGTTTACCTTCTTAACATTCCTTCATAAAAATGTGACAATAAAATAAACTCATAATATCTATGAAATTATCTTATCTCAATGGAAAAATATACATGAATTCCATAAGGTCCTATGTAAATCAAATAATCCAAAATGAGCATTAGAAGTTACAATTTTAGCTAGAAATCATCCTTTCTTGGATCTTGTTTCACCTAGAACATCATAACTTGTAAATTTATCTTTAGAATGAATTGATTTTTTTTATCACACCTCTGGTATAGCCATTTGAAGCATCTCTAATCATCAATTTATCTCAAGTAGGTCTTTATCTTCATATCCCATCTCATTTACATGACTAGCCCTTAGGGTTTTGCATGGTTTAATCCAAGACCAAATGCACCAACACTAAAACCAAACATGAAACCTCTGAAAAATACCTCTACATGATGAGAAAAACCTAACATACCTTCCATGAGTAATCTCGGAGAGCTCACACACATTATTTAGGACACACAGCACACATTTATGACACATGTCACACACTGTAGCACACACACACACACCATGAATCAAGATGTCCTATTATGCGTACTTAGGCTTCCAATGATTAGGCCTAGTGTGCACCATGACCAAGTAGAAAAACCTCATAAATATGCATCTGCATTAGCTCTCTAATGTAGGAAAATGGAAAACTCTCTTTGTGAGAAAATATGTCTCATACCTCACAAATAGCCTCCATGATTTCATTTTAGTGCTTGTCATCATCTAAACCTCATTCGCCTGGCATGTTGAGCCTCTCTATTTGCGTGTAGAACTAGGTCCTAGATGTGCACGTGTAAATGATCCTTCCATCAATTAAAGTTACTTGCACTCTAAAACACAGTTAATATGCAGGATGTGTGCATTAATAATTCTATCCATTCATCTACCATGATCATCAAGTCATTGTTATCACCTAAAAATAATACCCTCTGATATGTCATGTGTGTGTGCATGAGCTATCGATGTTTTTGTGAAACATGAAATTATCTCAAGGTGTGGGACCATGAAGCTGAGATAATTATCCAATAGAAACAGGTGTGGTGGACCATCATTCATGCTAAAATGTATTCTATAAACTACTCTTACATGCTGTACAAGGTACTTCTTATCTAATCCTCTCCTATGATTCCAAGGGACCAGGGAGAGAAAGGAGAAAACATGAAAGTAAAGAAATCCTATACTAAGGAGGTGATAACACCAAGATATAGGTGATTGGGAAACTCTCTAATGAATGAAAACGAGAAGAAATGGATATGAAGAGGGCATCTATATCAAAAAATTCTATAAACACACATTTACTTAACATCATAAGCCATTAAGAGCTACAGGCTCTATTTAGAGCTTAGTATAGATTGAATTGATAAAATCTCACAGTAAGTAACTTTCTGCTGCTAATGTAGAGGCAAGAGACATGTATTGATGATTTTAAACACAAGACAAGGGTGTGAAGTTTTATACCAAAAAACTTGAAGTGTTTTATTACTTCATAGGCCTTTACAGGCATGTCCATTGACAATGAAATAAAGAGGCATGCATTTCCTATAAAATATCCCTGAAAAGAATAGGAGGAGTATGAAGGTCACATCAACCTATAATGGATTATGGAGGAGCTAACTAGATGGAATGTTGCAACCACCTATATAGTTCCTTACACTCCTCAACAATTTGGCATGGATGAGCACAAGAACAAGAAACTCAAGGAGATGGAAAATTGTATGATCTAGCCCACAAAATTAGCACATGATTTCTGGACTGAAGAATTTAATTGTGTAAAAGTATTTCCAAAACATAATTCCAAAGGTAATGCATGGTAAGATTCTTGAAAAAGCTTGGTTAGGTGAAAAGCATGATGTATCTAACTTTCATGTTTTTGGAAGAAAGGCTTGAGTTTTTGTTCCTGATGAAAAGTGCAAATCTATGGAGAAGAAAAGTCAAGAACTTATCTTTTTTTATCATTGTGAGCATGTGAAATCTTACTGTATCCTTGATCTAGTTATCCATGATGTATTATTTTGGCGAGATGTTCTTATTGTTGAGACTAATACTTCCTTGGTTCCTGTTTCTATTTCTTCCCCTAATTCACCTCCTACATCTGATATGGAGGACTTGCTTCCTATTTTTGATGATGAAATTATTGATGAAGACCTTGTTGTGGATTTGGATTATTCACCTCCTCTGTAGTCTGTGCCTAAGTGGGAAAAATATACCTTGCAAGTAGTTGGTGATTTTTTTGGTGATCTTGAAGATCCTCTTCACTCTCAATATGAGATTTCTATTGTTGGGGTCCTCTTTGTGCTCAGAACTATGGTGCTTATGAACCTTGCTATTTATTCTGATCCAATATTGTTTTCTAGGGTAATAGGTAAACCAAAGTGGGATGCTACTATGCAAGAGGAACATTCTATACTCATGAAGAATAACATGTGGGAGTTAGTGCCTCTTCGTAAGGCTAGAAAAATTTTGCATTGTAAATGGGTTTTTAAGACTAAATATGCAGCCGATGGTTCTATAGATAAGTACAAGGCTCATTTTGTAGCTAAGGTGTTCTCACAGGTCAAGGGGAAAATTACTTTGTGACATTTTCTTTGTTATAAAGATGGATTATATTTGTCTTGTTTACTCCCTCTATGCATCTCACCAGTGGCTAATATATTAGATGGACACAAAGAGTGCATTTCTACATGATTATCTCCACGAGGAGATTTATATGGAGAAATCACATGGCTTCATACATGATTGTTAACTATTTTGTAGAATTCATTGCTCTTTGTATGGTATCAAATAAGCCCCTTGGGCCTGGCATGAGAAGATGGATGACTTTCTATTGAGTATTGGATATCATCGTTGTGATATTGATCATAAGATTTATGTCGTAAAGGATGGCGAGGTCTTGTTAATCTTGGTTTTTTATGTAGATGATCTAATCTTCACAAGAAGTTCTGATTCTTTGGTTGATGACATCAAAGACAATTTGAAGGCATGCTTTGATATGACAGATATAGGATTGATGTATTAATTTCTTGGTCTCCAAGTTCATTAGTCTCCTAATGGTATTTATATTAGACAACAAAAATATGCCATGTATTTATTTCATAGGTTTTACATGGCTGATTACAAGCCATATCACACACAATATCAGTCAAGTATTGATTTGACTACTGATTGCAAATCTAATTTTCTTGATTCCACATTGTATAGGAAATTGGTAGACCATCTTATCTATCTAATACATGCTCGTCTTGATTTAGCTCTCATTATAAACCTTATCTCTCATTTATCTCATGAGCCTTGTGAGATTCATTTGCAAGCAACAAAGTGTATTTTACGCTACATTCGGGGTACATTAAAGTTTGGTATTCTGTACACACCAAAAAGGTCTTTTGACATTGAGGGATTAACATATTTGGATTGGGCTGGATGTGTTGATACTCACAGATCTATGTATAGATTCATTTTTCACCTTGGCTCAGGTCCTGTTGCATGGGCATGTAAGAAACAAATTGTAGTTGTATTGTCATCGATTGGGGAAGAGTATAGAGGTGTTGTTAAGGTTGGACAAGAAGCTCTTTGGCATGACAAGAAGCTCCTAATTTTATTTGGTGTGGTAACTAAAGTTCTATTTAGATTTCACGTAACCATATAGATTATCAATGTACCAAGCACATTGATAATCAAACACACTTCATTCAAAATCTAGTATGGGACATAGGTGTTCGCTTTGATTTTGTGCCTACAATTGAGTAGGTTGTTGATATCTTCACTAAGCTCTTGGATTCTCCTCGTTACCTTCAATTATGAGCGTTTCTTGGGGCGAAGGAATTTGTACTTGGGGGGATTTAGGTTGATTCCTTTTTTTTTTTTGTTATACATTGGTATCTTATCAGGCCTAGTACTTGAGACCCATCTCATTGTTGGAGTTTTGTTCATGTTAGGTATATGTTTGAATCATTTCCTATCTAGTGAATACTTAGAGTTCACACTTTGTAATCTTCATGATTAGGGATTTTATTCCATGCAACCAAGTTGATATTTTATTAAAAAACTTGGTTATCGTATTAAATTCATCGTTAGATGTTGTTGAAACAATATTTAGTGTTCACACTTTGTAATCTTCACATTAGGTAGATGTTTGAATCATTTCCAACCTAGTTAATATTTAGTGGTCACACTTTGTAAGATTGATTATTAGGTAATTTATTCTAGGTAATCAAGTTATTTTGTTAATCAACTTGGTTCTTGTATGATTCATAATTAGATCAGTCTTTTAAAACCATTCGAACCAGAACCGAAACCAATCGAACCACAAAAACTAGCTGGTTCAACCACTTTAGCAACCGATAGGTTGAAAAACTGGATCAGTTGACTGGTTTGGGCCAAATTGGTCAAAGCAGTCCAGTTTTGACCAAAATCGATAGAGTCTTGGGCCTACGGTTCCTGACGACGCTTTAATTACAAAAATCACATTTTAAATTAATTTTTTTATTTTTTAAAGCTTCTAAACCCTAATTTGGTGCTATATAAACACCCCACCTATTCAATTCAAACCTCTCTCATTGAGCATTTGTGAGAATTTGTGAGCATAAGATTGAAGAGTTTAGTTTTGGAGTGAGTTTGGAAGTTTGATATTGTTTTCCATTGCGTGTGGGATCTTTCTGGTGATATTGCATCCATATAGAGACTTCCTCACATCTCTATGTGATAACCTTTCTCATTTTTAAGGATTTGGAGGCTTGGGGCAGAATTGAAGAGTTTTTATTTGGAGTGATCCCAGGGTTTTTTTGGCATTTCTTGTGGGCTCTTTGTGGTGGTCTTCACATCTAAATTTGGAGGGTGCAACCCATATACAAGTTGGGAGTGTTTCTTCACCTCATTTGTTTACACATTGAAAGGTATGTTAAATTTTAAACTTTCCCCTATTTGTAAATTTTATTAAATAGGAGATCTAAAATATTTATATTTTTTTATTTGCATTTTCATATTTCTTTGCATTTTCTATGGCCCCCCAGCTAAAGACTGTACATGGAACCATGCAGACATAGTTGATAATCAAGCTTTTGTATATATTGTTAGAAACACGTCAAGGGGGGTTCATAGGATGAAACAACACATGGATTTTCAAAGAGGCCAAGTTTCCCCATGTGATGCACCTAATATTGATGCCATTAGGTTGGAAATAATCAACTTTCTTAAGAAACGTAAAGAAGAGAAGGCTAGGAAAAAAGAGATGGAAGCAGAAATAAGGAGAAGGAGGGAAAATTCATTGTCCTAAATAAGTGTCAAAGGAACTTTCTCTGACCCATCTATCCATGATAGAGACCCCTTTTGGTATGCCTCCCCCATCCATTCATAGTAAATAAGACCAGCTTAAAAAAAGAAAGAACACCCAAATCTTTTTCCCATCTTCCACACATGCTAGTGCCTCCATGCTAACAAAAGATCAGCCCACCTTGGATAACCATTGGAAGAATCAATACAAAGAAACATATTTTGAATACATTTATAGATACTGGTATGATGTAGATATCCATTTCAATTCTTCCCACTCACCTTATTATAAGCCTATGTTTGATTCTATTGTTGATGCTGGTAAGGGCTTCAAAGATCCTAGTACACATGACTTGAGAGGATATCTTTTGCATAAAGAAGTTGCATCCATAGATGAATATTTGAAGAGTTATAAAGCATCATGTGCCAAAAAGGGATGTACTATTATGTCATATGGGTGGAGTGATGGCAAGAACCGCACCATAATAAATTTTTATACCTCTTATCCACAAGGTACTATGTTTTTGAAATTAGTTGATGCATCTACTAGGGTGAAATATGAATTTTTTTGTTTGAGCTTTGGATGAGATTGTTGTAGAGGTGTGGGTGGAAAATATTGTGAAAATCATAACAGATAATGCCTCTAACTATGTTCTTGCTAGTAAAATGTTAGAGACTAAACACAAAACAATATTTTGGGCTCTATATGTTGCACATTGCATAGACCTTATGCACTAGGATTTAGGAAAACAATATTGGATCCAAAACACTATAGATCATTCCAAAAATATCACAAAATACATCTACAATCACTCATGGGTATTAAACCTAATAAGTAAAAACACTGAGGGAAGAGAACTTGTTAGGCCAACCATCACGAGATTTGTAAACAACTTCCTCACGTTGCAATCTATTATTTCCAAAGCACATAAATTAAAAAAATATGTTTTCAAGTGATGAATGGAGTACATCAAAGTGGAGCCCCAAACAAGATAGGAGAGACACAAAGAAGAATTTTTTTGACAATTTATTTCAGAAAAAAATAGTAGAGGTCATGAAAATTGTTGAGCCTCTTGTTAAGGTGTTGCAATTAGTGGATGGGGAAAAATTAGCCATGGGCTATATTTATAAGGCTATGGATTAGGATAAGGAGCATATAAGGATGTCATATAAAGACATGACAACTAAGTATGGGCCTGTATGGGAGATTATAGATAATAGATGGAATAATCAACTCCATTTCCCTATACATGTAGCTGGATATTTCTCGAACCCAAAATATCATTATAGAGCTCAGCTTGGATAAGTTCAAATAGGAGAAGTAAAATATGGTTTGTACAAGTGCCTAGAGCACATGGTCCCTGATGAGAAGAAATAACTTGAGGTTCACTGACAAATTGATTTCTTTAACAGAGCCATAGGTACGTTTGGGAAAAACCTTACAAAGATTGCGAGAGATGTGGACCAACTAGGTAAGATGTTCTACTTCTAAATTATTTGAAGTTCATTTGATTAAACATTTTAATAAATAATAATGAATTTTTAGCATAAGACAATCTAATTTTTTGAATTATGCTTTAAGTTATAAGTTCTAATTTTTAACATTGTGATTTTATTGCCATTGTTTAATAATTAAACATCTACATTTTTAGTGCAGCACATTAGTGGGATTAATTTGGTAGTTAGTGTCCTCAATTGCAGAAGTTTACAATTAGGATCCCGGGCCAAAATTGTAGTTCTTCTATGTGTGAGAGCAACTTGTTCATTTTTGAGTGGATTCACATGAAGAAGAGAAACCGTTTAGAACAAAAATGGTTGAATGATCTTGTCTTTGTATAATATAACCTTGGGATAAGGTGTAACCAGTTTTTGAACCAAAAACCTGATACAAGTACCATTATCTTGGATTATATAGATCCAACCTCATATTGGGTAGAGGAGATTCAGCCAATAAATTTTGATCCCCATGACTTGGGGTGGATGGGTTTGGATCAGGATGATGAGACATTAATAGCACCAACGCCACTGTCACGTGATATAGCATGCACCAATCACACTCGTTCTACTTCCTGTTTTAATATAGTTTTTGCAGATGTACCTGAAGATTTGGATGGGCCAAGTTAGAGCCAGAGGAAAATGATGATATTGATGAGGATGATCCTGAGAATCACATTATCTACAGTGGTGTAGAGTTTGATGATTGATCATTGATCTCATCTATTTTCTTCTAGAGTTTTGTAGCTTTTAATATCTATAATGTATCAATGATCATAACATGTTATTTTTTTGGAGTATCAAAATATGGAGGCTATTCAGAGCCTCATTATTTATGTATTTTGTTTCGAAATCTCATATATGATATATGTATTGTTTATTAGACTTGGAGTTCATTCGATTTTTCTATAAACACCTTTCTTACATATATATAAGAGAAAGCTTTGCATATTTTGTGTGTAATTATTGGAATCATGGTTTCTAATCTTTCAAATATATTATTTTCATTAAAAATATAAATTTTCATGTGTTTTTTAGTAAATCAGTTCATAAAGTTTAAATCAGTCTGGTCTGACCCTCAGATGGTTCCAATTTTTAAAATATTGAGTTAGATGTTGTTGAAATAATATTTCTTGTAACTTAAAGGTTTTTGGATGTAACATCCTCATAAATCCTACTTTTTTGTTTTACGAGTCTCATGTGTTGAGAGTGGAAAAATAATAATTATATTCTTCTCTGGTGTGTGTTACACTTGCGTTCAGAAGATTCGAGGAGGTTAGCATTAGATTGAAGGCTTAAACCTAGTTGGTTCATCTGCCTACATCCTTTACAATACTCTTTCATGCACTACCCATGAGTATTTTAAATTGGATTATGTTATGGAAATCACTCTTCTTTATTGTTAGGCAATGAATACCCAACAAAAAAAATTCATATAAAAATGTTTCTATTCATATTGACTTTTTTACCTTGCACTACAAAATGAATTTTGCAATGTTAATTACAGTTTTTTGTCACCAGCAAATTCTATAATTTTTCACACATTTTGTAACCAGCCTTGTATTTTTAAGTTGCAAGTTGACTCACCGTTTGGGTTACTGAGACATTGCCAAGTCCAACTCAGGTGGTGTGTGAAACCTCCTTTACCTAGTTTCTTTTCATATTTGTTGTCACCTGTCAGGTTTCCTATTTCTAGAAACATAGTCATCTATTGATTGTTCACTTTCTTAAAAATATCCTGTTCTTAGTTAGGTAAATAGAAATATTACATTGAAAGGAAACAAGCACAAGGTCAAAGTTGGGAAACCTTTTAGTCAAGAGAAACAGTCCAAGGAGTTTCTATTATATCAAAATACAATTTACCACCAAATCACTCAAATCTTTTATTAGTAGAGGAGAAATCCTGAAAAGTTTTAAGTATAGGTCATCATCATTACAATGTCTCCCTTTTGACCACTAGAGTATGGAGTACTGGACTCAAAATTGCCTATCAAAATGCTTAAATTCTCATTAAATTTTGTGGTAGTATGATTTTTCAAATGGAAAGTTAACTTCTAGGTTGTCATCTATACTTGGAGGATAGTTGAGAATGTTGTATGACAATAATTGTATAGCGTGGACACTATTTATAAGGTTTTAGGTTATGTTTATTATTACAACATAAAAATGTAGCCATTCTAGAAACAATGATATAATCAATGATCGGAAGTTTCAGCACATGTCCAATTTAATCTATGGGGTACTTCATGTGGGTTTAGGGATGCAAAGGATAAACAAAAATATGCAAAATAAGTAGTTTGTATTAGAATTTTGATAGATCTTCGCTGCTCAAATTTTTATTAAAAAATACATACAAAAATGCCTCATGTTTATAGAGGTATTTCAAACTAGAAAACTTCATGAGCAATCTAAGCATTAAATGTTGTTGGGTGGGAGAGATGATTCTACGATTAATTGCAAATATTATCCATATTTTCCTTGTTGACAAATTTGTTAGTCTTAAAAAAAGTAGTTGAGATTATAGAAAAATCCTAGCACTCCCCCCTAATATTAACTACCATGCAACTATGTACCAAGACATTCCCTAAGATACATAAAGGTATCCTTTAGTAATGGATTCATGAGAATGTCAACAAACTGGTCTTTAGCGGACTGTAAAATTCCAGATATATTTCGCCATTGTTGACGAGTTCTCTGATGAAGTGATATCTGGTGTCTACGTGATTGCTCCTCTTGTGGAACACATGATTCTTTAACAGTGCAATTGCTGAATTGTTATCACGTAAGATCTTATTTGCTTATTC